>JAUCMR010000032.1:16108890-16132650 GCA_032357425.1 Enteromius argenteus | reverse complement strand
TTAACAATGAAAATGTTTGTGAAATGTTTCCATTTGAAATATTCACTACGTAAATATACAACCATGTTAAAATGCAGTGCATAAAAATGCAAGTCATGAAAATACAATGCATTAAAATGCAAGCACTGTTAATTGCAAGCTTTTTATTTCAAATACTTTAGGCAGGATTTTGTTCCATAGAAACTACTCTAGAGACAATGATATATACCAAAAATACTCAGGTTGAGCAGGAAGCCACAAAAGCTAAACTGCACAGGAGGAGAAGTTGGTTAGCAGGCATCACGTTCGGCATAACACAGTGATCCTGAAATCACATCCTACTCCGTCAGCATTTCTCCGCTCCAGGACTCCAGCGGCCCTCCTCCACCTGCTTGCGTATCTGTATGTGTGCACAAAGGTGTGAACATGCATATAGATGTGCAGGTCCCAGCACTTGACACCATATTGAGACCTGAGCGTGCTGGAGGGGTCGTAGGGGGACGTTGTGGAAAAGGGCATCTCTCTGGCACGACACACACATTGTCACGAGTGACATTTATCCCCGTTGCTGTCAAACATAAGAGTGTGTGCGCGCACTGCCATTTACCCTCTATTTAACACATTTTGCTGAAAGTAGCACATACGGTTTATAGATTTAGGCATAATACTAAAAATGCAGAGGGTGTAGAACTTGAAGGAGAGAGAGAGGATAAAGTGAGAAAAACACATAGGGGCCATTTCCAATTTTGACAAAAATAAATCTATAAGCAATTTCTGCGCAGCTCTCTCCTTTCCTTTCACTTATAGCGACTCTGTGCTGCTGATCTCAGCAGTCTCATTCTCTCTTCCCCCCAGCTCGCTAAAAATGTGAGCTAAGCTTGAGCCGGTAACAGTCCCATAGAAACGCACCATTTCAAGTCATAAGCTCCCCAACAGCAGCTTGAGCTAAAACTCCCTTATCTGCAGTTTATTAAACCTGCAAGTTCTGTTAATGGTACAGCCTGGTCCAACAAAACACCGCAGCACATGCTGAAAAGGCTTCATTATCTTATCACAAGGAACATTTCCCTCATAGGTTATATCAGATCATAATGGTCAAGTAGACCTAAGATACTTTGTCTAAGATGAACTAATGACCAGTAAAGACAAGCTATGACTAGCATAACACAATGTAAACCCAGCTAGGGTTAGGGTTTACTAGGGAGGCTTGAGTAAAAGATGAAAATCCATGAACTCCCTAAATCATATTCCTAGAAGTGTCTAATGAGACAAGCACTATTATCCACTTTTCCAGACAGAAATTCAAGTACTGTCACAATCAGAGTTGTTCATCCCCTTAACCTAGTCATGCTAATCTATCCACGCTATGTTCTGAGACAGAAAAAATAAGGCATTTTCAATCACTTCACTGCTGCCTCTCTTTCCATCACCTACTTGGCTCTGTAGTCACTTTAATTAGCAGAAAGTAATCTAATGTTTGGAGATTAGCGAGAGCAGAGACACTGTAGCGCAGATAACCAAACATAACACACTGGAGAGATGCTAAAGCCTGCCATCCTTACAAACAAATGAGCACATTTGCATTTAACGAGTTGATGAGTGAGCGAAAAGGATGGAGAGAGAGGAAAAGAATGCTGGCTAATCTACAATTCCCCAAAAAACAGAGGGTCCAGCCCAGAGAGAGAGACAGAGGGATGTCTTCATTGACTGGAACAGACAGTGCCGTTCAGTAATTAGTGACTAAGCCTCTCTTATCAGCCCTGCGCCGCTGTCAATAGCGATTTCACTCACAACGACAGTCAGACAGAGTCTCACATGCGCGATAAACTACAGTATTTAACCCTTTCGAAGATGAAGTTAATCCTTGATGTGTGTCTACATTTGGCATAATGTATACACTCCCACAGCATTACACACAGAGACAGGAATTTACCTAATATGACAGGTACCGCACATAGGTGACACATTATGTCCATCATCAGAGCTTAATGAGAACTAAATTTCTTATATTTCTGCTGAAAAAAAACACATATGAATTAAATTAAAGTATAATTGCCCTGTAAACACACAGACATCTGTTAAAAGTGCTTATCATCTTGAAATCACTGAATTCCATGTTTGAAATGAATCTGCTGTATGTTGTTCTAAGTTTTAGCACTTTTTACGTAGATAAAACTCTAAAAATGAAAACCTTCCAGATAATAATGCAGACATTGGATAGATGTCTCTGTGACTTATGTGTGCATTAAAGGTGAATTATTTGCTAAGGTAAGCAAGCATGTGAGGTGGCTCCAGCTTCTGACAGGAAGGCCAGGTCAGTAGCTGAGCTTTCCTCCCTCAGGGGAGTTACTGGTGTCAGGGCGGCACATGGTCCAGAGCCCTGGGGCTTTCAATAGAGGACACGGGCGATCCATACTGGAACCTTTTCAGCAGAGACAGCAGTCATTAGCTCACAGAAGATCTAATGAGGAACCACCATCTCACACTTAGGAAAGAAGAAAATGAAAAGGGGATTGGACAGATTTAAAGCTGGCTCAAGGTTTATAACCAATGTATCACTGTCAAAGACACATAAGAACACCCTACAAATCCCAGGCACACAAACAAGGCAAAAAGGGGATCTATTTCCCGGAATATTGTGCTGATGCTTTGGTCTGTACGTGCACGTGCACACATACATGCAGACTCTTGAAGATACACACAATATATTGTGTGTATTTCAGAGTGGAGCAAATCGCTAAGGTGCTCCGGTGCAACCTTGACCTTTTTCTTGAAGGCATGGCTGCTGGGTGAGGAAACAATGAGAGGGCAGGGAGACGTGGTCTTGCATTTTAGGACTCTCTAGCCAATTCCAAAACTGCTAACTTCTACACAGAGGTCAAACATTTACAGATGGGGAAGTACAAATGATATTCTCCTATCTTTCCTCACGCTCTGCTTGTTTGTCCACCTTACTCGATTTCCACTGGACAGAGATTTTACTTAGTGCTGGATTCAACCACACATAGAAAATCATTTTGGAGAAAGATTACAAAAACCAGCTTTGCCTAACCCTAAAGCAGGGATCACCAATCCTGCTCATGCTACTATCCTCCAGACTTTAGCTCAAATATGAATTAAATACAACTTAACCAGCTAACCAAGGTATTCAGGGTTACTAGAAACATCCAGGCTAGTGTTTTGGGGCAGGTTGGAGCTAAACTCTGCATTAAATTGGCCCTTCAAGAATAAGACTGCACACTGTTGTCCTCGAGTTAAATTTCAGGGTAAAGGCACCTAAAACCATTGTCAGTGACAAAGTTCTGCTTTATACAATTAGACACAATGGTGTTCACTACCAATTAGGCAGTAAAGTGCACATGATCCACCTCATTATACAGCTATTCTACCCTTTGTGTCTTCCAGACTTTCTGCAACAGAAAAACATATTATGCAGAAGCAATTTCAGGAAAAATTTCGAGGAACAAGTAAACAATACCACTGCAGGAATCCCAATGGAACGGGCATGGCTCATGCCGAGTAGGTGACTAATGGCGGCTTTGTTTTAGTTAAGACTCTACGTGCGGGAAGACGCTCTGTTGCTTATGGCTTCATCCTTTGATGAGGCTAATTATGCTGTGTACAGAGCCTGTGGACTAGAGCATTCATTATGCATCCACTACCCTTCTATGAGTCCCACAGCAACACACAGAGACAGGACCTGCAGCCCAACGCGATCCCAACAGACAGAGCCCTGCTACAGGGCTACAGCACCACCGTCTACCCCTACTGCCCCCGGAGCTCTGCATCACTCTAAATAATGGCATTAGACTAACACTAATACATGCATGCACAAACATACACACTTCTGAGCAGCTATTTAAAAATTCAGTTCTCAGATCATACAAATAACTCCTTAGGCTGACAGTTTCTAGACTGCAAGGAATGGCTGTTAGAAAATAAGGAAAATAACACATTTAATGAGGTTTACGTTTAAAATTAGGGGGACGAGGGGGGTTACTATGCAAGATGCACAGTCTGAAAAGTAGTTAACGGGGGATATGTGTTTTACTGAAAAACTAGACTGACTAATAATAAAAGGGAAAGATACCTAAAACAGATTTAAGAAAGCTGTGTGAAAATATTACTAATAAATAAGCAAAAAAAAAAGGATGTTAAATGTGTTAAAGAAACAAAATCAATACCAGGTTGTGAAAGTGTTGCATTGTGGAATCATTAGTTTTGGTGCATCGATGACTAGAGTCAATTTGCTATCAAAGGCATTGATTATCTATAGTGTCCTGTCACTAAAATTTTTCACAGACTAAGTTGAAATTGAAGAGAAGGTCTCCTAGGAGCCGATGCAGATCTTTGCATTGACTGGAGGTATTTCGCTTAATTAATTCTAGAATAAACATCAGCTCGAGCTCTACAGGTCAGCAGACTCGAGGACAGTGAGGACAACTGTACCATCTGTAAAGGTGCAAAAGATGTAAAATCAACTGCTTTGCTGTGGACTGCATCAGTGTATCTATGAAAAAAGGCAGACACGCATGCTCAGTAGTGGAGCGCAACGCCCTTTCACTAAAATCACCCTCTCGTTCCCTCTTCCTCCCTGCTTCTCATCCAGTATTAATGGCTGTTGTTTTTTTAATGAGGGAGAGTGGGTCCCTGTGCTTCTGAAGGTTTTTTAGGGGGTGGTAAGGGGGGGACCGGAGTTCATCTCATCCGCGGGCTATGTTAGCTGTTGTGTGGACGCAGCAGGGTGGGCGTTTGGTGGGAGTGAGGGGGGTTTGTGCCTGTAATGGTTATGGGTCTCTTAGTAAATACACAGATACTCCGATCTGCTTCAAAGACCACATGCGGCTTCATATCTACTCTCTTTTTCTCATCATGTTCAACAGGGCTTGACAGTGGCACTGTTATACAGATAGATGGAAAATAGCCTTCCTCTTTGCCTACAGCTGAAAAAAATGAAACATATGGGGGGGCCTCGAACCTAAGATAAGTTTCATTTGCCAACATACTAAAGTGGGCGACCACAGCACAGCAACCTTGCGTATTTACAATTTAATCAGAAACTGCCGAGGTGTGACCAGGAAGAGAGCGCTTGCTTTTATTTAATTTCTCTGTCCGTATTGCTCACTCTTTTCAGTCCTTCGTCTTTTTTGTGTGATCTAATAATGGAGGAGCGATTCGCGAGGTGTCATGGTCATGGTCACTTCATAAAAATCAAATCGGAAGGAAAAAGGGAGATGATGGTGAATGATGAGGGAATGAGAGGGGAGGAGGAAGAGGTAGAGATAGCTGGGGGTGGGAGACAGGATGATAGGCATCGTGAGGAACTTGATTTAGGAGTCATCTGCCATCTTGCCTTGTGAAGACTGTGTTTTTGTAGTTATAATGGCCTAAAATGGAGCATGAATGTAGATGACGGAGATCTGAGTGATGCCCGCAGGGTGCTTTAGATCACTGTTATTTGTTCTGTTTATTCAGACGGTGTGTAAAGACACTTTGGAGAAATGCAATTTTCCACCTGATAAACTACTGTTGTTTGGACAGACGGGAAGATAAAGAGAAAATGTGCAATTTAAAAGAGGAAGAGGAAGAAAAACATTAATCATATATATTACACCTCAGAAAATTGCTTCCTCCTTGTTTCAATCAAGTAAAAGATATGATGAAAGCAGTGGCCAAAGATTCGGAAATGTCCATGAGAGATATTGTTAGAATGTGTCTGCTAAAAGACAAGACTTTTGGAAAAAACAAAGCTAATTCGCAAGGTCTAAGGTCAGAAATTCAGGCTGAGGTTCACTGAGAGGAATTCATAAATTAGTAAAGATAAATCCCTATGAAGCTCACAGAGAGAGGAAAACAGGAACAGATGGAGTTAAAGAAAGAAGAAACCCTACAACTAAGGAGACAAAGAGAAAAGTAACAGCTTGCCTTCAAGATAAGCATTGCCTCAAGCTGAGATGTCCAGTGAAGGCCTCGTGCTGAGCTGCATACTTTTATGTCCCAGTGTTTTAGTGTCCAGGTTTAAAGTGGACTGTCGTGCAACAAAGCTAATTTACTCCAAGAGAAGCACACACACACGCTTACACACACAAATAACACCTCTGGCACCATGGCTGGACAAACATCTGGGCTCTCAAAACAACCTCTCCACTGTGATTACATTGGCCTTCACCATCCTCATAAAAGCCCAGATGTCAAACGCAGAGACCCTAACATCTGCTCCATAAACATCCCCATAATGTCTCCATAACGTCCTCCTGAAAGTCCTTCCACCCTACTGCACATCGGACTCATCTTTGCGCTTTCCAGTTGCCGTGGCATCTGCATTCAGAAGAGGTGCCATCCAGCTTGGCCCACAATGCCGCCTGTCCGTCTGTGCAGCCCATCTGTAAACGGGGGTCCCCCCTCCTTCCAGTTTCACACATAGACACACACTCAATCGCTTGGGAAGGAGGGGTTTCCATTGGCATGAAGGGTGTAGCGATGGTGCCAGACACTGACAATGAAACGATACTCCCAAAAACCAGCACGCGCCCATCTAACACATTTCTAGACTCTAGCCAACCCATACGAGATGTATTAATATGCACACGCTAATTCATGAATATGTAGGGTTAATAGGCGGGGCTCCATGCTAATTCATTAATATGTAGGAGTTAATAGGCAGAGCACTGTGTTAATTGTATGCTGGATTCGATTCGCATTTGTATATTAGAAACATTAGGTGGGTTTGGCGTCTCAGTGAATTAAGACTGGAAAGCTACCAAACAATGACATTTTACTACAAACGCTACAGGGTGCACATCTGGCAGCGTCCCACTAATAACCTTAGCAACTGGAGTTTTTGATTTACAGATTTATTTCCGCATCTTTGATGTGTACAGGTACGATGACAGCATTCTTATGTCTCAAGTAGACTGCAAAACCCTGCTGACAACAGAGAGCACTTCAGAGATTATCAACTGAGTGGATTTGAGATTAGCTACAATCTTTTTATGTGCGGTTTTGCAACTGCGAGTGAAAATCTGGGGATGAATGAGAATAGAACAAAGAAGAACCAGTCTAGTGCAAACATTTACACGACAGAAGGGAAAACAATCCCTAGCTATTGAAACCACAACTGTACAACATAAATATAAGCAACAACAATAGTAATTAGCATAATTTTGTTTCGTTTTTGTTCTGGATTAATGTTGTTTACATGTACACGTTTCTGATTCAGCTTATGAAATTTTGATCAGCGCAGAGAAAAGATGGAAGACTACAATGACTGGTTAATGAGGAAGTGCATTGAGAGGAAAGGAGAGGTGTGTCATATTTAGAGGACAGAAAGAGAAGATTCTGACACAGTGACACAAGGGAAAGAAAGAAAGGAGGGATTCAGTCGGACGCTGTCATGCTCAATCATGTTGAATTCCTGTCAGCTTTTGTCTCTCTGGAATAGCTACACGTCTGTCTCCAACCTGCTTCTGTTTGGAAGTCCTCACACAGTTATGCCATTAACCTTTAACTGTTTAAGCTAAAGGCATATAATGTTGCAGAAATTAATTCTTTCATTCTGCAAGAATGCATTGATCAAAAGGTTTTACTACACTTTTACTAACTTTCCACAGTGTAAAATATAAACTGTTGATAAAACGTGAAAAAATAAGGCAGCTTGATGCAGTAAGACTTTTGAATTCTCTCAACAATAGCTTTTTAGTTCTGCTCAGTAAAAATACTTTGTTGAGCAAATGTTAATTTGTTTGTTCATGCAACGCTGACTGCCATATTTTGATAATAGAAAGATTCTTGTCACAACAACTACTGTCGTTGATGTAATAGATGTCAGCATTACCTGTAAAAACAAGTTAAAAGACTAAAATATCCAGAAAAAGGATATAAGTGGTTGAACATACTCTAGGCTTTAAAATTAGACTTTAAACACTAACCCCAATAATGGTGACCAACAAATGTAAAACAAAATGAGATAAAATAACTAACAATAATGATAAAACAACAACAAAAAATTTAAATGAAGTCAGCAAACCAATAATCATATAGCAGTAATTGTATAATTTGTTCATGATGCAATGCTGGGAACTCACAAAGCCTTAACATTTCAACAATTTAAATTCTTCATTTAGACAACTGTGTTTTTTTGCTGGTTTGACAAGGGGGTTTATGTAGTTTTAAGAAAATATATGTTTTTTATATTTCAGACTCAAAAGGTTACATAAACTGGATAATGTGCAGTTGTATTTTTTTTTACAGTGTATACACCAACAAAAAGTGAAAAGAATTATCACAAGTTTGCAATATTAGGCCTATTAAGCAGCCAATAATAATAAATGTTCCTTGATCAACATGTTAGAATGATTTCTGAAGAATCACGCGACAATGAGCAATCTGTTTGTCCATTTATACTGCTTATTTGCTTATTAATTTCAGTTTCTCTCTCTCTTTCAATTTACCTTTCACTATTTCATACTTCTTAACTACTTCTTTTGCTGCTTTGCATGGATATTTCCTTCAGGAAATACAAATCCAATTCAAACTGTTATTTCGCATTTCTATAACTTCCATAAGAATCAAATTATCCCACACACAGCAAAACACATTTGTTAGAAGCTAAAAGACTGCCTTCTCCTTCGCTGACAGAAATAAACTGCACTTATACTTAGAAATACATTTTTAATAGTTCTCATGTTAAAAAAAAATTATTGAAACTTGTCATGGCTTGACAGCTGGCCCTAAATTCACTAACAAACAAGTAAATAAATCTGTGTCCTTATCGATTGTGCCGTTATTTATCCTCTCCCAATCACCAGAGTGACGTGAAGAGAGGGGAAGGCGACAGAATGATGAGAAAAAGGAGAAATATCCCTGCACACCTCCAGTCCTCCCTCCCTCTTGCAGAATGTCCCTAATGAGCATGTCACCAGCAGAACACATTTCATATTGTTTAATTGATCCCCTCATCCATCATGAGAAGATCCAATATGTGGCGCTTTTAATCTCCGTGGGCCTCTAATCATAACCGTAGCTCACAGACGCTCACCCCGCACGTGCTGTACTCATCAAAGAACGGAGAACGTGAAGGTCGACTGCTGCAGCACATGGATTGAAGCTTAAATTAATGAGACACAGCAGAAATGTGTAGCATTTTAGCAAGTTTCAAAGTTTGACTGGGAACAGCCGTAGACGTTCAAACAGACAAGTAGGCCGGCACCCAGTCCTGCATGAACAACTTCAGTAGTTTCCAGAAGTAAAACACACAATAAACACATTTAGAGCAGTACAAGGCCTGCTAAGTGTGCAATATTATCACAAGGTTTAGTCAAGCGTCTCGTCCTGGACACGTAGTCTGTCCTCTCCCTGTCAGGTTCACATAACTGATGGCCTCACTAATGAAGGTTTACTAATTGATTGCGGAGAAAACAGCATATTACTCATGGAACAGTGGCGGGATCCAGGGACTAGCGGGACAGTTTGTCAATGCCTGCTGTTTTTCCATTGGCCGTTCAGCCATAAATGTCGTTGTGGTCGAATGCCATGTAAACACGAGGAGAAACTTGGATCAAACTTTAAAGCGTCGTCGCCTGCAACCAATCCTGATGTGAAAACACATTAAACGAATTAATGAAAATTATCCAGAGTAGCACAAACAAAGAAGCTTTCTACACATAATTAACAGAGAAATTGAAAGCAATTCATTCGGAAAACGCTTTCAAACGGTAACGAGAACGGCTTGCTTTCTATTGTCTGTCGCGAGCAGTCGCTCACTGACCTGTTTTTCGCACAAAGCCGCTAATGTAAAAGAAGCTAACACGCGTGGGTAGGCGCTGCCTTTGATTAACTAATTATCAGACATTATCAAGACTAAACAGAATCCATTAACTGCTGGTCTGTTGTAGACATCCTCTCATTTCCCTCAGGAGCACAGAATGGCCCTCCCTACTGCTAGATCACTAACGTTACATACATACCTCTCCTATCAAATCTATAACAACTAATTCTGTTCTTTAATGAGCCTCTAATTGACTTTTGATGGTCGAGGACAACTGGCAACTTAAGGTCCCTTTTTAGATCATAACAAAAGCACACATTTACTTAGCCGTATATGACAATATACCATTGGCTAACAGATCAAGCTAATTTTAACCAACAGACTGAATCCAAATCCCACCCTTTCAAATATTAAATGTATCTTTTGGCATTTTTAACAATATGTATATGTATATGTACATGCGTACATCTATATCTATACACAGAGACACACACATATGTGCACATATATATATATATATTTGTGTGTGTGTGTGTGTGTGTGTGTGATATAGATATATGCATGCACATATCTATCTATCTATCTATCTATCTATCTACCCATCTATCTATATCTATATAATCTACATTGTAGATTTAGTTCTACAGTATAACCCTGATTCAAGTGATTTAGTTAACTTAATCCAATATATATATATATATACATATATACTCATATATCTTGAATGTGTGAATGTTCATCAGCCTACTATGTAAACATTAAAAACAAATTTTAACATTTCATTTTGCAATATAAACCAATATATCCAAGGTTACGGCTGCTGTTAACCTTGAACTCTCCACTAGGCCAAATCGGTTTTAGCAGTCATTTTCACTGCAAATTGAAATTAAGAGCTCTTGCATGCTGTTCACATGAATATTTATATGTAATATATGAGATTAAACATCTGACACAGTAGATTCAGTCGAATCAGAAGCACATTTCCTGCCAATGCGTCACACAAATGATTGTCCCCAGGCACACTGGCAGGGTGGAACCATGGTCAGGAACGGATGATAATTTCATCAAATCATGACTTCGGGGAAGATGAATGAGTCTATGCTCTTTATTTCAATATTTGATTGCAAAATCCACTTTAGTTATATCACTGCTATTCGTGCATAAATTTATTTAAAGTTGTGAGTCATATTAGCATGTTGCCTTCATGCATTCACATAAATGTAACACGAATCAAATGTTGAGCCATATAAAAGAATGTAACATAAAACAACACAGTAGGACAACACAAATACACAAACACACACTACTTGTTAGTCTATCTTCGGCTTAGGTTAACAGACTCCCAGTGTCATTTATTGGTCGGTGTGTTTGCGAAACCATGCTCTGCTTTCCAGACCCCAGCTGCGGCGCGACAGCACAGCAGGTTGAGACAGGAGGGAAGAGAGAATGCAGAGAAGAAAAGAAAAGGTAGAAAGATCAGGCCTGTTGTACCTCTAATTGAGTCCTTTGGGCCGTGCCTCCTCAGATCAGAGGCCTTGTTACAGGAATCCGGTTTCATGCTTTCTTAACAATGGGATTTGGGAGAAAGGGATTTATTGTCCTGGGGGACGCTCTACTAACATCACTTCCATACTCCCCCTTCACACTCTTCTTATGTTTGTTATTCCTTTTTCCGTCTCCCCAAAGTCGTTCCTATGATTTAAATCCAATCATTTCAACAGGATAAGCACTGGTGGTTAGCCTGTTAACGGCACGGGGACGAGATACAGAAACAAGGGCTTAGAGAAACGCAGGGGACCTTATGAACAAAGAGAAGCATCAAAGTGATTTAAAAAACAAACACTAATATTTTAAAGTCAACATCCAGACATTTAAAGGCATAAAGGCAAAAATCAATATTCTGTCATCAATTACCCACCCTAATAAAGCTCCATACCTGTATGATATATATATATATATATATATATATAGAGGTGAGTAAATAATGTCAATTTTGCGGTTAAATTGCTTTAAGACATCAGGAAATGATTTACCCTATATATTCATTCCGAAAATGCTTTTACTCTTTCAGAAAAAAAACTAAAATTCCACAATGAAATCAAATCCAGATGGATAAAAATCAACATTATTTCCTGCTGTGTCACATTACACAAAAAGCAACACTATTTTATTTCATTCTTAAAAGTTCAATTGTGAAGCAAGCACTCTCTGCTGGTTAATCTGTCAAAAACATCTATAAAACACGCAATAACTATGTCCAAGCAGAATATAAACAGAGAGAACAATAATAGCCTTCTAATTATTTGCTTTACTTATTCAATGTAAACAAAACTGGTACGTGCCGCCTACTTGTTTCCTAGAAGGTGATTAATTGATAGCTCTTGTGTGAATATTCCATAAACTCAGATGCACGGATAACAGCAGTGAAATTGGTGGGGATTTTAGTGTTTGAAGAGCTGGAGGAAAAACAGTTTTCAATGCCTCGCAGTCTGGTGATGAAAGCATTCATTTTGTAATCAGCCTCACTGAGACTTTGAGGAGTCTGTGTGTGTGTTTGTGAGGAAGCTTTGTTGAGCAGAAAGGAAATAGCCTTGTGTTTTTAAAGAGTGGAGCTGAGTGACAGACTGACTCGTCTCTCAGGCCTCCAGTGACATTAAAACATGCAAACAAAAGTCCACGGTAAACACAGGGATTTAAAGCAGGGATCTAAAGTGTAGCAGTTCATATATTAAAAGACGCAGGGCTGTGATAATGCTGTACCTAAATGTATACACACAACAAGGCAGTAATCACAGAAACTATTGTGTATAGAATACCAGGAGACACTAAGAAGAAGAAGAAGAATAGAGATGGAGACAGACGGTCCCGTGTGTGTGATTGTCTCCTCGATCCAGGACGTTTCAAATTGCTGTTATACACTATTCAAATAACACACACAGACACACACACACACACACATGCACAGTTGGAGACAAACTCCTTAGACACAGACGGGGTCTATCCACCTGATGCCAGACTGTGGGCCCGTCTGTATGTGTGTGTGTGCCTGTACAAGTAGAGAAGATGATAGAAGAGACAAAGAATAGACAAAGCTCACTGCGGGAGAACTTCACGCACACACAGAGTCTGGTGCTGGAAAAAACTTTAGCTGTTAACATCTTGTTTTAAAGGGACAGTACACACAAATAAATAAATAAATAAAACTGTCACACTATAAAAATATCATACGAATGTTAAGTTGAAGTAACTGAATGACTACCAGCTACGGTTTTTAACAAATTATTTCCATTCCAATATAAAAGCTCTTGAAAATACTTGAAATACTTAAAAAGACTTGAAATATAGTCCACAAATCACATGGACCATTTTTGTGTCACTTTGTTTTAATCTGTGTCTATTTACTGTCATTGTATGGAAAAGAGCAGCCTGGACATTCTACTACACCTTTTTTTTTTTTCTTCTTCACAGAAGAAAGTTGGTCATATAGTTTAGGAACAACATCAATTGTTAGACAAAGCACTATAAAAATACCATAAGCATGTTAAATTGGAGTTGAATTCAAAATTATGGCAGAGAGGAGGATTTTCAGTAAATAACAATCAATTTTAATTCAAAAGCTATTTAATGGCTTTAGGGGACTTGATATATAGCCCACAAATTACATTTTATGCCACTTTATTACATATATTTTTTTTAAATCAAGCTTAACAGTCCCAATCCCCATTCACTGTCATTGTATGTAAAAGAGTATGCCTTTCTGAGCTCAGTAAGCCTAGACATTATATTGTAGTATTTCTGTCGCAGAAGAAAGTAAGTCAGACAGATTTGGAACAACATGAGGATGAGTGCATGCACTTTTGGGTGAACCGGCCCTTTAAATACACTGCATTTCACACTCACAATAAGAGCCACAGCGATTAACAGCACCTGTTCAAGTCACTGTCTGTTCAACTGCTGTACAAGCAATCCGCTTGTTAAGTGGTGACTTAAGAAGTGCTGTTTCTGGGTCCAAGCCTCAACTCGCTTCACCTGAGAATACTACCTCAGCAGCCCTTTCTGAGCACTGTGTATTCAAATGTAACATTTCAGCTAAACGTTTTCATACTTACGGTGTACACAACAGTCTCCATGCTCACAGTGTCCCAAACACATTTTTTTTTTTTAAATTTATTTATTCATATTTATATTTTCATGTTCTGGATATCTGTGATTTTGGTGTAGATTTAATGGTTAGGATTGTAATTTTTTTGGTAGTGTTGTATCACATTGCGAATGTATATTACCACCTTTTGTTGTTTTCTCGTTGTATCTGATAAAGCGGTTGGACACGGAACCGCTGACGCATGACGTCACACTTAACAAGCAGATATCTGGCTTCCCCAGAGCCAAATCAAACAAGATTTGTTTTGGGACAGTGTGTGTCGAGTGTGTGTTTGTGTGTTTAAACTCGCAGTACACATCAAACAAATGAACTCAACTGAATATTGCTGTAAAAGTATGTAGGTCAGAAGGAAGAAAGATGCCACTTTAGGGAACCGGCACAGCGCTTAACACACACACATACACAGTTGCCTGGCAGCCACCTCTGGGGCCTAATAAAACAAACTGCAGTGATGGAGTGGTAATGAGAGTGGAGAGAGAGCGATGTGACAGCCTGCAAAAAGATACGGAAGTGTTTCTACACGGCGCAATGCAATAATGGGCTTCGGTCGACATATCTGCACATAATGTCTCCAACGCATTTCAGCGCACTTTGAGATATTAAAGGACAGGTAGAGCAATCACACAAGTAAAGATATAGGTCCTGTCCTAAACATGGTCTGCAAATATCTTATAGTACTCTTACTACTACTACTTTTCATATACCAAATTAGAATGATGGTAAATTACCACAATGATGATTTATTTTATTCTTAACAAGGGATATTTGTTGCTACTCCACAGAATATTAAGTGTCTTTGTGTGTGTTTATTTGGCTGGTCATGAGCATTTGCTTAAGTAGACGGAAAATAAATATTCAGGTATTAGTTCTGGCTTTGTAGCCAATCAGAATAAGCTTCTTTAGTTCAAGCAGCCGAACAAACCCATTTAACACCGTTCACCACACACACACACAGCACAGCCATGGGCATGCATACAAATGCAACTTCATGAAAGTGCTAATATGGAAATGCACACTGTACGAAAATAAACAGAAGTAAACATACTCGCATTTCACATAAACACACTAGACCACGGTTGCAAAATAGACACACTGACACAATCACACAAATTTCAGATTAGAATGATCTAAAATCTCTGCAGTGATGTAACAGTAGAGCTCCAAACGTGTGTGTGAGTGTGTGTGTGTGTTCATAAGTATTGAGAGTTAAGCTAATATGACCTATATTATTCGTCCCTTCTGAGGGGAACTGACCCCTAAATGACCCCTGGATCAATCAATGCAATCATCCTCACATCACTGACGCACCGAACGCATAAATATTCTATTATTCTACCGATCTACCGCTTTTCATCTCTGTCTCTTGTCACTGTGTAAACGGCATCTCTCTTTCTGTTAGTTCATTCTCCTGATCCCTGAATGTGTGCTGACGTTTAAAGGTTTGGGGTCAGCAAAATTATTTATTTATTATTTCTATTATAGATAAATGCTTCTTTTTAACTTTCTATTTATCAAGATTCCTGTATAATGGTTACTTCAAAAATATTAAGCAGCACAACTGCTTTCAACACTGATTATTATAAGAAATGCTTCTTGTGCAACAAATTAGCAAATTAGAATAATTTCTGAAGGATCATTTGACTGAATACCAGAATAATGGATGACAATTTTGTGCATATTAATTGACTTTGAATCATTTATTAGGACTATATACCAAAGCTTAAATGAATATTTATTGAAATGGGAAGGATTTTCAGCAAATAACAACTTTTGTTTTCACAAGACAGAACACATCCATTTTGCTTGAAGTGATATATATATATATATATTTAGTTATTTTTTTAGCTGTGTTTTTTATGGCTTATTATATATTTTTTGCAGTTATTAATTCTATTATTTTACAATTTTTTAATATTTTCACTGTATGGAAATACAGTTAAAGAATCTATTTTGCTGACTTGAAGCAAAAAGATCATAGACATTTTGAGTTAAAATTTGTGGTAATTGAAATTTTTGTGTGAACTGTCCCTTTAAGCTATATTGGTAAGGTAAAAAAGGAGAAATGCAGGTAGGAAGCCATATTCATGAGAGACAGCGAGAGAGTGGAACAGGGTAAGCGTAACCCCTCATGCCTCTAGGGCTTTAACCTGCCCCAATTAGACATAAAGTGACAGTGTGTCTGTACGGCCCTGACACAACCGGACCGGTCTGAATGCTAACGGCTCCAGGACCCCCGCATCCCCATCCCTCCTTGCTTCTCCCCCTCATTCTCCAGCAATAACCCATCGTGTAAAGGGGGGCGTTTGACTCTGACAGTGCTGTCATGGCCGGCCAATTCTCTGACATTTGAGCCTGTCAAGAGTTGCCACGGTGACCTGGCAAATCCATTGACCCCTTCTGGCCCCATGCAGATGGGGGACTTTGGTGTGGCGGGGAAAGATGTGTGTGGGGTTCTCATCCCAGACCATAGAGAGGGGGTCACAGTGGGGCACAAGTTCATTTCCAGTTGTCATAAGCTCTTACGTCTGTTTATAAGGGGCTAGACAAACATGTGGGGGGTGAATAATGAAGAAAAGTGAAGAACGATAGACAGAGAGTGGGAAGAAGTGCGAGGCGAGTTGTGGTAGGCACCAGGATGGCAGCTGTCAGGACACGAGTCTGCTGCATCCATTAACAAGTGTCAAAGAAACACACACACACACAATCCATCACATGGTCATGCACCTACATACATACAAACTCAGTCCAATGCATGTCTATTTTTCTTAAATCTTATTATATTTTTGCTGTTATTACATATTGACTTTTTTTTTTTTCTTTTTTTTTTTTATTTAATTTAATTTTATTTATTTGCTTCTCAAACAAATTAATCTTGCATTAAGTATATTTTATTTACTGGAGAAGTATAAACTACAAAGCAAACATAGGTGTCTCTCTTGCTTTCTCTCTCTCTCTAACCCCATTTCCTGTTCGTGGCACCACTCAGGACCTGGGAACAGCCGGCTGGAAACAGGCACCACTGCTGTCAGGTTCAGAAACATCAGATCTCACTTATCTATCCTGACAGATTACTCTCAACTGGATGGATGCCTGTAATAAAATCCCGCCTCTGAGCCTCACTCTGATTCGTGCCTTCACTTGTCAATCATACAGTCCTCAACACACCAGCTTAATGTATAGGGATAATGTTCCTTAATGTTTCTTAATGGTATTGATTTACTTTGTTAAAGCGACCTGAAACTGAAGTTCAAGGCAGGACTATCTGTTCATCCAAATAATAAAAAACAGGTGCATGTTGGAGAGTCATCACTCTTGCAATTTTATTTAACGCTGCTAGTGGTGCAGAAATGACAGAATTTTCAATTCAAACATCAAATTGAAATTAGAAAGATCTAGTAGATAATAAATGGAGGAATTATGGATAAAACTGGTCCATGATAATCAAATACTTTGGACTCAGCAGTCCGCCTGTGATGTTGAGTTATTTGCGGATTGCTTACACTTATCCGGCACTTTCTGCCCAGCATGAGGTTTCTGCGGAGAAGCAGTGGGGGATCAGATTCCGCACCGGGCCAACGTCTGTCACTCTGGGCTGGCCGGCTCCACTTCCCTGATCCAAGAAGATTCACCCAACCAGCGGGTGGTTGGAGTATCATCTCTCCTAGCAGCTGAGACCCAAAGAATCGCTGCCACTTTGGGATGGAGCGATGACAGGAGAGAATGATGGAGGGAAGGGAGGTGGAGACTGCTGCACAGCAGGAGGGAGGGGCTTAGCCAGCTTGACGGCTGCCAGTCACAGAAAGTTAATGACAGCCCAATGCTGGCACCGCCCCCTTCTCACATTTCCTCCAAACTACCTGCCAGGCCTCCGAAAGTGGCGTCTGGTCCTGGAAAGAGGAGTGTTGAGAGGAAAAGGGGGATGTCGGAGTGTGGATTTTGCCTGAGGTGTGTGGACTGGGAATATTTATGATAATCAACACCCGGGTTGGCACTGTCAGGCGAGTTGGAGATTCACTGTATCCATTCGACATCCCCCACCATCACATGCTTAATCGAGTCAAGTGACTTATTAAAGCGTATGGGCAACGTGGGGCTAATTTCATTAGCTGCCTGCCGAGGTCCCCGTATCTGATTTGTGTGAGCCTTGAGGGGGAGGGGTCGGGTTCAAAGATTGAGGAGGAATGGTTATCGTCTGTGGACCGTTAGACACAAGGCAATCAGAGGAGGAGGTGGCGAGGGAGGGATGACAGAAAAGGAGGGTGTACAGGATGAGAGAAAGCAAGAGGAGGGTTTCAGTGATTATAACAGATTGTCAAATACAAATAGGGATATTGAAATATTGGGCAGTGTAATATTTTACATTTATGTAAGGGGAAAATATGATTATTCAAAATGACTTACAGTACACTGCGCTCAAGATATACATTTTATCAGTTAGTTCACTCCCTGGAATTTGAACCCATGACTTAGGAGTTGCAAGTACTATGCAAGATTTTCATGCACTGGCACATATATATTATTTTTCTGTTATTTATCAGACCTTGGGTTAAACCAACAAAAAGCTTAACTAAAGAGTAGCAGAACAAATATAAAACATATAACCAATCCAAACTGAAAAAAAACAAAAAAAAAACAAAACAAGACAAAACGATCTGTTTTGGCCAAAATTGATCAGAGCTTCCCTTGTATCAACTGATTTTCTAACAAGGAAGCTGCTGGAGATTTACAAAAACTGAATTCCACTGTATCACCCACGACCAGACCTGCGCTATCCCTCCAGTCTATTAGCAAAGGTTCAATACAAGGGCAATCAATGGCCCATCGGAGGTCATTTCCAGCAGATGACCTCCTATCTGCTACTGCATTTGAGAAGCTCCTGCTATCACGCCACAACACCAGCCTTTCCACAACTCCTCAATGACTATCCATTCAGAGAGAGGCCAATCTGAAACCCGGCTTACCACACAACACATGCTTTACACTGCAGAGATAAGCATTGTGTTTGGGATTAAAGGCTCGGCTACAGGAAATCATTATCAGACTGTTCTCATTTCTCTCGTCTGCTTGAGAGAGTCCAAATACTACAGGGCCGTTCACTGTGATGTTATACAGCACTAAAGCGGACTTTAAGAACTGAGACGTTATCCACCTGCTGGGTTTTGAATCACAGAATGCGACATGCTGCAGATTTCATTTTGCATAACGTTTGCAATTTACTTTGCATAGAGTCTAAAGCTAAATTACAGTTTGAATACATCTGGGTGGTTGTCTCCAACTAACCTCGCATTTATATGCAGAATTGTAGGGTCAAAATTAGTTCTTTTTTGCATATGTCGCTGCTGAAATTACAGATTTTATATGTTGGCACATGTGTGATTCTCCAGTTGAATTACAGTGACTATATGTGCGCAATAACTAGTGCTAATGGAACACTAATGTGCAGCATGCTTCCCTGCGGTGCTTGTTCTTTTATAAAGAGCCAAATCAATATTCATAATGTGTCAGAGAATTTATTTTTCTCTTGGTAGGGAAAAAAATCAGCTAGGAACTCAATGGCAAGGAAACTAGAATGAGTTTTAAAGTGTGCAATTAATGCATCAGGCTAGCACATATGGAGCAATTCAACTACTCTTACTTGGTGCACTGTGGGGATTGTATTTTGCCTGAATCTAATTTAGGTCACCTGCATATTTAGACGTCAGCAGAAATGTATAACCTCTAGAAACACAAATCTAAATAACCAGGCCTGCATTCACTATGTAAACATGCAGCTAGTGTCTAAAATACAATGAAGATTTATGTAGATGAGAATCTGAAGGTGTTCATTTTTCATGGTCTGCTAGAAATGCATAATTCATCCTCTCCTTACCCACACACACTAGATATATGGACCCGGAAGCAAGAGGCTATTAATGTTTCTTAAAGATCGAGGGAGTCAAATGCATCAGCTTGTCAATCACACACACACAAAATGTACTCACAAGGTGATCACTCACTGTCATCTGCTTTCATTTCCTGTGCAGGTCAATAATCTGATATTAAACCATCCAAAGACATCCTCTCTCTCACACACACACCACACCAGAATGAAACACTGCTGTTCTCAACAATAACAAAAACAAACGCCACAACTGAGCATTAAATAAATGCATTTAACCCTTGATAACAATGTGGCAGACAAATTAAAGTGATTGATCTGGACAATTTACCAGCTTTCATCTTAGAAAGTGGACTGCCAGGCGCTTACAGTAGGACATAACGAATGAAATGTGGGTTCCGCCTCGTAACTGGCCCCTCTAGGTTCTAATGGCTGAATATTGGATACTCTGATCCGGTTAAAGCTATGAAAAATGTGACTGATTATTCTCATAAAGGTACAGCTTTGTGTTTTAGAACTTGGACGCTATAGGAAAACAGACAGAGAAGAAAAAAAAATCATTAGTGAAAAACCATGAGGAAAACCTCCAGTAAAAATTCATGAGAATGTGCCTAGTAAAAACCAGGAAAAACCTCCATTGAAAACTATATGGACAACCTAAAGTGAAAATCCACAAGGAAAGACCTAATAAAAATCATGAGGAAAACCTCCAGTAAGCAACTACTGTATGAGGGAAATCTCCAGTAAAAACCCATTAGGAAATGAGGAAAACACTGCAATGAACAAAGCATAAGGAAAACCTCCCTCAAATAACCTCAAAGAAGCTGCTAGTCAAAAATCCTGAAGAAAACCTCCAGTGAAAAACCATGAAGAAAGACCTCAATGAACCTTTACATTGAAATTCACATCCATGCACACTTCAGATCCAAACACACACACATAACCTTATATAGGCACCAGAATGTACACACACAGATACACACGCCTCCAAATAATAGTTTTGCCCTGAACGGTGTAGAGCACAGGAGAGCAGCGAAGAACAGTCTGTAGATAACACTCTATTTTGCATTTGAATGGAGCTGTTCTGATTTCTATGCACTTGGCCTTTAGCCACATTACTATGTGTGTGTGTGTGTGTATGCATGCCCAACAGATCCATGCATCCTTCTGTCTCTCGTTTTCAAGTTTATAAGTGCTGTGTGTGTGTGTATGCATGTCTATCAGTCCATCTGTTTGTCTCGCTGCCTCGCTAGTAAGAGCGATTTTACCAGCCCAAACAGATGAACTAAAGATCACGATCTAAATAAACTCAATATTCACACATGCATGATGAGACAATCTGCATATCTTGGTCAAATAACAAGTGGGTAAAATTCAAGCATCCTTGAAGTTGCAAATGCTTATAAGGTCATTAAAATTACGATTTCATAATGACACTTAACTCATTAATATACAACTGCTCATGTACACATTTTACATACATCGATAGGCAGCAACTTGGCCTGCCTGCATGAACTATAATGTGGGGAGGTCTGCCAATAAAAACAGACGTCATTTACATTTAAAATGTCTTAAAGAAACAGTACAGTAGCAAAATTATAGGATCAGAGAAGAGGTCAAAACTGGTCATGAATAACAAAATCAGGATAGAATTTAGTGCAAGAAGCCATGAAAAATATGGACGTGTCCCAAATGTGCACTTAATGTGAAACTACAGTTCCATGGCCTTCATCCATGAAGTCCACGAGATCATGGGGTGTCCCATTCATCATTTTAGTTTTCAGAAAGTTGTTCCCAAGCCTTAGATGAGGACCTGAAGGGCTGAAGATACCTTTTGGAACAAATCTATGGGAAAAAAACCTTAAGATATATACCAGATTGCAACAGTCTACTTTTTGGCACAATTTTCTGAATGATGGAGATTTCTTTGCAGAAATGGGTGATTTTTCTATAAGATGCAATGATTTAAAAAAAGAAGCTGAAACAATGCTCACTGATGGCTCCAACAAAGCACTGTTTAATAACCCTGTAGCTCACATTAGGTCTCTCTTTAAAGGTTTATGATTCCTCTATGGAGGGAATAAATGGTATTTTTTACTTCTGGCACCCGACTGTTGCGTTCTATCAGTTGCAAGTAAACAGGCAATTAACACAAAACACAACTGATGAAGAAATAAATATGAGGGCAGAGGTCTTCACCACTGACAAATTTTCTCATTGACACCCTCCCGGGGCCGCATCACAGACTGAGCTTCCAGAGGCCAACTCCAGCTGTTCTTTAGATCACACTCATAAACTCCCAAGCCTTGTGAAGGACCCCACACCGCCTATCAATTTCAAACACCAGCAGGAAGGAGACAAGGGACAGGAGGGGGCTCGGATTTCATCCCCCCGACATACGCTGCGGTACAGGAAGCTTAGGTTACAGTTTCCTCCTCCTCTCTGCAGCTGTCCAGGACGGCAGTAAGAACTCGCGCTCCCGCAGCACTCCCAGAGTAACAAGAGTCAAACTCAATAACTGCACCAATAACACCACACGGTCACAACAGCATCGCACGCACTATTAGTCCTGCATGAGGAGAGTTTGAGAGAAGAGTGCTAAAGCTGGCACAATCTGAATGCCACTTTCGGATACCTTCAGGCGGCCAGCTTGATTGAGTTGTGTTGTAGGTGACCAGAGTGCAAGGTTCAAAAACACACCATCCATCAGAGCGACGGGAAGCGTTCTCTGATGATGACACTCCACTGAAACGGCACTGTGGCTCGTACATGGTGTGTGTGTGTTCATGCGCGAGATTTTGCACCATCAGCACTCGGCAAGGCACTTTTTTTCTTTGAGAAAATAACAGATTGTTCGCTTCAACAGAGAGCTGAATCAATTTCCTCTGTCCTCAGTTAAGGGCGGAGCTGAATTTGCGCTCACACACACACACACATACATATGATGGATTACAGGCCTTGGTGGGGGTCCCAGGAGGCTTTGCTTCAGGGGTTATAGCTAGACTGCGGTGGCGCATTCGTAGGGTGAGGGGTATCTGCTCTTCGTAGAGAGCCGAACGCAAAGGAATTATGATGAAGGGGTCTGACAGGTCTTTACGGGTCATCGGATCCAATCCCAAGCAGAGGACTGTCAGAATCCAACAATCTCATGGGAATCAACGTCATGGTTAGATGTTTTTGCTCTACCTAACGAGGAACCGCAGAGGAACTTCTAGTAGGTGAGCACCTGGCACAGTACAGGGATGAAAACATGCCTGCTGTGGTCTGGAAATGCAGATTGAAGTCAATAGTCTGGACTCTGATTGGATTTAAACGACCATTCGGAATGATTCACCATTGCTTCTGGCTCTTTTTGATGGCAGGCAATCATGTAATGGAGTTTTAAGTAGTTTAGGGTCAAAGAGACCACACGGAATCAATGTAACACACATACACACACACAGAGATTAGCAGAGATACATGTTCAAAAACACGGAAATAGTTAGTGAGAGAATAAGATGATAAACTCATTCTCAAAACAACAAAATGCATATATAAATACAGTAGTGTTTCTACTGTGCCGTTCAGATTAAGTATAGGATCTGACTGGGTACAGACACAACAAACTGAAAAAAGCAGAAATATTTGTTTACTCAAAAAAGAAAAGAGGCTAAATCCTTTCTGCTAATCCACAATGACCATCTGATCATAATGGACTCTGTTCTGCGTAAATCCATTCCACTGTACATCTCTAAAAGCCACTGACAGCAACTGGCTTTTTATAATATATATACAGGTGCTGGTCAACGAATTAGAATAATTTGAAATAGTGCAATCATTAAATTCTTTGAATGCATTTTTTTTTGCAGAATGCAAATCAGGTGTTCAGAACTCGTTACCTGTAAAAAATTTGCTCAGATGACCTTTCCAAAAGGCCCAGTTAGGCCATTTAACTGTGACACTGTTGTTTTATTGAATTAGAATAATGGAGAAACC
>JAUCMR010000032.1:16048948-16108790 GCA_032357425.1 Enteromius argenteus | reverse complement strand
AAATTTAATTTAATTTAATTTAATTTAATTTAATTTAATTATTTGTAATTTTTTCATTTTTTTCAAAAATGGTTAAATCCAAACTGCCTTTTGTGACCCATTTTTCAGATTGGAAAAGTCACATATAATCATACCAACAATGTCAGATAAATATTTACATCCTACAGACTAGTTGTTCTTCTCACTCTATTTAAAATTCAAAATCAGTCAGAGATCCAGCTGGCAGGTCAGGCACATGCTCCAATATAACACTGACTAAAGAAGTAGCTTGAATCCATTTCAGGCCATTTGCCAATCCTTGTTCTTTTCAACCATAATTTCTCTGCTATCCTGTCTAAAACTGAAGCGAAATCCCATAAAAAAATTTAAAAACTTTATCACTCACAAGGGGACAAGAGTGAGCTTACAAAAGACAGTGAGGGAGAGAAAGAGAGAATGAGAAAGGTCAGTGTGTGTGTGTATAAACTGTATGTGTGTGTATTACTAGGGTTCCATGGGACCGATGATTTATCTCCTTTCCAGAGGGCTTCCTCCACATATCCATACAATGAAGAATTGTTTAATATCATCTACACAGTTGACCGATTAGTCTCGCACACACTAAGATGCGACCATAAGATATGCATCCAAATCTGCATGGCTCCATCTCACCGAAGCCGGTGTGCATGTGTGTAACGTAACATGCTGCTGATAAGAAGGTTGGTCTTTATGGTGTGGGCGCTGACTCTAGCTCTGCAGATATACAACGCTGACACATTCAATCAGGGATTTTATTTCTTTCTCCTTTATCACAGACTAAAGATCCGTTCTTCTTCCACCTCTCTGCCGGCACCTCACCCTCCCTCCCTCTTATCAGAAACCAACATTCCCTGTGGGCCGCGGATGCATCCTGACATCCATCTGCTTTCAACTTAATCACCAACCCCAAGAACCTGCAGAATCCGGATCCCGGGATAACTCCAATGCAGGTCAGAGGACCCAGACAGACACTGACATTTACAATCAGGCGGATGAGGACAAATGCACGTGAGTGTGTGTTTGATTAATTCACTCACACACGCTCACTTGTCCACCAGGTGAGATGCTAAAAGCCAGACGGGCATTTGTAGTCTAGATGTTAGGGATGGGTGGTATGTTGGCATACACCACACTAGAGCAGAAATGTGTTGACCAAAGAATATTTTTGCTGTACTTTTAGTGGGAAGTGCAGCTCTATGTAATTTACATGCAAGGAGAAAAGAAAGAAAAAAAAGAAAAACAAAAATTGTGTGTCCACATTTTTATTTTCATTTTATTTATTTATTTATGTATTTATTTTATATGTATGATTCCTTGCAAGGAAAAAACTAAGGAATTGCTACCATAATATATAATTACTTATATAATTAATGTGATATAAGATTTCAATCATATCGCTCACCCCTACTGGCAGTGTGTGTCCAATTATTTTCATCCTCTTTTATTAGATTTTACTGATGCCGGACACAGTCAAACAGCTTGAGACGCACCAGAAATGCTTAACACAAGAAAGCACCATTTTTCCACTAATTACTTCATCTTACCAGTTCCAAATGCTGCCTAACGATACTCTTAATTGCTGAAGTGCCACGCTGAAGCGTATCAAAAGAACCTTTTCAAAAACGCCAGCCAATCCCAGGCTCGTGGCCTTTTAACAAACCAGCAACGACATCTGTTTCACCCTTTCCTCATTTGCATACTTTTTAAAGGTTACAAGTGAACGAAACAGCACTTTTTGTCACTAAGATTCAAAGTACATGCACAGTTTCACATTGTTATTAGTGTGGACCATTAGCAGGCACAAACACGCACAAATTCACACCTTATACGCTTAATTTATGCCCCCATGTTCAACAAGCTTGTTGCCCTCGGATTTATAATACACACACCTCTCCACCTGAGAAGAGATACAGGGGGCTAATTAACATTTTCCTGGATGACTGTGTGCCTCAGGTGTGGCTTGTCACATAGTGCCCGTACACAAGCTACGACCAGAGATGTCACCACTTTGGCAAATTTATTCAAAGCAGGGCTGGCCTCAGTCTGACATAGTCTTCACAATGATTTATGAACCTGCTCATTGACCCAGTTTATCCCGAGAAGAGAAAGACCAAGAGAGAGGAACAGAAAGAGAGAGTGGGAGAGAGACATAAAGACACAGAGAAAGAAAAATAGCAACAAAAGAACAAAATATCTTTCCCAGAAGCAAGGAGTGCCACGGGGTGTGGCCCAGACCAAATGTATCCATCATGTACATCATAGAGAGGCAGAGTAAACAGTATCCTATATAAAACCTTTTCTGAAAAAAAAAAGAAAAAAAAAAGATTAAGCTATTTTTAAAATAACAATCCAAATTCACTCTCTATCCTTCCTACATGGTAAAAAGTTTTATCTAATTTAGCAAAGTTTGTTAGTAAATGCTAAGTAGGCTAATATTTCCCACAACCCCTTGTGCTCTTATTCTTATTAGGTTTTAGGAAAAAATAAATCAACAATTTGATGCCAAAACAGTTCTTAGATATATCTTTGTTAGCCTAAACGCAAAAATAAATATGCCCAGCTTTTCTAATAATGCCATTCACACAGGAAGTTGATTTCTCTGAAAGATAAACACTGAAGCTAACAAAAAAGCCATATATGTACTTAATATATTTCAAGCATGTATGCATCACCAGTGAAGTATGTGCCTTTAGGCTGAAGTAGATGTATGCGAATTGGGATTCAGCCAATCGCTCCGTGGCCTGTCAGCACCTTTTCCACTCTTCTATTCTTCTTCTCTAATTAAGACCATATAAATGACAGGAAAGGGATTCATTTATGTTGAGGAAAGTGGAAAGACATGCTCGGTACCTTTACATAAAGAAATGGACCATTTTAAGAGGTGAAAGCTGCGAAAGTGCTAAACCCCACAGAAATAAGTTTACATGAGACAAAGAACTGCTTTGAGACAGATAAGTACCTTACTTATCATAGGGACAAAATCAACCCTTTTGCAGATTCTCTTTAAACTCTTTAGGACACAGACATCCGTAACAAGATCTGTGTATCTTCTTTGTGGCATAACTAATGGTCAATTGTTAAAGACTAACGTTTGAGATAATCCTGCTTCAGCAGACACCTCCTTGCAATCTGCCTCGTTATTAATAATGCAGCAAGCTCCTTTCACAGGCCTCTCTCTGTTTCCTGCAGCCCAGCTTGGGGTCTCTCTGATCAGGCGGCTTCAGTGGTCCACGGCGAAGGCCTGTCTGCAATCTGTTTCAACAGGGCCATTCACTCAGCTTGCGGGGGTGCGGATTGACCCCATATGAGAAGGAGGGAGAGAGACGGAACCATATATCGCAACAGGAGACGACTTGTGACACAAAGATGAAAAAGTACTGGGATCGGAACCCCAAAAAACGAACGTCGCAAAACAGTCTGGAACATTCGCCACATTTTTCAGTTTGTCACTGAAGGCCAGCTGTTTGTTTTGGAGGTGAACGTTTTATACGTATGTGAGTCTGGGAGTATTTCATATAGATCAGATATACACAGCTGGCTATAAAATCAACATTTACTTCTTGAGAAAACAGCACCGCTTCAGAATATTTCTACGATGTGACAGATGAAACATATTTTGCTTGGAGCGATACATGAGCTGTATCGGTTTAGATTGGCTTCACTTCTGTGCTCACTCACCAGTAAAGAGAAGTTTTATGAGTGGAAATTGTGTAACGTAACACAGCTGAGGGGTCTCGTTTCAGTACAGTTCTTGGTCTTTCCTGCTGTAGGTTTAGTATCCGCTGTCCTGCTAACCTTACGACCATTCACCTCTCACCTGAAAGTCATAAAATATCCTAAGGCTCACTTTAACTCTTTTAGTCAACACGGACTGTGTCTAAACCTGAAAAATGCTGTCTTTGCAGGCTGCATATGGAGATAGTAAGCATTCCAGTACCTGGTTAAAAGGATAAAAATAGTGTTGTATGATTTGACTACTTAAAATTTGCTTATTCATGTCTGAATTTTGTTTTGGATCATTAGATAATATTGTAGTGTCTTGGAAACCTTACAAGTGTCTTGTTTCCTTACAAGTTACCTTCATTCACAAAACAGTGCCCTGTTAGATTAGGTTTCAAACACAGCATCTGACTTAGTGAGAACAGAGAGGGGGAAGTGAAAGATAGAAGACAAAAAAAAAACGAAATAATCGGGGACTTCATCAATTTTTCATGAATTTTCATTTAGGCAAGGAGACCCCTCTTAGTGCGATCGATAGATCAAGCTGCTGTCACACAGTTAGCACCTGGGGGCCACCACCACTGCCTCGGAAGAGCTGAGAGGATCAGAGAAAACACACACCCCCTGCCAGCTACACAAGTGAAAACACACAACACACACACAGTGACTTTATACTGCCTTCCATATACATATACCTTATAACCCGAAACGCAGTTGTGCATCATCAATTACAGGTTAAAAACAGAACATTTATTCAGAAATATTACTGAAAAGCTTCCCGCAATTGCTAGCTCGAAAGTACCCTTTGCAAAAACTAAATGCAAGCATCATCTCCTTTAACCCAAATCACCGTCCTGTATCATCAATTACAGGTTAAAAATAGAAAATGCAGCAGCATTCAAAATTTACTGGCTCTCAAAACCTTCCCACAATCCCTTCATCTAGAGTTACCCTCTCAAACAGCTAAACACACATACACACACACACACACCCTCTCATTACTGCATGGGGTCTTGGCGGCAGCACACAGAGCCAATTTAGTTTTCCATTCATTCAATATTTATCATCATATCCTTATTTCATGATGGATCGCTCCTATTTTCATAACAATGCATAAGAGAGGCCACAGTATTGATCAGTTCGGGGTTGAAACAGACTTCAAGATAGCGGCTCACTTAGACTTCAGGTCTAGACTACAAACCCAGCAGAGCAAGACCAATACTCCTTAATGACTTTTTTGCTTTGGCATATCTGCTAAACTAGTGTAGCTAGCTTTTATGCCTTTAGATGCTGAAATGTATTAACTGATCGCAAAGATCACAAACTCCCAAGACAATAGGTGCATGGTATGCCTAGCAAAGAGTTTCTTGGCTATAACAGTCCATTAATCAGCAATGATTTAGCAAAAAGGCCTATCTTTAAAATAGCATACTCACTGGCTAGCAGAAAAGCAAATGAGGACAAGTTAGCTGTCACTCATAATGGTATCTGATTAGCTTGGGGATTTGATCCCAGGGGATGTGCTCTCTCTGAAAATGCAAGTCAACCCAACAGAGACCTATCTTCAAAGCAGACCCCATCTACAGGTTGTCAATAAGCCGCCCTCCCAGATTCTGCCTTCTTGTGTAGAGCGTCTACACCCTCCTTCCAAACCTAGCATGCTCTTTCATCTGAGTCTGTCGCTCTGCACTTCCTTGGCATGCCTTATCATTTCCATTTCTCAGTCAGAAGGAAAAACTACAAGCCTGGCAGATTGTACTGAAACAGACTGATATATCTAAGATTTGCTAAAACATATGTAGAGCTAATTAAAGTCAGAAGCCAACTGCAAAATATAGTTACCACTGATTGTTTTGGAACTAGGGAAATTAAGCATTTTCCAAAATCTGACAGATGCAATACCAACTAACAATTCTTTGTGGTATTCCAACAGCAGATTGCTGTTGGAATACCACAGAGTGCAGAGTGCAATTGTATGCTTAGGAACATTAAGGTTTAGTCTGGTCCACAGGGTTCCCCAACACTGATTGTTACTGTGACTCAAGATAATAATTAAAGAAATCGCGTACTTACATGCTACTTCCAGTGAGGCATTTCGACTGACTGCTTCCCCCAAGTAATTGCGTGCCACACAAACGTACGCCCCCTCGTCAGGTTTGCTTCGACGGCCGTGTACGATACGCAGGAAGAACAGTGAGCCGCTGGGCAGGAGCATGCGGTGGGATCGAGGGTCATCTTTATCAGTTTCAACTCGTTCTCCATCTTTGTACCACTCCACGGTAGGGGTGGGCCGCCCCTCTGCCTTGCAGTTTAGGGTGGCTGGCTCGCCCTTGGATACGATCAGATCGGAGGGGTGCTCTACGATCCGAGGTGGAGAATCTTCCTGCCGTAGACGGGATCCTGGAAAGACAGAGAAAGACAAATACTTGTCAGGTCCAACCTTACATTTATACACAACAGGATATGAAGCCTGCAACAAACCAATTAGCATTATTCTCAGCCAGGGATGTAACCCTGTTTCTGGTGTGCCAATTTCATACAGAGTTTAGTTCAATTTTATGCTAACATATCTGTCTGCAAGCTTCTAGTCTTCCTGGAAACCTTGATTGACTAGGGTTATTGAAGTGTGTTTAACTGGGGTTGGAGCTAGAGTCTTCAGGACAGTAGCCCTCCAGGAGCAGGACTGGTCTTGGCAATCACAATCTAGCATTTTGAATCTCTAAAAAACCTTTAAGACAGAAAAAGTAAGGTTTGAGTTTGGAAAATCTTACTTACATACTCGCTTAAAACAATCCTTTATCTCTACTGCCAGTTGTTCACTGAGCATACAAAAGCAATGTTTCTGAGCCAAGAAAAGCAATGTCAAAAACACAACCCAGCTCTCTGATCCAGCACACTAATTTAGGGTGCCACATAGTGAGCTGGCAAGCCATTGGGGACTTGCCCTCTGTGACAGAGAGGTTCAGGGGTTTAGACTCACACTGTGTTAAAATGCTAATCCCCTGAACGTTCCCCTGCATGGGCCTGCATTTGGTATGGATAACGCTAGCAGCCCACGCTAGGAGTCTGGCCCTTATGATAATAGATTGCGGAAAGAGCAGTGTGAGCCTTAACCCTAGAGATAAGGAGCCAGAGGCCACCCTGCATTTACATCACTAAGGCACAGGCCAAAGTGGGACAAAAGCAGCCCCTGATCCCCCCAAAAACCCAGCCAAAAAGAGATGCTAAGCCCGAGCCACTAGCACTGCCATCAGATGAATGCTGTAAGCTTTCAATAGCACATGGCTAGCTTGGAAACACCCTTGAGATAGTAAATGCTGATTTTTGACTTCTTTTTAGGGATTGGAATCGCTTAATACTAGGAGTGACTGCAAAAGGGAAGGAATATGATTTTAGCATGAGATTGTCTGTGTTTGTGGGGACCAAAAAAATATATATTGTAGGCAACATTATGACCAAGTTTCAAATCTCAACAAAGAACATCCCCTGCAGAAAAAAACAGCATATGCTGGTTAGGCATGTTTTGATGCTGGAATGCTGGTTTAAACTGGTCCTTTGCTGATTTATGCTGGTTTATGCTGGTTTAAGATGGTCCTTTGCTGGTTTATGCTGGTCTTTTTGCTGGTTTATGCTGGTAAAAGACCAGCATAAACCAGCAAAACGACCAGCTTAAACAAGCAAAGGACCTGCATAAACCAACATCCCAGCATCAAAACATACCTAACCAGCATGTGCTGTTTTTTTCAGCAGGGTTATGCAAGATTATCAACAAGACCAAAAAGATACATCTACAAATGAAGCACAATATGTTTGTTCATTGGGTTTTTCTACGCACAGCTAGTGGCTAAACCTCCCGAGAGAGTAGCTTGCTAGCATGATCAGCACACAGTTCTGTGCAGCTTTATTTGTTTAGCACTGCTAAAACAGCTGCTCGCTAGCCGTTTGTTCAACATAAACCACTGCAGAGTGCAGAACAGACCTCCTACGCTATGAGAGCCCCAGCAGCAGCAGCTAGCTCGAGCTGAAGGTGGCCTTGTCCTCTCTCGGGACGGCAGGTGTGCAGGGCTGATGTACAAGAGTTCACTGCAGAGCTAAACTCTTTCAAGTAGCTGATGTATGGAACTGCAGTTAAAAAGAGCATTTGTTTAGGGTGTTTAGGATCACTGCTAAATGTGAGATCCACACTGCCTCTTCTTACCAGTTGGACCAGGACACAGAAATAGCAAAGAAGCAAGTTTGTTTGTTCATATGCAGAGTCTTAGTGTGCTCTAAAGGTTCAGTCTCTCCCGCAGTGCAGTATGGACTCTATTAAAGGGAGCAAGGACTCCCACTTCACCTAATTTGTGCTAATTCCTGCCATTTCCCTCTCATTGATTAGTGATCATTCCAGCTGTCTGCTATCTAAGTGGGGCCACACACAGGACCCAGAGCAGACTTGGGGTTCACACAAGAGACTTGCTACTGACAGGGCGAGATCTTAATCTGTACCCTCCAGGTTTCATATTTAAGTTGTGCTGCATACTATGAAACTGAGCTCTGCTGAAGTTTGCAGATACACTGATTTTGCTCTCTCTCACCGCCTCTCGTGTTTCTCCTTCTCTCTCCCTCTTGGCAGTCTGCATCTCTCAAAACCTGAGGTGTCAAACTCATTTAAGGTTGGGACACTGATGCAACCTTAGTGTCTCCATGCATGTTCTTCTGGATCTAATGAAATTCAGAATCGATTTATACATCAACGAACATGAATGTTTATAACATTTTGTTTCTGAATGAGTTCATTTTGATGGTGTAAGTCACTAAACGAACAAACCACTAATTAACATTATGACATTGATAAATGGGGTGGGTCGAGATAAGAGGATAAAGGGAGGACCATGTTCGCCAAGAACGCACATACACACACACATATATTAACTGCTATCTCACTGGAGCATCTGTTTAGCTTCTAATCGACAGCCACTGGCAGAGACTTTTACATGACTGAGGTGAATATGCTTGTACTTGCCATGCGATTCGATTTTTATTAGTCTAATTTCTTTTAATCCAATTTGTATTCCAATCTGCAACCTCTAATCGTCTGAACCTTGAGGCGCCATCTGCTTGCTGTATTTTTTTTCTTTCGTCTTTTTATCCAGGGAGAAATTGTGCTCAGCAGATGCTTCTAAAATTGTGCTTTTCTCTGTTAAGTGAGGAACAGAAGGAAATATAAAAACAGATAGAGGATAAACCAATAAAAGGGAATATTATTCACATCATAGTATAAATGGAGTCTGTTCTTTTTGACTAGGTACTGGGTGGTAGATAACTAAATGTGTTGATTCTACAAACTTACCTAGTAGTGAACAAGAAAAATACTGCTTTAATTTAATTACTATGCTACATATTTCTAAAGCCCAACACTGTTTTTTGACCTCTACAGATACATAACAGGCAAACCTTGCTGTTTTCTACTCTTTAAATTGTAAAACCTGTTTTTATAGTGACCACTATAACCGGGTCAGTAATATAGGCAGACACACCCACACACACACACACACTCCATTACCCCTAGCACACTTGTGGATGTAGCACATGAAAATGAAAAAGTAATTTTTTGTATATTTTCTCCCATCAGCAGACTAAGCCACTGGCAAAGTCAATTTATTTCCTTCCCATTCTCTGTCTCTTTGTTTCCCTCTCTCTCTCTTCCTGCTGCCCTCTCTTAATGCGATCATTGCTTGTTGTACAATCAAGTGCTCTTGGCCGCCTGGGAGAGTGCTCTTTACTATGTCTCTGAGCGCACACCATTCAAAGAACCATTTCCTCTTCCCTTGGACCCCCCAGCCAGCCCACACACACACAAGGGCATATATGCATATGCATGCGCATTTGGGGAATGCACACATGATGCGTGGAAATCTGTGTGAGAAACTGTTGACACTCCAATTGAGTTTGATTCATGCATTCATAATCATTCTTGATACAACATGTAACATGTTGCACTGATGCAATTTCCGTCCACTTTCCAGAAAGTATATTTTAGCAGAAAAAAAGAAAAATGGCTATTGGATAATCTACATCCACCTCATCTATGTTTCCTAAAGCCTGTCTTCCTCTCCTCCTCGCCATATGCAGCTTACAGAATCAGTCAAGGAGGAGGATGTGTTTTCTATGGATGAGAAAGCCTAGAGGGGGTGAACTGTCATGTTAGTCATTGTTTACTGGCTGGTTAAGAACAATAGCTCACTTGCAGAACCTCCCTCTTGTCTCCTACATGGCGAGAGGACTAATTTCATCCTTGTACACATTGTGCCACCACTTAATGGATGGTGGAGGACAGAAATAGTAGCTTGAACTGTTTTTCTCTCTTTCTGAGCCTGCTGGTGAGACATCTACAACACATTTCCATTTAAGTTCTCTTCATCTCCTTGCTGTAGGAGTAATGGCATCTCCTTACCCACAAAGAGGATCTTTTAAATCTCAAACTGACACCAATGAGAACATATCAAGACTATCACAACTCTCCTGAGATCCAGGAATTCACACACATCTACTCAAGACTTTCAGAATGGATCTCAAACTCTGTTAAGTTCAGTTACCAAATTATCAACGCTTCTCTACTTTAAATTTTCCCCAAGGGTTTTTAGGAGAAACATCTGATACTTCAAAGAAACATAACTTAGAACCATGAAAGAGCAATGAAACCTCAGAGCAATAAAATTTTCTTATGGGCACAGATGACCATGCATGGCACCTCCACCACTGTTCTATTAGCTCTGCCACGCATTTATTTATTTATGTGCTGGGGGAGCTTTGATGATCCTCTTCGTAATTATTTTTATTGGTTCCCCTGAGATTCATCAGCCCACCGTTCAAATCAATAGCCAGAGCTTCCACCCACCCACTGCAGCAAGGCCAGAAAGCCCCCAGAGGACGCATCACTTATTGTGTGTGTGTGTGGAGCTGTGATCAGAGGTTACCACGGGCAATGTCCCAAAGGTGTTCTAATTACACTGTTCCATTGGCAATAAATACAAGACGAGGGAAGAGGTCACCATTTGACGAATGGTTATCTCAGGATTTTGATGCGGATTAACGTTAATTGAATTAGTATGCGCCTGAAGGAGCGTCACAGTACAAAATCATTTATGGTTCGCTGAGCATACATATGAGAAAAAGCTTCCTTGTTTTTTATTTATAATATTTTAAGTAGCAGAAAAGAAAGTTGAGACTGAAAGAATGGGGTCAAAATGACAGCGACTATCTACCTATATATTTATCTACTGTATCTATCTGCCTATTTATCTATCTATCTATCTATCTATCTATCTACTATATCTTTCTATCTATCTATCCATCCATCCATTGTTCTATATATCTCTATATTATTCAGTCCATCTATCCATAATTCAATATATCTATCCATTCATTTATTCAATCATCAATCTATTCATCCATCGACTTTTCCCGCTATCTATCCATCCATCGTTCTATCTCCACCTCTCCATCTGTCTGTCTATCTATCTAATTTCAAGACTTCTTAAACATTTTCAAAAATTTCAAGCATGGCTTATTTTGACCAACTTGTCGTTTCTGTATAAAAAGTTGCATTCATTTCTTTGAACTTAAATCCATTTTAAATATTTCTGAATTGCAGTGTACTGTATATCCTGTTTGCTACATCAACGCTGTTTCAAACCGCATCCCTGTTCTAAATCTTGTCAAATCTTATGGGAAACAAAGTGAATTTGCTCTGAAAACTTAGCAAACACACAAACAAACATGAAAAACCAAAATGCTGGCAGGGTTTGAGTTTTATGGAAGCCCTTTAACCCTGATACTGGTTATACTTCAATTCCAGGCACTGGAAGTTCTCTCTCTCTGAGATGAATATCTTCACTCAGGCTAGTCTGACAGCAACTCGTTCATCATGTCATCAGTGGAAAATATAAAAATGTCTGTGTGGAAACAGGGATGATGTTACTGGATGCTTTCAGACATAGCTCTGAATATACACACGGCTCAACCTCGCACGGACAGAAACGCCCTTGAAGATTCATCATGTTGCCACCCTGTCACCCTACACACACACAACGCCTGCCCTCCGGCATCCCACAGAGGCCTGGATGCACAATAACTTTGGCCGGTAAGTCTTGAAAACTTATCTCAGATGAAACTGCGTAGCATATACACAAACAAACCCCGGTAAACCTGAGCAGTGTGGTACCTGACCTGTCTCCATCTGCCCAGACATACACATGGAAAGCAAACACGAGAGAGCCTGATAATTCCAGGAAGCCTATATTCCTCTTCAAAAAAGAGTAATGTTTCCAGATATTGCCTTCCTATGCATCTTGCTCTCTTTTACACACACTCTTCCCCTGCAGTGAGTTATTGACTTTGTATCAGTGTACAGTTCCCGAGTCCGCTCCTGCGGTGAGATATAAATAGACCTAACTAGAGGAATGAGAATTTAATAATCAAAGATAATGGCTTTGTACATATTTATACTTCAGCGGTTTCTACTTCCTGTAAAGTTGTCTCCTTCATTCTCAAATCTTTTCCCACACCTCTATGTTCTCCTCACAGGATACGAGTTTCCTTCCATCTCCGTCTGCCGCTTTCTATCAGCAGTCGTCCCTCTATCGCTCTCTACTATCAGGAAATGACCTGTCAGGACCTTGAGAGAAAAAAGGGAAAGCATGGAAGACAGAATTCCACGTTCAGAGGAGGGCAGCAACCCTCATCAACACATTCGCCACCGCCTCAAACCCCTCCTTTTCGTCCTTTCACTCCCTCCTTTCTTCTGCATTCACATCAACTCTCTCGTTTTCTCTCAGGCTGATGAATGGATGAAAGGAATCTAAGGTCTGGCCTTTATGAAGGACTGTGTGTGATGTTTTCAGGGATGTTAGGCCTACTGTTTGCACATTTATGAAGTTTCAACCATTTGATTTGGTGCAAAAAAAATAATATTAATAAATCACACATTCGAGCTATCATTGCATTTCACAATTGTCCGGGATTAGCTGTAGTTTAATACTTATGTTTAGAGAACTGAACAAAGCCATAACTCATCAACTAGCCATAGTAAATAACTGCTAAAGAAATTATATGTGTGCAGATGATTCTCTACTAATAGCCAAACAAGTTGTTTTTTTTCTTTGCTTTCCGCAGTGGTTGAAAGCCCTTGTTGTCATGCGCTTTTTGTACATATTTATTTAACATCTATTTAACATGCCAGGATTGTCTTGTAAAATAATGTGGGTCAGGTCAACGTGGACACTTTGAAATGGGCTCCCGCAGGTGTGAGTTTGTTTGACTTTGTGAAAATATTGTGGTCCCGAGTCTTTTATAACAGCATGTGTGTGCTAACATCAGAGCTATGTAGGGCTTTGTGTGTGTGCATATGCACCCACACCCTAATGAACACGCACACACACAGGTGTTCTGCGGCATACCTCGCTCTTTCTATGCGTCCTGGTGACGGCTGATCTTTGAACGGCTCTGAAGAGCAGTGACTGCTTTGTGGAGTGACATAAAAAGCTGTACAATTGTCTACTAACATAAAGTAATGTCTTTAGTATACCTCACAGTTCATGGTCCAAAGTCAACAGAGCGGAAAATAAATAAACCCTATATGCTTTTGAAGAGAGCGAAAGAAAGGTGGCCACATTAGTCGCCAGAGTTGAGAGAAGGCAGTTTTATTGCAGAAGGTGTGGGCTGTTAAACACATGGGTATGTCACTGACTTGGCTGCAGTCTTTGCCCGCTGGTCCCAGCTGAATTGAGGCATAGACTGCAGGTATAGTGAAAGATACAGTGTGCCTGGAATGCAAGTTAATGAAAAGCCTGAGCCCTGGGATCAGCCCAAGTCTCTTTTAGAAAGCCAAAGCAGGTCCGGTGAGATTTATAAGTCTCATTTCATAGAAGGCTTAATCTGAACATCTCTGCAGAGGGTAGAGAGATGAGCTTTTAAGTTTAAATCAATTGAAGGTCTTTAGGGGTCTGCTCTACCTGATTAGAACTTTATGTTTATGGTAAAGACAAGACCTTTTAGGCTGAAATCAAGAGCAAACAAGTGTGCAATTATTCTACAGCTTAAACTGTGATTATAGGCAATACACATGCAAAAAGAAATGTACAAAGTTGATGCATTGCATTTTATATATGGAAGTACTCAGGGAATTATCTCCATTTTCCATGTAGATTCAGCTGATGACTCAATGTGTTGTCAGCCAGGTCGTATTCATGACAGATACGCTGCCTTATCAAATTCACCTCAGCTATGTACATGAAAGGTCATCAACAGACTTAGGTAACCAACAAAAGTCATGCCTGAACCTCAAATGGACTTTGCCCAGGAAACCAAACACGGATCTCAAGAGTTGTTTGCTGACAGAATTTATGCAGCTGTGCTGATGAGTCACTGATATCATTACTTTGGAAACATTGCCACAAATAACACTGCAACGATTAATATCCAACACTAAGCTGTATAAAATGAAATCTTGAATCTAAACCTACAATCCTGCTTTTAAAACTAAGTATATCTACAAGAAACTGTGTTTAACTCCAAGAAAGTTATTTACAAGTATTTTTTACAAGAAACTGAATCAGACATTTATAATATCACTTACAATTAAGATCCCCGAATAAAAACCATATATACCCAATCAAGCCAATTTCTAAACCTCAGAATGTCTCAGCTTTTAATTGTGAATTGGATGGAAATTTAAATATACAATCTAAACCTATAATTTAGACTGTTAAGTGTACTTCAGTGTTGTACAACAACCCTAAATGTCAACCTACAAAGCCCTTTCTAATCCTGGCTGAAACTAAACTAGCCTCAAACTCATAACATAAACGTCCTAATTCAGCAAAGTTATAAAATCTCGTCTCTGTGATCATGAAAAGGCCTGGTCTCATGCGCGCAGCGGGCGGTCTGAAGTGTAGCCGTGATGCATGAGAGTGAAGGTGGCAGCGTGGAAGATTTTATACACTGCCCTGCACTGCTCTTCTCTGCATTACTGCCCTGACGCGCATGACGGATGCGCTTTGGAGTGCCGGGCAGTCTCTCTGTCTTCAGCTGCTCCACTGCGGCTGAGCCTCATCCATTTTCATGACCGGCAGAGCTGCTTTTAATCTCACTGTCTTCTCCGCAGTGTCTCATACGTATCAGGCACAGGCTGGAGCGAGTCCCGGACCAAAGGGGGAAAAACCACAGCTCTGGGATTTGATTATTCTGGAGAAATAGCGCTAGCTGAATTTCATTTAAATTCTTTATCTGGGCTTTACCACTCTGTGTGTGTGTGGGTTCCTCTTATCTGTTTGTGTTATGTTGTGTTGAGTCATTCAGCCTTGACACAGATCCTTTCTTATCTAAGAGCTGCCGAGAGACAACTAAACGAGGGCAAGGTGAAGCCAACGGATGAAAGAGCAAATGACACTTTCTCAAACATGACTTTGTGGACTGAAGAAGTCAGCGGATTGTACAAACTGTGTTCAGTCAAGTCTGTTGACTGTCAAATGGAGAGAAAGATAAAGGCCAGGTCGCTATCTCCAAAGAATGATCTCTAGCCAGAGAAATTGTCCCTAATACTTATCGCACCGTAGTTTCCTTTCTGACTGGCAGTCTGGATCTTAGAAACTAGGGAAAGTGCATGCCCAGTGCTTCACTGAGGGAAAATCTGACACTTGGCTCACTCACTTTTGTTTATTCACATAAATGATTTGGCTCAACAAATACAGATTTTGGACAGTTTTCAGCTGATCAGATTGGGAGACCAATTGGCCTGCCAGCTTGGTCAGGCTGGGAAACAAAGACCAGCAAGTAAGTTTAATTGGATATAATCAATATTTTTGTCCGTTTTCTGGAAGAGAAGGAATGTGCATATCTTCAGTTTCTAAGAATACAACATACATCAAAGTTAAACCCAATTTAGTAGATGTCTGAAAAGGTTCTCTTTACAGGGTTTATCCACTTCTTAGGAAATAATATGCATCTTGAGACGCAACAGAGTTATCAGTGTGTACATGTGCAGAGCAAAGAGTTTACATTATGTATATCTGATCTTGTCAGCAAGTACGATGAATTTTGTTTCTTGGGAAAAAATAAAAGTTGAACTGATCTGTAACTATCTTGTCAAATAAAATATAATACAAGATCAAAACTAAGAATCCGATTGTGAGAAAACACCTAACAGCAACTGGAAAACAACTGAAAAGTGTTTTATTAGAACCACATCTAAATGACTGAGGGGCGGTTTCCCGAACAGGGTTTAAGACTAATCCTAGATCAAAATAAATGGTAAGAGCTGTATAAACTGGAAAAAGCTTGCACTGAGATATATTAAAATACATTATTGCCATTGTTTAGTCTTAAAATGCTCACAAATAATGCATTTTTGAAAGACATGTTTCTAAAAATTCTTAAATGTCCTAAATTAGCAAATGCCTAGTCCTGGCTTAATCTAATTCCTATCCGGGAAACCGGCCCTGAGAGTTTAACTAACCCTAAAAGACAAAATTAGACCACATCAAGTCATTTTCTAATCCCAAGAACAAGTGAAACATCTAACAAAAGAACATGGACCTCGCTCTGATTGTCACACCACTGCATCCTCTTTCTAGAAAATGTCATAGGCATGCTTGACTGAGAGCGAGCCAAGCAGATGAAAACGCTTTGGCCTCATCCCCCCGAAGCTTTTTTCCAACTCTAATGTATATAATCTCTTTACTTTGTCCTGCTTGTGACATTTCCATTGAGAGAAACTGCTAAAATACGGCTCGTCCACTGCATTGCATTCCCGATTCAACAGCTGCCTTTAAATGTCATTCATCCACTCTCACATTTACAGCCATTGGTGGCGCGAATCAACAAAAGTATTGTCAACAAAAACTGTGAACGAGAGAAATACGTCTTTTTTCGTCACACTTCCTGAGGCTGAGTTTGGCTTGACGTAGCGTTTGTTGTGTTGCTTGCAAAAGGAAGTAATTATCAATTATAGGATGGATTTGGCTGATTCTCAGAGGAGGAAGAGGCAGGTTTAGAGTGTTTAAGTGATACTCTAAGTATAGCAGCAGTGGTGTAATACTATCCAGCCTCCCATGCTGAGATACTCAATGCTCTTACTGCCTGATACTACAACAATGTCAGCAAAGTGCCCACACGTTGACCCCCGACTTTAACCCTCATTATAGATTCTCTACACCCTCCGCTCTCTCTTTGCTCGCCCATCATCTCCTCTCTTGCTCCGGCTATCCGTCACATTCTTTCTCTGAGGGCCCATCCTTGTTTTAATCTGAGCGCTAAACTGAGAAACAGTCACACATCTTCACATGCACTCCCTGACTCCAGTGTGGTTGCTTTGTGGTTTCGAGCCGCATACGCGTCATTACCACAGGCCTCTCTTCGAAAATGAGGCACAATTACGACAGAGATGCATCATGGCCAAGCCAACTAGTGCAGAACAATTCCATTTAAACTCAGCTTTTATGATGTCTCATTCGTAAGGACCCCAGATCGCAACCCACCTCGCAGCTGCAAGTTTAATTACAGATCACATTCAATTACGTCGAGCTTGCTCATGTAATTGGTACTATCAAACACACTATGAATTTAAGAAAATCGAAACTTCCAAATGATTTAACATCCATAACAAGACACCCAAATAATCTTGCATGCATCTCTACCAGAGTTTCAGATCAAATCTCAGTAATGTCAAAAGTTGCAATCAGAAGTCTCAATATGATCTGAAACAATAGCCAGGTTCTTTATTTATTGCATAAATTAAATATTGCGAATAAGCATTGTTTCCATCCAACGAGTCAAATAGAACAAAATCGTTACTTCCTGATAAACCAGCGCTATAAATCAGTAAGAAAAGCAAGAGAACATAATTCATTTCATATATAATAAATTATTTAGTCAGTTTTTACCCTCCCATAGCGCAATGTCACATGACTTTTTTGATGAGCTTGGAGGAATTAATTCGCAAAATGCATTTCCATCTCCCATTATTCGCATCAACTCTTTTTCGCACAAGTCAAAAACCACCTCAAGCCAGCGTAAAAACCTTTATTTGCAAATTAACTGATTTTTATTCTAAATTTGAGGTTTACATCACTTGTTTCTCATGCAATACTTTAATATGCGCATTAAAGAGGGATGGAAACCGGCTAATCTAAGTCAACGTAAATCTTCTAAGGAATTTTAGAAGATGCAAAAACTCAGTTAACTATCTAAAATTCTTTAAGAGAAACACCCGAGATAACCTTGTTACTTCAGTGCAGCAAAGGTTCCTTGTAGTGTTCATGAAAACCACACTGACATTTTGTCGCAGATGTATTACCTACAGTTCTATTTTTCTCCTTGCCTCTTTCAGTCACGACTCGTAGACACACATACACTCTAGTCTGGGTTTTAGTTTCTCCTGACAGTGCAGAACTGATGCTTCAGCGTGCAGACAGATACAGAGGTGTCATTAGAGCGGACCCACAAGGGACCGCTGGCAGGCAGGTGCACGTCTCCTCATTTCCACCAGGGGAGCTTGGGAGTGGGGCATCGTCTCGTTCTCTGCTCTCAGTTATCAACTCACTACTAAAAGCAGCAATGTTAACCAAGCGATCAGACCCAGGATAATAGCAGAAAACTGGGACGTGGGAACATAGGGACAAGAACACTGAACCTAAAGCTTCAAGGACAAAATAGTGCAGCCAAGAGTAAGCATTTCAACTATACTGTATCTTATAACATCAACTAGGTTTTTGCATTTTCTGAAGACTTAATACTCATCAGTGTGAGTATACGCATTTTTTTCACCCTTGCTAAGCAAAAGTAGGTTTGGCATAATCACTAAAATGTCAAATAAAATGTCTCATTCTTACAGACTAGCTGCATCAACTCAACATCAAAACAAGAAGAACATCAGGTTTGTCTTGTCTCACTAACTCTGAACCCCAAAAACTCTTTTCTCTCAAGTCTCCATTTTTACCCCTCCCTCCTCGAGCAGCATTAATCACCCCGGCCCTGAACACAACTAAATGAGCACGGTCATTCAAGCCCAGGACAGCTTTGTTACAAACACAGACTTTCCTGAATGCATCTCCACAGCCTTTTTTGTCTGCTTGGAGAGGGCTGCTCCTCAATCCCGACTCCTCCTTCCACCAGAACGGCCGGATTACCTCTCACAGACCAGTTGGACGGTGAGAGAGGAGGGTTACGGGGCAAACGGTTCACCCGGGGTGATTCATGGGCTCTTCTAGAAAGACCTACACCCCTCTTACCCTCCAAAAACTAAGGGCCATGCCTTCAACCAGTGCCTAGCAACCGGCAGCTGGGGCGCAACAGAAATGAGGAAGGACAGGGAGTTTCTGATCTGAATTGGGCTAGACTAGCAGGCTCCATGGTAGATACAGGGACAAAAACAGGAGACAAACAGCGAGACAAGTGCAGAAGCTGGAAGGACAATAGCAGAAGCTGTAGCCTGACTCAGCCCCTCATCAGTCACTGTAACAACTACTGACCTTATTCTCTTTAAAGTGTTCCAACAAAAACCCAAGCAAACACAGTTAAGTGCAAAACGGGGATTTCGGACAAAGGCGCTCTTGACACAGCTAATGTAATGTGTATGCGACTGTCTCAAAGACAAATATGAACAGTTCACATCATGAAAAGACCCCAAATACAACCCACGGCAAGTTCGAGTGGAGTTTGCCTTGTCTAAACATTCCATACACTGTAATTAGGTTACTCTCTTAAGATACAGACTTAATGGTTGGACACACCAATCTGACTACATCAAATCATTTGTTTCACACCATTAACAATATCTTCATTAGCGATTAATTAAAAAGCTAACAGGTGCTCATTGCCTATTACTCATTTAGTTAACATATAGCTATATCAGAGACTCCTAACTTCTTTAGGGTCTTGATCTATACAACACAACTGAGCAGTTTAGGCAGCTTAGGGAACACAGAGAAAAGACATGAACAGATGTGGGGAAATAAACATGCTGTTTCAGGTATTACATAAACCATATAAGCCTCTGTAAATTTTACTGGAATAAACATCCTTATGTAATATTTTAAAAAGCAGAACGGTTGAGTGAAACCAAACACAGACATCAGAAGACGCAAGTAATAGCACCAGTTCAGAAGTTAACATCCATATTGAAAGCTCTTCAGAATTCAGTGCAGACTATTGTGTCTAGCGTAATTGGTTCAGTGGATCGTTTCATACTTTTGAACTGATGAAATCTCATTCTGGATCATGTTTGTATATCCATTTCTTTGCAAAAACAATCTCAAATGATCAGTTTGTTATACTTAAACCCTATGATTCTCATTCGGGGTCCATATGTGCAGTCTTTGCGCCACGCCTTGCGCATCCACTGGTGCTTTTCACAGCAGGTGTCACCCCACATTCTGAGACTACCGCGTCTGTGGCACCTGCTGTGGAAAGCACTAGTTGGTCTACCTAACCACACAGCTTTAACGCTGGAGTTATAAATATGAACTATACCAGAAGTTAAGTATTCTATGTTTTATGTTCCTCTGTCCAAGTACAAATCATTTTCCACAAACATTATACGCAAAAAAAACATAACACATTCGGTTTACTTCGCAAAGTGATGCCTGAAAAAAAGTGTCCAAAATAAACCCCTGCACTACTACTATGCAATAAAAATAATTTTGTTGTAAAAATAAATTGACGAATCTACGAAATGAAATAAATAAGATAATAGCAATGAAGGAAACTCTGTAAAGGTGTATGTAAAGTTAAATAACGCATTTAGCAGGTAATACACGAACCGCAGAGTCTCTTATCGCGTTCTAATAGAACGAAGCATAAAAAGTAACTCACCATCCACTTGGTTAAAGTATACTAATCCACAGAATAAAAGGTGTATTAGAGGACTCATTCTGTCATAGTCCACATCCACTCCACACCTCTGTTCTCAAACACTGGACAAGTTTCTCCTTTCTTAGTGTTTGGAGTATGTAGGAACTCTCAGCAGCCGCTCAGATCCAGCTGAAATGTCAGTTGAGTACTCGCTGGGCTCATGGTGTCTTTCTGGATGAGGAATGAGATCCACGCGCACCAGTGAGGATTGAACTAGTGTCTGTCAGCCGTGGATTATACCATGCCTTATACCAGCTTTTTATTTCTGTACTAACGGGACTACAAAACAGCAGAAGCGAGTCACAAACAGCAGCGAACACGCGTAAAGACAGATGCGGATCTGTCCAAACGCGCGTGGAAATGTTGCGCGCTCTGGTTCCTTCAACAGCTTCTGAAGCACCTTACAGATCGCTTCCACGACCCTCTCCGGTGTCTAAAGTGTAAATATGTCTTTTCGTTTCATTACACTTTTAACTCCGCGTCCAGAAAGCCGCTCCAAAGTTCCGTGGCGCGCCGTTAAATCCAGCGTGAATCGGTCCGGGGTGGCGCTGGCCCCGTGCGATCGCTCTCTGTGAGTCTACAGCAGAGTGAATGTGATCAGTCTTGGGAAGGGCGAGAGCTCAGCAGCGCTCCTACAGCTCCATAACTGACACCCCTGTGCGCACAGCTCCCGGGCCGAGCCAAGACTGACGCTCATGCTAGAGGAAGAAACAGCGAGGGGGAGGAGAGCGGGAGGAGTGGAGGAGGAGGAGGAGGAGGATGCTGTGGGCAGAGGTGGCTGGGGAGCGCTCAAAGCTTCTCTCCGATCTTGGCTCACAGCTTTCAATGGTGTTATCCACAAAGTTGACCCAAAGCGCCACACGATCGGCACCACACCAAACGAGAAGAGATTAGGGCCACTAATAATTTATAATAATAATACAATATAAACAAAGTACAATTAAACGGATATTATTATTACTATTTATATCCTTGTAGCCTAAATAAACGCTAAATCTAGGACATACAGTAACCTTTGAAATATATCTAATATTATTTATATTACAATTTTAATTCAACTTATGTTTTTTTTTTTTATTTAAAATTGTATACAAATATTAATATATATATATATATATATATATATATATATATATATATATAACATTTATACAAGATACATATATTCAAAATAATAAAATACGAAATATAATGTTAAACTAGAATTGTTAAACACTCTCAGATAGATAGATAGATAGATAGATAGATAGATAGTGCAGAGCCGAAGACCACCGTTCACTGAAATAGTATCTTCTAGTCTCAGCTTTAAGACTGTATAATTGGTTTCATTAAAATTTGATGGGCTGTCCTGCATTAGGTGGATAATACTGAGGAGGTCAAACACACAAATCTCATTTCCTGAGATGGAATTAACTTACACACTGATGTAATTTTGACGTGCAATATGTATGTTATTGCTTTACTTTATTAAAACAAATAAATGCCGTTTTTCTTTCGCTTGATGTTATTTAGACGCGTTCGGTTAAGCATTCTTATTTTAAATTTAATTTGAGAGCGAGTGTCAGGCAGGGTGAATAAATCCTGTGAAATGTGCCGCAGCTCAACCGCGCAGGAGCAGGGCTTGTGTCTGCATCTCCATCCGAGCGTGGACGCACTGGATGCCGCCTGGCTGCTCTAATCCAGCTGCCTTGTGTGGATGAATCTTTAGCGCCCCCTAATGGTACAGTAAAACACAGAGCCGAATCAAACAAAGACCTCTGAGCTTTCATAGCTCCAAATATGCCAGAGAATACTGAAGACTAATTTAAAAGAATCTTAACCTAATATATATATATATATATATATATCAAACAAGCAACCCAAAGGAGCCACAAAATAATAATAAAACTATAAATAAAACCACAAAATAGCCTCACCCAGTTCATGCTTGTAATCATTTGAAAACCTTCTTTTTTTTTTTTTTACTCTATTTACATAATTATGTAGCTGCAGCATGCTCCAAAATTTCAGGAAGCACATTTCAGCACAAAAAAAATAAATAAATAAATAATAATAATAAAAAAAAAAATATATATATATATATAATGTACAGTCATAATTATGTTTTTATTAATTCATTGAGTATTAATTTTATTTTACAGATAAAAGATCAATTTCACACTTTTTTTCCACAAAAACTGCCACTGTGCACATTATCTCTCATTTATTAGTTAAAAAGTGTATCATTTAATTGAATTCAAGCATATCTAGAATAAAAGATGCTTTGAATTCGGCGTGAAACCTCGAATCAATAGCAGTCAAACCCGAGGCACTGGGGGCCGATAAAAGCAGACCTGTAAAATCATCAAACAAGGCCTGACTCCTCAGAAGAGTGCATGGACTTGTGCAGGCAACACAGGGGCCGGATTCCCTGCACGAGCGGGACACTGGAATCCCCCGCTTTCAAACTGATTTCTGACATCAAAGCAAAATAAAAGCCATTCTGTGGAAATCATTCAAAAACAGACACTTAAAAACAAATATCTGTTCTTCTCTCATCCCCTTCTTTCAACTGCTCTCGCTCATGCTCCGAACTCCTGCTGCATTTCACACACACACACACCTTTGCAGTGTCATCACAGTGCTTCTTTTAAAAAGAGGGCTCTCAGTAGGTACATAATGATAGCTTTGACTCGCAGAAGCATTTTCCACCTCTTCTGTTTGTTTGTGAGGCGACATGTTAGAGCTTGTGAGGTTTTTGCTGCTGCAACATTTAGTTTGCGGTGAGTGCTGTCAACAAGCCAGATCCAGCAATCATCTTGATAGTTTAATCCATGCGTGTGAGCCTCACGATGAATGTGAATTCATTATTCCTTTGTCGGCCCAACCATTAGCAATGCAGGTAGCTGCTATAGAATGGAACACCATTGAATCGCTTCTCTGATATGACATCACATTTCAATTGTATGAATGTACAGGAAATGAAAGGACACAAAGTTCAAAACGTGGACACCCTGTTACATGCTTCTGGTAATGCTTCTTTGTAAGACTACTGCTATTTCAACAAATATGTTGAGAAAAGGTGTGCTATTACTTTTATATGTGAAAAATTGAAAGATGACAAAATATGAAAAAATAAATAAATAAATAAATTCATCGAAAATATCCCTTCAGACAGCAAGTTTCCAGTCAGCAACATGAAGCAAAGTAAGAAAATATTTTAATGTATTTTAAATCTAATTATGTTTTACAGCAATATCGTTAAACTTTATTACATCAACAGTTAAAATTGTAATATATATTGTAATACAGTTCGAATGCAATTCATTCTTGTGATGGTGATAAAAAAGAAAAAAGCAATAATAGATTTTATTGTTTAAATATAATATATATATATATATATATATATACAGTATATTTATAAATTAAAATGTGATATCTTTTAATGTAGTTTAAAATGTAGCCTAATAATATTTTATATTAATATTGTAAAACATTTTTACAATTAAATGTTTTATTTATTTTAATATATAATGCATTTTAATATAGTAATTTAGTATTGTGATGACAAGAAAGAAAGAAAGAAAAGGAAAATCTAATTTAAAATGTAATATATTTTAATGCAGTTTAAACAAATTTATTCTCGTGATGGCAAAGCTCATTTTGGAATCCTGAATCCTGAGAATCCTGAAAAACAATATTAATATGAGAGAGACTGCGTAATAACGCTTTCTTAATGACAACAGCAAGGAAAAAATAAATAATAATAATAATAATAAATAATACTACTTTGGTGGAGCACATAAGTGTATAGAGGGAAAATAAAAATATTCCAGAGCCACATTGTGTTGTGTGTGTTTTCAGCAGTGTTTATGTGCAGTTAACCCGTCTAAAAAGTATCAGGCCTGTATGTGGCGTCACATTGAGAATGCTCTTCTACACATCCATAAACAATGCACGTCCCTTCTTTACGGCTAGATGAAAAACTCCATTTCTCCCTCCGCATCTCAATCTCCCTCTTGTTATATCTCCATTCTAAATCTATCCACTGTATCCCTGTATCTTGAAAGGTAGCCCTGTCCCTGCAGGGTGCTAAATATTGGCTGAAAGTGGATTTATTTAAATTAAAAAGAAGAGATGTTTACCCAAGCCTGAGAGACACTTCAGAATCAGACGGTGGAGTGGGGGTGACCGAAGAAAGTGTACGACCGGATCATATACTATATCATATACGTATAAACATCACCTCTTTCATGCACACCAATGCTCAAGAAAAATGATAGATGCTAACACGAATATGCTTCTTAGTGACATATTAATGCTATTTATTAAGCTTGCACTAAATCTACAACCCCAACAAATACACATTATCTTCAATTCCACACAATTACGCAGCTTTTCCGCCACAAATAATTCAAGGAAGTGGTGAAATTCCATGTGGACCTGCTCATGACTTTGTGTTTATTTGGTTTATATGGTTGAAAGCGTTCACATTAATTCCTACCGTTGCCCAGCCAATCAAACCAAAGAGGCATAAAACAAAATGAAACGTATTACGCATTTCATCGAATGGTGAAAATGCAAATTACCTCAACAAAGGCTTTCAAAAGAGCTTAAAAGCAGCAAAATTACAGCACGCTGTCAATCACAAGAAATAACCCGAGATTAGCATTCATATGGTTGAATAAAATCTTCGCTATTACAAGGGCACGCTTTTCATCCGAGCTCTGCTGAAGGCAAACACACTCAGACACGTGAACAAAACCACCTCCCACATCAAATTATCCTTCCTTTCCTCTCGCTGTGCCCTTCTCTCCATCATCTCCCACGCCACAATGGCCACCAGTGCTCTGCCACATGCTCCAGAGCTTCGTTTGTTTCCACCTAAACCAATCAAGCGCCTATCGCTGTCAACTCATTTGGCCAATTACGGCTGTATAATCTGATCAACCCAAATCATCTATCAGGACCCTCCACCGGTTTTTGTCTGCGGACCATCTGGTGAGGGAACCCAAAGGAAGCTGAGGTACCATGCACCTAAAAAGGGCAGATCATTCTGCTCCTGATGGACTTGACTTTTGCTTTTTTCCCTGACATTGACATGCAGAGACATGGGAGATGATGAATTTATGCTGGCTATGTTTCTTCGGAAAAAATTACAGAATCAAGTGTTTGTTTTTAGAAAATACTAGTGCTGTCAAACGATTGTCAAGTTGACACTTGAATTGGCTTACTAAAGCAATGTTGTCAATGAAAACCCAGCTAACAATTTTACATAATAAAAACATTCCCGTAACGTTACCATTAAGTTATAAATACTTTATTGTTTGAACATTCTTAGAACGTTATGTTTGAACATTTTTAGAAGAACATTCTTAGAAGAATGATAAACGGTTTTAAAACATTCCACCAACAACACAATGCTAAAGGTTTTATCCTAACGTTTTTAGAATGTTCCATTAAAAACTCAATGGTAACGTTTCTAATGCTAGCGTTTTTAAAATGTTCCAGCAACAATGCAATGATAATGTTTGTTATGCTAATGTTTTTAGAATGTTTATCAATTGCAGATAACATTAAGGAAACATTCTACTAACGTTATGCAAGAATGTATTTTGATAACTAAGAATGTTAGCAAAAGTTATGAGAACGTTCCCTGTTAGCTGAGAATGTATGTCTTTAGTATTATGCAGGAACATTTTTACAAAAGCAATATGATATCTGAGGCTATTATTCATCATATTTTGAATTTATCATAAATAAACTGAATGTTGTGTTTAACAATGCCCTTCAGCCATATCCAATACAATACGCTATTCAGTAATAGCCTGTCCTTTCAAACTTATTGCTTAAATTACTTAATCATCAGAATGTAAACGTGTAGTTTCTGGTGGACAGCATTAGTTTGGCCATAAGGTCATTGATTATGTAAGGTTTAAATGAATTATAGGACCTTACGGTCTCATCATTTATCTTGATAAAGGATCAGATGGAAACATTACCGGCTACCTCAGTCTGCTCTACTCTCTCATCTCTTTCTTAAGTCTATCTCTCTTTCATTTCCTCTACAGCAGCTCGGAAGGTGTGTCTGGGATTTCCTCACAAGTCTGACCTCTATTTGGACTTCCCTTTAGTATTCAGAGAGACTCATTTGATGTTTAAACCAGAGAATTCTGGTATGAAGCGAGTCATGTTTTATATGTAATTCTTTGAAGGAATAAATTACATTCTTCCTCAGTTAAGTTCCATTGGCAGTTTGCTGCACTTGTTAGATCACTCTGTTCTGAAAGAATATTAAAATAATGAAAAACAAACAATAATACATTGCATACTGTATACCTCCCACCTCATTTCCTGCAGCTTCTTGAGCCTGATGAAAATGATACATACAAAAGATCTAAGATGAATTTGGAAACCTCTGTATTTTTTTCGTCATTAAAAACTGAACAAAAAGTCAAATAAAATATAAATAAATAGTAAGAAATGCATTATAAATTAAGTCATATTATAATTACGTTTTTTTTATGTATAGACAGACGTCTAATCAAATTTGTGAGTTTATTTTTGTGAACTCACTTGTTCAGGCAGTCTGATGGTTGTTACATCCACTGAAGCACAAGATGGTCTTTAGATCTTTCTTAGATCATGTTGGAGAACTTTTAAAGTTCATGCAACTGAAGTTCAACTCCCCACTCCAATTGTTGCTTCTGATAACAGAACTTATCACGAGAAATATAGTATTGCATTACAAAGACTACACAATCGAACCCTTTTTACAAGTGGTCTCAGATTTTGGAACCCCACCGTACATGTTTGCTCTCCTGCATTCAAGTCCGCATGAATGGAAGTGAATGAATGACTAATTCCAGGCCCTACTGACAGCCAAAAACGAGATGCATATACAGCCAAATCATTGATTTGCAAGAGAGTTATCATATCTGTTTTCCCTGATTAATACAAACCACAAATGCCCTCTCATCATAATGTTGCCATCCACACGCACCCGATCTGTGCGATCAAACACGGCACTTGAGTAGGTCTCTGTTTTTACTAGCTAGCGCTAGAACAATGCAGAACAATGAAGACACGAGCCTGAAATTACGAACTCTCAGAGTCCATCATCCTGATTAGCACATGCTTCCATCACAGCAGATAACTGTGACACGAGTCTAGTGTTTGCACATGCAAATCAAGCACCGCACGGCCGATTTTGTCATTAGCAATAATTAGCATGGAGGTGGCTGCCAATCAATACAGCCCTACCAGGTGCGAGATTGTTGTGTTGCGTTATGGATGTTACGCTATTCTCTAGCTTCCAAAAAGGGGGCGTCCACACCAAACGCTCCTAATTTCACTTCCCGTCTACAGGCACTGGACTGCATACGCCTCTTTTTTGCTTTGCGGTATGGATCGCACAACAATTCCGCAGTTTCTCCTAATTCATTTTACCTTAACAAAGCACACACATTTATCAAAACCGCTGGAATTGAAAGACGCAGAGGGACAGGCTGAGATCGAGATATAAAACAACGGCGAGGGTAATTTGGGACTTTAATTCGTCCCGGTGAGTGAGGGCTCAGATATTTAATTGTGTGGTGGGTCAGGGGGGTACGGAGAATCCCATCAGTCACAGTCAGGTGTGAAAGCCGAACAGGGAACAGTTTAGTGGACATCCTTCACGCTGCAGCCGTATCCTCTTCTTTGCCTCCTAGCGCTCGGATTCTGATGATTAGGGGGTGGCGGGTGGGCACGAGAAGGAAGGGGGGTGTGAATTTGATTAATGTAGGTGTCAGAGGTGGGAGTACCACCTCCTCAGACTCCTCAGCATGGGTAATGACACAAGGGGCTGGCAGAGAGGGGCTACCTGAAGCTCAGGGTCCCCAGGCTAGGCATGATTCTTCCCTCTGATCTCCCTCTGTCAGCAGTACTGTCAGCCTGGCCCGATCAGCACCTTATTAATGACTCCAACCTGTCACCGATTGGATATTAAGCTGCGCTTTGCAATACACGCACTAACTCACGAAGACACACACTTATAAATAAGCATACACCCATGAAGACAACAAAGACACATCCGCACAGGCTCGCAAAAACATATTCCGCCTTAAAAATGAGAGCGCGGCCACAAACACACCCCAAAACCCTATTTCTCATGCACAAACACTGAGAAATATACAAGCGCGCACGTACGCGTGAGACTAAAATTAGATTCCCACTGGGGTGGAAACAAAGATGACAACGAATTTGGCAACTGAATAATTTCCTCTCTGTTATATGAACTGCTGAATGAATAAACGGCGAGGGAAAGATTGAAGAGCTTGTATAGTCACACCTGCAGCACAAACAGAAATGCAGTTATTTATCTGAGACAGATGTTTACAAAGACTGGGTTATTTTGCTTTTGGAGGAGCTGCTTTGAAAATTGAGCTTTTCAATCCACAAGGAACTGAATTTGAAGTAGTTACACTGCACTCAGTATTACCCTTAAAAAACTATTACTGCTAAAAAAAAAAGTAGTTATCTTCAATAAAATAAATAGGCCTCTTTAAATGTATCACCTATATAACTATGAGAAAAGCATATAATCATGTATAATCAAAGATCGGAGAAGGTTGAATCATAATTAGGGTTACATTAAACAACATTAAATGACTAGTTAAATATATAGATATAGTGCACGGAAGACAAGACTTTCTATTTTGGTGTCTGCATCAAATTATATTAACTAAAGGGATTATATTTACAAAAGTTTATATACATATTAAATGCAATTAAAGTGTCAACTTTAATTTTTCAAATAACTGTAAAAAAAAAAAGGGGTAAAATAATGTTCCATCGTCAATCAACAATACAGATAGATTCATAACAATTAAATAATATACCTAAACTGACCTATACTTAATAAAATACATAAAAGAAAAAGTGATCATACTAAATGTATTGTATTTTAAGCGATTAAATAACAAGTGGGTAAAACCTAGTAGTTTGAAGGATAGCACAGTAAACCTTAAATATAGTGTTTTAATGTCATCTAATGATTCTTAGTATTTGTGGTGGTGAGGGTGGGGGGTTAAAGCAGTATTAAACTTTTATTGTTTTGGTGCTTAAACCCCCCTCTTCATCTTTGATTCACACACATACGTAGCATATGCATATACTATAAAAATCTACCTACAGTCAGAACTGCAAGCAAGCCAATTCACTAATCAGACTTCATAAAAAAGGATAGCGTGACAGTGTTCAGGTTTGATTGTTTAAATTATACACATTTTGGAGGACAAAGTTCTGTTACTTTTCTAAAATAATTTGTTCAGAGTATGATAATTCCACCCCAAAAACCCTACAAACTAAATAACACCAGAAAACTCTCAGATAAAACAGGATAAAATCTATAGAGAGCTGTAAACTGGATTCCATCTCTTCAAATGTACACTATCAAAGGAGCATGCAACCCAGGAAACCTCAGTCCAAGGGTTCTGCAGGGGCTGCTTTTCTCATTTAAGACAGTGTTTTAAGAGAGATGGAGTGGGAGAGAGAGAGATTTGTGACCAGCAGAGCTAGAACACACAGACCACAAGTCCTCACATCTGGTTTTATTTCTCCCTATAAAACTGAGCAGAACCAGCTGATAAAAAGGACACTGGGTGTCTTCCAATCTCCCGTGGAGAAGACAGTCCTGAGACAATTCAGAAAGTGTCTGTGAGTGGTTTTGCAGTACAACAAATCGAGCGCTCCTGTAGTGTCTTAAAACACTCATGCACTTCAATCACTGCATTGACTCAAGAGAGACTGTAGCAGGGGGTTTACAGCTAAAACCTGCCAACAACAAGCCTCTATCTAAAATTTAGGAGGCTCTCTGAACATCTAGTTCTCTATCTTCCAAGAAATGTCATGCGATAGCTTGGAGCTACCTTCCAAGACTGAAGTCTGAAAGCTCTAAGTGAGAAACATGTCAAAGTTTGCATCTATATTTACTGCTCATTTGTCTTCCAGTGACCCATTAACCACGGCAACCGTATCAGAGAACTGAACACAAAAACCAAATCACTTATTCGTGAACAAATCTATCAGACTGAACTGAATCTACCGTTTAATTACAATCAATTTCTGTTTAATTACAATCAAATTTTCTCATTTTGTTTAACTAGGAAGAAACTAAGCCAAACAGGTTTGAAACACAACATGAAGATGAGTAAATGATGTTGAAAACTCAACTACTTGTGGTAGGAAGTAAAGACAGTCTCTGAAAATAATAAACCAGACTTCATCCCGGTGAAGTATTGGAATAACACAGTTTCCCCCTTTTAAAGATAAATGGTACCACCCATCCACCCAGGATGCCCTAGGGATCCCTCGGTTGCCGTGTGGATCTCCTTAGCAACACAGCAACAACCAGTGTTTGGTGGCCAAGGTGAGGATGGTGGACCTTGAGATGAAAACATAACGTAAAACAACAAAGGCTTCACGGATTTCCCCAATTACTACTTTCTGAAGGGAAATCCCAATTCCAGGCTCTGACTCCAAGCTAATGAGATGCTTCCACACATAGCAGCCATACCTCTGCGGCATGGCATGGAAACGTTCCAAAGACCTCACAGGAAAACTGAAAACATAGCAACGTGCAGGAGGGTAAATGCATTAGGAACATTCCAAAACAAGCATCCTGCATTTAAAAGCTAATTTAAGATATTGATAATTTAGGAATCCATCTATAAGTTTTCCTGCTGAGAAGCGAATGCAACAAAGCATTGCTTATGCACGGTTACATATAGGTTCATGTCAACCAGTTTGCCACCAATTTTTATGTATTAAAACATTCAGTTTCACAAGATAATCTTCCAGAGGTTATTTCCGCAAGGAGGTTATTCACCCTGCAAGATGACAACACAGCAGAACCTTTAAGCGATAGTTGTTCACTTAATTTTTACTGAGCATGGAGATAAATAAGCCAGCTGCGCCCAGCTTGACCGAATTGTCCAGATAAGTCACTTCTGGCCTTCAAACCTGCATCCTGGGAGCAGGATGAAGCGGACTAGGGTGGCTCCCATCTTATTTGCCGCTCGCTCCTTCTCATCTATCACTAACATCACCCGCAGTCCTCTTTTTCGGTCTATCTCTCGCTGCTCCCTGGAGTACTGCACCTCCCCCAGTCCCTAAATGTCAACAGGGGAGTCAAGCTCTTGTCTGGGAGCTGTTTGTGATTTATGAGGGAGATGTTTGCCCTGTTTCTCTGGAAGTTCAGCATTCTTTGGGATAAGACTGAGCCGAGACATCCCTCTCTCAGAACCGTACACAAGATTAGCGGTCACTGGCCGCAAACATCTTTAAAGAGCTAAACTACCATCCTGCGGGAGAATTTCTCCGTCTATGACAGAGAAGCAAGTACATCAGTCTTGGCAAACGGAGGATTGTGGGAGTTCAACGTCTGGCTATTCTCTGTCTCCACCCTTTCCAAAAATAACTATGGTCCGCCTCACGCCATTAGCCGTCCCATGGAAGCAATACAAGTTGTGGGGGGCGGACGTGGGGCACTAAGGAGGCAAGCTGTTTTCCACCTGTGATCTGGGCTGGGGAAGAACGAGGTGGCTTTATTACCCATGCTTGCTGTAATGACAGAGAGGAGAGGGGCAGTGCCTGCTGGGTAATTGTTCCATAATTCACACCTGAGTAGCAGGGGAATTCCCACAGGTGAGCAGCATCGTCTGGCCAGGGCCGTCCCAGCTGTCTGCCTCGAACATGTACATCGTCTGCTATAAAAAGCCTTGCAGCCCTTGGAAAAACCCCATGTGCCTCCAAATCCAGACAGACTGTGCTCAATTTCCACCACAGCAGGACGTTAAATTGAGAGACACGAAAGAAATTCAGTCATGACGACAGCTACCATTCCTTTCTTTACCTACTGCAAACATGTAGTTTTTTGCATTCAGACACCCATTCCCATAATCCCCTGCTCTTCCTCCTGTCGTTCCCTGGCTTTGAAGAGGGTTTTCTCTCTTTTTGGCCTCACAGTGCAGACGCTCATTAGCGAGACACCTTTCACGAACAACCACAAGCCTAGAGAAACCCGCATCTGTTGCTCCTCTCCACCTGGATAACTGAACACCAGCCACTGGAGTTTCTGGCAGGTCTTGCAAACAGAGAGGCCCAATGAGTGATGGACATTTAGCACTAATGAGCAAAAAATGAGTGCGAGCGAGATAAAGGCAAGTGGGAGTGAGAGAAACAGACGTAGAGAGAACACAAGAAGGAGGATATGACCATAACATAGTTTAAGAGCCTCCCTCATCTTTTTGCCTCACGTCTTATCAGGTCAGACCGCTGACCGAGGCGTTGCACAGCCCGGAGCAGAGCCAAAGCCATCGTTCAAATCCTTTTGAGCATGTAAGCCTTCTTTAAAAACCACTCTCTCCTAATTACACGCCAGTTACAACATCCGCAGGGCCTCTGACTGAAGGCCAAAGATCTGAGAGAGGACTCCTAACCTAAATAAACACTCTCAACTATCTATGAGCCTTCAAATGATTATGGGAAAGATGTGAATGCAAAGAACTCAAACACAACAGACTGACTGTGGAGAAAGAAACTGTAGCATGCTAAGCTACAACATAATTAGAATATTCAACAAGAATCGCTATTTATCCACAATTTATTGTATTGCTGACTGAAACAGGATATTTAACAAGAAAAACAAATGAGATTTTATTTAATCTATTGGGAAATGTTGATTTGCTAAAGCAATGCTAATTATCATCTCCATTTTTGGCTTTGTGTTTTGCAAAACTGCAATTTGTTAGGAAAGCTCATCACAATAAAAACTATGCACTAATATTGTGAAATATACTTGACTACTGTCTTGCTACTGGAACAAGTTGCTAAGTTTGTAGCAGTGCCACTGTTAATCCCCAACATGGGAGAAAAAGAGCCTGAAAAAAAGAGAAAAGAAAAAGACATATGGTTGACAGAGTGTCTCTGAATCTATGCAATCAAAGGAAAGCAAAGCTCCTCTGTAGAATTCTGGGGTAATTAGGGGCTTAATTGTTGGGAATGCCAGTGAGAATGCAGATGAGGGTCTGTAGACCGGCCTACACAGCCTGTGACCTGTTCATCAAGCCAGACTGCTTAAAGAAAAAAAAACGGAAAAAAAACCCCACAAGCTTGGTTTTCTTCTGTTTCCATCACTTATTCATAATTTATCTCCACAGGTCGCATTCTGCTTTTGCATTCCATATCAATTCATCACTCGCTTTTACTCTCCCTCATAAATATTTTTTTTTCCCTCTATCCACCTGCTATCGTCCGTCTGCCACATTTCTCTTTTGTCTGGAACTCCCCTCTTTCCATGATTCAAAAGACACAGCTGAACATCTTCAGCGCCTCAAGGTCTTTATCCCATTTATCCTTCTCCCTTTCGCCCCTTCAGCTAATTCCATCCCCCATCTCTCAGCTCAAACTTCTTGATGAGAATATTTAGCCGCATTCTTGACTATCGAGTGTTCGAATTCCATCAGTCTAACTCGTGTTCAAACAGCAGGCGGATAAACGTTGAGATCGGGAGCATTTGATAAAAGATGAGGCAAATGAGGAGCAAAGAGGGCCTTTAGCCCTGCCTCAAGTCAAAAAGCAGCCCAAACGACACTTCACATGAGAGTACAATTACCTCAGAAGAACGACTATCTGCATAAAATTGACTTGAGTCCTTCGATTTTTCGGAGAGTATTTAGAAGTATCTGTGTTTCTGTTGATAAATAGAATGCGCCGATCTCTATGATTAAAGTCGAGCAGAAAAGTACAAAAAAACTTGTAGAACATAAAAAGGAAGTGTGCATTTTGATTATACCTCCGCAAACGAAAAAAGAAGGCTGCCACTGAGTGTCTGAACTTTTCTTTATAAAATAGACAGATACAAATCTAAATTCTCATTGTATGAGCAACCTTAAATGAACAGTGAAATGATTGTAAACACACACCTGTATAATGCTAATAAGCTACATGCTAAGTTGCTACATTGCATGGTAACCACACACAGCTGATGTTAGAATACTGTATGTTTTCTTTTTACTTTTAGTTACTAAATTAACCCATTTCACAGGTTAGTTGCTTTTATCTATATCATTTCATGCAATGCTAAAAGCTAAATCTGCTTAGCATTTCCATTAAGCATTTCCCTGATGAAAAAACCCCAGCAAAGGACCAGCATAAACCATCTTAAACTAGCATCCCAGCTTCAAAACATACCTAACCAGCATATGAACATGGACAAACCATATACTATATTGTCAGAATTTTACTTTCATTTGTCAACACATAAATGGCTGTTTTTTGTTCTGCTGTACTAATAGAAAAAATCTGTACAAATATGACACAGGGAGGTGGGACTCCCTTTACGACATATTAAAGCTTTGTTAAGATTAATTTAGAAATTCGTAGAAACAACAAAGTAAATGAAAACAACAAACTAAGTAGCTATTAATTAAAGAGTTTTTCAAAGAGCAGTGATTATTTGCATAATTTGTTACACTGCCTAACAGTAAATATTAATGCATCTCTTATATGCTGCACTTAATACATTTTACATTTTCATTTTAATTAAAACCAGATTAACACAAATAGGCAATGCTGGAAAGTAAGCCATAACTATTTTCTTTAACAAATGCAATACATGTAGTTTATCATATGAGGATGATGCAAGTGAACTATCAGTGTCCATATGGTTTTTATAAGACAGTCAGTGCCTTAATGATAAAATACCTCTATGATATCAGTTAAGTAGCTGATGCATCACTTTCTTCCCTTCTGTTTCTCTTTGATATGAAGAGCAAAATGAGAAGGAGGGAGAGCAAGAGAGTTTGGTGTACGTCCATGCTAAGCATGCTTTCTCTCAGGACTCCTTCTCTATTACCCCTCAACCATGCGCTATTTTGGACAAGGGCCCAGATCCAAACCCATTACAGCTCATCTCCTCCCCTCCTATCCTCCTCTCCACTCATCTGTGGATTGGCTCTAATCACGACTGGGGAAAATGATATTCCAACTTGAGCACATTACAATGTCTGGTATTTGTCCTTCAGTGAGAGCTATCTCTCACACACACACATACAGGGGTGAATACACTTTAAAACTAAAGCGTGCACTTCTAAAAGTAGCCATGCAAACAAAATGGCAAACAATCAAAAATAAGCTACAACAAGGCCAGGGCCCAGAAACCATTAGGAGTCATTGGCATTCTAATTAAACCACTGGAAACACAGGTCATACAATTTCATACTTCATATTTCAACACAAAAACACACAAAATTGGACTAGTTATGTGCAAAATTCAATGAGTCAGAGGCTTTTGTAAACAAACAGTCACTTTTAAGAAAGCCCATTTGACATGATTCTTTGAATATAGTAATTTACAGTAGGTCGATAAAACACAGAATAGAACATAAATCAAGGGGTTTGATATTTAGAAATAAGAGCAAAATTTGTAACATGTAACTAGAATATAAGTTGTTTTTGACTTGATTTCATACAATTCATCAGTTTAAATGTGTAAATAATACAATGCATATTACCATATGAACACATTGTGAGTTCAAGGTTGTGCTTCATAATAGGAAATCTTGCATCCAATTCATCCAAGATAGTAATTCCCATGCATCAATGGATCACATGGATGTTTGAAGCATTTTGATTGATTTAAAATATTTAAATTTAAATATGTTGAAGACAAGAGGGGTTAAAAGCTTTGTGTTGCCTGAGGGAAACACTGTGCAGAAAGGTTAACATAGCACAAAAATTGTAACACTAAAAGCTAGGGAAGAATCTAGAATCAATGCAACAGCCAAAATGTGTACACTGTACACACAGGGTATACACTGATCAGCAATTTATCATGTTGGTGTCTGACAGTAACTGTTTCAAAATATATTGAAAAAAGTGGTGATTTTATTGCAAAACCACTGCTTTGATGTCTGCAGAGGTGGTGCTTTAATAAATGGGACACATTTCAAGACACAGATTATCTTATGAAGCTACTGCTACTATGTTGTCAACATGTTAAAACGATCTCCAATGTATTACTGTATTTATCTAAATTAATCCATACAAATCATCAAAGAATGAATAAATTGGTGCATCAATCACACAATAACACATTTGCAACTACCAGTTCATTGTATGCCACTTTATCTTGCTTACAATGCAAAGCATCACAGTATGTACAGTACTCTAGAATTTAGTACAACAATTTTAAAGGGGCAAAGAGGAATCGTAATGTACTTGTAATTGTCCATTCTTGTAGGAGTCAAGGCATTGGGGTTAACCTGCCCTCTGGTCACCAGTGGCCCTCATAAAAGCCAACACATTTGATAGTGGGTGGATTCCTCTGGGCTCCAGTGACCCGGGATAAGGCCCTCTGACCATACTTACAGCCCACCTGTGACCCGACGCCTCTGGGCTACAAATCACCTCTATCCGGCCCCAACCCATTCACAGACAGTATGGATCCCCACACTCTCTGATGAAACCAGGGTCTGAATGTCTGACATGAACCTCCCCCAGGGCGCAATGCCGCCCTCCCCATCACCACCCCCGACCCCTAGCTTCCACCACCCCCATCCCAAACCTCTCCATTCCAGCTGTAATTGTTGCCTTATGAGCATCCATGGCAACAAATTCGGCTAACGACTGTCTTGTATTGATTCGAAATCCTCGCAATGCAGTGCAGACCCACACCAGAGGGTTGGTTGAGGGGGTTTATAAAGTACCCAATAAAGAGAAGCAGGCCATGACCAAAAGATAACCAAAATTGGGAACCTGGAGATACAATTAAGAGCCTTCAGCCCTGACCTGAGTCCAAGGGAACAATAGACAAGCTGCAGTACACGACTGACCTGTTCGATTTGTTTCATTAGCGAGTGCTGAAAAAGCACTTTCGGTCGGCTCTCAGAGGAGCCATTACGGAACAGTGGCAGCGTGTGCATATCTGTGCGTATCTTAGCACGTCTCCACAAAACATTACAGCCAACACGGAGGCCTTAATTTAGCCACAGCTCGTAAATACGTAAGGCTATCATTAAAACGCTACATTTACAAGTAGTTATGATAGTTACTGTCAGTTTCAGAGCCACAAAAACAGCAGAGCCTCTCAAACATTCAGTCACAAATCTCAGCTAATGGAAATGTGGAAGCTTGGTGTATTATAAATGCAGAGATGTGGAAATGGGCTGAAATAAACAGTTATATATATGTCTGTGGGGTACAAAGCGCTCTGCAATATGTTCAACGCGGTAATTGGTATTTACAAAGCAACACATGGACCTGCAGTGAATAAATAACATAATATCCAAAAGGCTATGACAGCGCATGGGAAATGGAAAACATAATAACGTCTGCATAGCTCATTAAACAAGTCTGAAATATTCAAAAATATGAATTATTAAGCCATCTACGCTTTAGCAGAATATTTTTCAGATGTTTGCAATGACATCCATCAATGCTTGGCTTCACTCTTTTAGAATAAAATATTTATAATGTTACTCGATCCAAAGCCTGAACTCTAGCTTCACACGATTCCGTCGATAGCCCAGCTCTTCTCGGAAAACTTCAAATAAACATCTATGCATTCTCCACCAACTTTTCTGTTGCAATGATGCTTTGCCTTTTTCTCGACATTGATCCCATGCTAGCTGCAGCTGAATGGAGACTCATTCCACCATCTCCACCGCCTAATTGGTCCCTCTGCAGCCTTACGCAACCCTGGTATAATGTAGCACAGCGCACTGCTAAACCAAGTCAAATAACGAAATGGATGGGGATGGCTTGGCCGAGGTTATTTGGTATACAGAGCACACCGAAAGAAGGATGTAGACACTTACCGTCGGAAAGCTGGATAAGGACACAAATAATTGGAACGAAAGGCCAATTATGTAGCAAATCCACGACAAAAGCTCTAAGCATCTTGGGTATAATATGTAAATACAGTGACTGACTTCTAATGAAGTCCGTTTGTGTTACAGTTCTCCAACGCCTGCTGACACTGGGCGAACGTTCACAGTATCAGTCGACCACTCTGGCAAACACTTAAATGGTTCAAAAACCCCAACAAGTCTCCGCTGAGCTTGTTATTACAGAATTGATCTCTTTATTTATGCAAAAGAGAGTCAATAACAGCGCCAAGACTTCATGAATGCCACCATTCTGAGAGCGGTTTATTGGATTGGGTTGTGAAAGCCAAAATTTGGGGTTCTCATTCGATGCCGATCTGTGAAGGAATATGTAAATTAGCAGGTGGGAATGTTGCAGGAACGACAAGCAAGACACGGCAATTCTCCGAGGAGCAGAAGCTAGCTCTTTAGAGCAGACAGGAAACACAAGGGACAGATTTTCAGAGCGGTTAGCACACCACAAAAGACTACAGCACAGCTGGGCCAATTAAATAAGGCTGCTGATTTGGTCATTTACATAAGAAATCATTACATTGTCATCAAATCAGTTTTCTGGCGCCTTCCCAAAACACTCCCTATTCTCTCTTTCTCTCGCCCTCTTTCGGCGTCTCAGCTTTCATCCTCATTTCTCCATTCAGTCGAGTTCAAGAACTGCTAAAGGAGAAACTAAAGCTCTTGGCAGACGTTACAACCATCTCAATATCTCAATACCCCACATTGAGACAGATTACTGGACGATTTGGAACTTGACAGCATTTGTGATTAGCAGCTGGCAAAAGGACTGAAGAACATACCTCTTCTCTGTCGATTTCTTGTCCTAAACCTTCTCCATCCTTGCCAAGTTTCCTATTTTGATTTTAATTAGGCTAATGCTGCTTGCTAAAGAAAGGATAAAACCCATTTTTTTCCAAAACACCTAACCCTATTTATTCAAATTTGGGGCGTAACCCAGGTGTGCTATTATTTTCTAAGCAATCAAAATTACAAATTTCTCTTGCCACCTGTTAATTCAAGAAAGAAGAAGAAGAAAGAAATGGAATGGACGAATTTGAATGGAACAATAGACAAGAATATCAGGCCACTGAGCAACAAAGCAGACATGGGCTTAAAAACGCTCACATTTTTTTTTTAGAACATTTCAGCAATGACAAAGCAATGGGTTAAAAAGTATGTTTGAATTTAAGATTGTTTACCCAACAATGAAAATAATATCAAGTTCCTTTCTTGTGTGGAACATACTGTTAAAGAAGTTCTATTTGAAGAATGTTGGTAACCAAACAGTTGCTGGTAACCACTGACTTCTTAATGCTAGTTTATACCATAACAGCATTTAGACCAACTCTTGGAGCAGATGTCTTATACAGTATATCTTTCAAGACAGATTATTCTCACCTGCCTTTCCACCCAAAGATGGTATGTAAGTGTCTGAAATCTGTGTTTGTCTGTAAGTGAATTATTATATGCTATTATATTTAGTAAACTGGAATTACTTCGATAATTTCTGCTATTGAGATAATTACATAGTATACACATTGGAAATGATCACTGCAATAATATGAAAGTATTATCAAAGTAATAATTATTGAAAAATGGAACATGCTACAAAGTAATATGCTGTTTAAATGCATAATTAAAATAAAACCTCTATCCATGCATTAAAACCCACATAAATTTAACTCTAAAGCAAAATATGTCAAGCATTTTCTGTGGGGTTCTGAATGAAGAAGCAAAATAATGTCTCACTTGTCTGCCAGAAACATCTGTTGCTTGCGAGATATAAGGCTGGAGTAATTTTCATTTATTTTTCAACATCTATTTCAATCTTTCATTCATATCAAATTTCAAAACCTGCCTACTTGCTACACTTTCATTGACCAATCTGCAAAATGAGTTGCCATTAGCCACTGTCTTCCATAGTTGGGGGGAAAAATACTATCGAAGTCAATGGCTAGCAGCAACTGTTTGGTTAGCAACATTCTTCAAAATATCTTCTGTGTTCAGCAGAAAAAAAGAAATTCATTCATCCATTCATTAACATATTTTTGCTGTCTAATTTCTGGAATAGCCTTCAAGTCAGGAAGTTTCCAGAAATGTCATTGAGAATTCAAGGTTGAATCATTTTCATTAAAAACTAGAAATTTTAAAAATTAGTAATGGTTCACCACTAAAAAAATTTAACCAATTAAAAGTATATAGGCTACACAATATAAAACATGTATGATCTGGATCATATGAGTGATGCAGACCTTCTGGAGAATTCACGGAGGAATCTTGCGTTCCTTTCTTCCAGGTTATTATGACTGATAGTTTGCACTCTGTTTGGGGGGCGGGCGAGCAGGGATCGCGTGTGGGAGTACAGCTACTCGCGATCCCTGGGTCAAGCGCGCTATTCGTTTCCTTTTACAACACATGCACATCTATGCGGCAGCACAGGCCTTGAGACTTTACTGTGGGCCGTTAACGCTGCGGATATAAAATCTGCAAAAGGTCATTTTAACACTAAGGATAGAGCAAGGTATTTCAGAGCCTGTGGCTTTTTATTTCTATGGCTTGCTGGGGGAATGTAAAATGAAGCTCGTAATGGTGTGGATGTATTTCAGTGTTACGGCTGCCTGTGTATTTGGAGGCCAAATGGCATGGTGGTATATAAAAGACAACCAGATCCAAGGTCTCCTTTTAGATTTAATCAAATATAATAGCAAAAAAACACTCCGTTCCTTACCGCAGAAGGAAATTTCTGCTGCAGTTTAGTTGAAGGATGAACCAACCACCCTCAATCAGAGGGTCGTACCAACCTCGGGTGGTGCGACTGTAAAAACATTAGATGGCCATATAATTCACACAGGACAGTCTCATTATGTGTCAAGAAACAAAATACGAACATTGATTTCTTAATCTACTTGTGTAAAAGATTTCGCAAAGCCGCGGTGAGTTACAACGACCCACATTGTGATGGCTGCGGGTTTAACCATTGTCGAGGAAGGGTATTTTCATCAAACTAATTTCTCCACAGCCACTATATCCAAACTGAACCCAGCAACACCTGCAGAGAAAACTCATCTAGACGGCCGTAATAGAATTACCCAGAATGTACCACTAAACTAGCAGTAATGGCCCACTGTCCACACAATCACAAAAGCCCAAAGCAGAAATGAGCGCAAAATGGATGGTTGCGGCTCTAACGTGGAAGATCTGTTGCTGTGGACTTTAATGATTTCTGGAGGTGAGTGTTTCTTCTAAACATACAGAGAGAGAAAGAAAAAAGGGGTCCGGTTTTAATAAGGTCCCTTGTTCTGAGAATACTTATTGATTTTTGCCGTAACCGCATGTGTGGCGCAGGGCTGTGCTCTTCTGGAGCTCGGTAAAGGTAAATTGAGCCATTTAGAAGCCGGGAGTGTCTTCTGGGGCAAGGGTTTGCTGTGGCCTTTCCTGCTCCTGCAGTGTGTTTCCATCAGTAGAAAATTTCCTCCACATGAGGTAAGATTAGGTGCCATGTTCAGAACCTCTAAACATGAGACGGCCTTTGGCAGTTTGGGGGAACGTTAAAGTAAAGCAAAAAACACTGTAATGAATTATTTTTATTAGTACTGCAATATTTAAAGTAATGTAACTAGTAATCTAAGGTAATCCATAAATGTATTTGCAAAGTCATTTCACACAATAAAAATGTCCATAATAGCTTGTTTTTAAATTTTAATGCAAAATCAACAGAAAAGGAAAGAAAATATTATTGATATGTATTAAACTACGATGCTGATTTTAACATAAAAACTGTTTTCACTTGCCACTGTCCCCATTTTCATTAAAAATGCAAAGCTCTGGGTTACAATGAGGCACTTGAGGGGACTGAGATCAATCTCTAAATCTGAAAAATATTCAGAGATTCAAAACTATAGCCATAAGAAAATATAAATGTTAACTTGATTTTAGTGTGGGCAAAGTAACGTGTACATTTACTTTTTTTTACTGCTTATGCACAAAATATTTAATTAGCACACAATTTCTGAAACTTGACACTCAAACACGAAATATGCGATATCATACAGCAATTATCAGCCTTTTTCAACTTCATAAAACACTTTTTGCAAGCCACAACACACACACACACAAATGTAACACAAACATATAACAGGAATTAAAATTATGTCAAAGGTGTTTTACTTTTAAGACGGTTATGTAATATTTTGAATGCAGTTCTTCATTTTGCAAGAGATGTGAGGCATTTTGCATTTTGTGTGTGCAATTCTTGGATATGTGTGTAAAGTTTAGGGGGGTAAAAGAGGCAACGTTTTGAAAATGCGTTTAAGCAGTTTAAAAAAAAACTGTAAAAAAGTGTTGCACCTCAAATAAACAGAAAAAATAATGAAAGTCCTTTTTTAAAACTAAAACTGAAAATATGGCTCAATGTAACCTTGCTCTTTTGTTCGTTTTTAAAGAAAATGAAATAATGTAGAAATCATTATAATCAACATTATACTGAGTTTAAACTAATCTCCGAAAACACTTTTAGAAATCATGCCATGACTTTGGATGTCGACTAAACACTGTCTCCTGAAAATGTGTTTTGTTACAGTCAGTGATTGTATGAACGTTAAATTGTTGCTAAAGGTTGTGGTTTAATTGCCTGATATTTAGCTTATGTTTTTTATTCAAAGTATTTTATCGTCCACTAATTGCTGGGACAATCTCCATGGGGCAACATGAGATAAGGTTGAAACTAGGAACTAAACCTGAAACTTTAGTTGTAGCAGCTTAAACAAGGGACTCATAGCATAAGGAACTTAAAGAAAAGGAACATGCAAGTATTAAGCAAAACAGCCAATGAAAACCAGAGATCACTGGGTGAATCTACCATCCATTAACGCAAACTCTTAAAGAAGGAGGCACGTAAAATGAGAGAACAGATTAATAAAGGTTAAATTGTCTTCATGGAAAATCAACTAATAGGTTACCGACACTAATTCCCATCGTCCTTAATCTATTCATTCTCACATTTAAAAATCAGCTGAAATGATGAGATTTAATTGCCGCTAAAGCCACCAGAATCAATATGCAACATACTCTGTAACTCTCTCCACACATGGCTGAAGGATAAAACAGCATTTAAGACGAAACAGTTCACATATGTGACAGAGATCAAGACTAATCATGAGGCAAGACAGCTGTAATTAAAGCAGAGTGCATTTATTGTCCTGATAGCGTGCATGCTATTGTAGCGGTGATACTGCCATTGTCAGTGCTAATCGGGTTAGCGTGGAGTAATGTGCAATTGAAGCTGTGATTATTAGAACAAGCTGAATTTGTTTCCATATATTACGGTGACTACTTCAAGCGCAATCTCCGGCAGGATTAGTACTTAAAGTGAACAATTTACAACAACAGGCTCTGACAGAACCCCTGTGAATCCTGATGACTGATCACACAAACATGATGAAGACACCTTTGAAATGCAACTAGAAATAAATGAGAAATAGGAGCTGATTTTTGTTTTGATAAAATGAAATATGTGTGAAAAGTACATCTATCTATCTATCTATCTATCCTTAGTTCTGTTGTTCCATCTGTCCATCCATCCATCCATCCATCCATCCGTCTGTCTATATATCTATCATCTATCCATCTTTTATAGTTCTATTTGTGGTTCTTTAGTTTTATTGTTCATATGTTGTTCTATCAATCTACAATGCCTTGCGAAAGTATTCATACCCCTTCATTTTTTCTGATTGCTTCCACAGATGTGTGGCTTGGCTCAAATCTGTTTCTTTTGACCTCAATGTATGGTTTTTGCTCTGATATGTCTTTTATTAAGACGTTTGTGCGTGCCTTTCCAAATCATACCCATTCAATTGAATTTGCCGCAGTTTCACTTCACCCTAAGTGTAGTAACATCTACAAGCAATGTGGATGCTCCTGAGCTACATTTCAGCTGTCCAAGATATGAATACTTACCTAATGTAGTTATTTAATGTTTTTTTTAGTAATTTACAAAGATGTTGAAAACATTGAAATCAAAAAAAAAAATAAAAATTCTGTACAGTTATGGTGTATGGAGTGCAGGTTTATGTGTAAAAAAAGTTATTTAAAGCAGTTTAACATAAGGCAGCAACATAACAAAATGTGAAAAAAATGAATGAATGAATGAATGAATGAATACTTTCGCAAGGCACTGTATGTGTGTATGTATCTATCTATCTATCTGATATCTGATATATCTGTCACTTATTTGCTACTATTCATCAAACAATCTAACCAGACCTCCATCCATCCATCCATCCATCAATCAAACTAAGTGAATGAGATAGATCTAGATATGCCTTGTTATATTGGCAAATCAATACATGTTATGGTAAAAATGGGCATTATAAATGCTTTCGTACATATTTTTTCCCTTCAAATGTGCTATTTCAGAGTGTACAACGTATAACACAGACAAAATAATTCAAGTTATATAACATTTCAATCAAAATGGTTAATCGTTACATTGATGAAATGTCTCTTTTCATCTCTTTTCAATAGCTCAGTTAATAAAAGAAGCAAACCCACTGTAGGTGAAGAGGTGACTGATACCGACAATGGCTCATACATTTCCAGGAAATTCCAGATCACATCATCTCCTATGTCAACAAACAGAGATTTCACCTCCCTCACACTGAGTACACACCGCACTGACCTCCAGATAGAATGAGACAGGGATCAGATTGTGGATCTAGCAGCTATCGCTGTCCAACAGTACAAACCGAACAAAGTGCAGAGCCCCTTTCACACTCGCAATATAGAAGAAGACAAAGAATGAAAGAAATTAATAGCAGGACCTCCTATAGTTCTGGAGATGGGATGTCACTTATAGCATGCATTTCCATCAGACACCTAGGCCAGTTTTTCACAAATGATACTAAATATCTAAATAAAATGTTGTGTGTATGGTGAAAAGAGTCGATTAACTCAAGGTCGCTATGATGCGTTCAGTGCACTCGCATATTCCACTGCTCCAAAAAACAGTCTTATTTGTTTGCAGGGAAATCAATATGGCTGATATATTAGGTCGGTATGACTGTCTGGGATCGGGATTGGATCTGTGTGTGTCTAGTAATGACTGGAATCGGCTTGGGGGCGCGTGCACGTGTGTGTGTGTGTGTTTGGTGGCTTATGTTCCTTGTTCAGACAAAATTCCAGCACTACAAACAAAGAAAGAGCACAAACCTACATACCTGCCAACTACAGGCATGGTAATATGACAAATCATTAGTAGCAATACTGTTCATGTAGTTCATACTTATAATATTAAATATGGATAAATAATTACTAATTTTTTAACAAAATAATATAACAATAGCACTGCATGAATAGTAACACTTTATTTTAAGGCTACACCTAGTTGTTTATTAGCATGCATATAACTAGAATATTAGCCATTTATTAGTGCTAACTAGCCACACATTAATGTCTTGTTCTATATCTCTAATCCTACCCAATACCTACATTTAACCACTACCTTACTAACTATTAATAAGCTGCAAATTAAGAATTTATTGAGGGAAAAGTCGTAATTAATAGTTAACAAGTGTTACCTATTTTAAAGTGTTACCGAATGAATCTGTGCTACAAATAAGATAAATGAATAAGACAGATTTACTATACCTAGTTACCTTAAATTAATATGCTATACAAATATCCATAACATTCATAAGTAAATACTTTATCCTTATTTGCTTTGTACTTTTTTTGTCATATATATATATATATATATATGAACCAACGCTATAAAAATGAATCAATGACTCAATCAATGAAATGAATCAACCAGACACTTCCCTAGCCGACAACATAGTTGTTTATGAACATTAGCATAACTCCATACACACCAGCAAACTATGATTTGCTGCTTGCTATAATCAGTCACAGGTCTCTTATATTTTATGGGGAGGGTACATTTTTACTGTAGAAAGCAACAAAATGTGTATGAATTATGATATGCATTTTGTAAGTGGGACAATAAAGTATGTGTAAGCATCTACTATAGTATATGTTGCCTTATAAGAAAATGATCACCGGCAAAAACTGCCAATCAACAATTCTGAATCCAATCCAATTTGCCTGAAGTTACACAAAAACCACTGATGCTAGCAGAAAGTGCAGTTGCAAGCATATTGCGGCTTCCATTGGACTTCTTAAGCAAGTGACGCTATGAAGATGGATGGACGAAGAAAAGGGCAGCTACTTTGATCCCACCTAGAGTCCCCAACAGCAATAACTGATTAATCATTCATTTTTAATGTGCCGTAATTGGATAAACAGAAGGCCCACAACTCATTGGAACTCAATTATTCATTATGTAATTCTTTCTTTTTTATGGCAGCCGGATCGAGGTTGGTTTAATAGGTTCTGGCACACATTTCTTCCTGTCCAAGCCCTGTCCTTTGTTTTGCTTTTGTGAGTAAATATGCAGGAAAGACACAAGCTGAATGCAGCACTATAAAATCAGCAACGGATACCAAAAGCACAGTGACTGTTCCGTTCATTTTTAGGTTTTCAGAATATGGTTAGAAATGCTGATTATTTTAATTTATCTGATTACATTAATTTTGCATGAGATGTAAACCAGCTATGTGTGATTTGAACAAAAACAAGTCGCTTCACCATGTTAGCTTTCAGCCTGAAGTTAGAGAGTGAGTTCATCTTGCATATTTAAAGTTCATTTAAATGCATTGAGTCACTGGAAATGTATTCTTTTATAATTTATAGGGTTTACAGTAACACATGTCTTACTCTATGAGTGCTTTGCTTTGTGCAGTGCACATTGTGGTAACTATAAAGGAGAAAATAAAATTATATTTCGCTGTTGTCTCAATAAATCTCACTTTCTCAGCTTGACTTGCTAACAAAAAAAAAAAAGGGTTTTTACAGTTTACCAAACCTAAACCATAAAATAGTTACTTGAATTAAAGATAACAATTTAGAATAGGGAGCACTTTTAGTTCACTATTAACTATGACTTTTCCCTCAATAATCATTTGACTGCATACATCTGATACATATTTTTATTTTGCAAGGGTTACATTTAAACAGTGTAAGATGATTATTTTTAATTGCATAATGAAATCTATTCATTCAACAATTTTTTGACAGCACTATATCAGATGGTACCACAAAAAAATACTCATTTATCATATATTATACATTTCAATGAAAATCATTATCCATTTTGGCTAATAAACTTAACTGTAACTAAACCAAATCCTCAAAATTTTGTGATATTTCTGGTTCTGCATTTCGAAAGCGTTCATACAGTATCAGAAGGAGACCTGGGGGGCGTCACCCATCCTTCATTCCTGGTCCCAGGGGGCGGCAGAGGAATGTGTGGCCCAGTTTCCACACCCAGGGACCGGCGATGGAGCCACAGGCGATGGTACATTCATTAACACTGTTCAATTTGCCCGTAACGGCTTTTCTCCGTCCCGGTCCCTCGGTTACGTCTCCTGCCCGGCTGCCTGTAGTCCCACAGCTCACTGTGCCTGTAATTAATCCATTCATCTCCTATAGCCTGGATCAATGAGCCCTGACACAGAGACAGTACGGACCCAAACACTGTCTGCACATTCTGTAACAGACCCTCAAAACCACCTCATGCTAAATGCTCATAAAATATGTGCACGTAAATAAACCAGCTTCTTATATCAAAATAACAAGTAACTTCTACATATAAATCTAATGACCATATTGATCTGTGGCCTAAGGGCTGTTCATTAAGTTTTCCACAGTTTTCTCCACTGGCAATATAAATATTCAGCTATTCGGAAACGCAGCCAGAGTATAACATCTGAAAAATCTATTTCAATGCCCTGTACTCTCCTGAAAGATGGACTTTGTTGTAGAAAATGTCAAAGCGCTGATTATGTTAGTGCAAAGTGGATTCTCAATTTGGTTTGAATTGAGTAGATCTGTTATGATGATTATTTAGGGGTAAAGGACTGTTAAAAGATTTCTGGATGAAATTGATTCATATTCGATGATCCCATGACATGAAAGGTCTGTCTATATTCAAAGTCTGGTACAAACTCACACACACACACTGCTCCTGCCATGACCCGGCCACTCTAAATCCCTCTCCGCACACTGCAACCAGAGATCAATAAGTAATTTTTGGGGGGCTGATTAGTTTGCAGCGGTAAGGGAGAAGCCGCCTGCCCTTTTTCCTGAGGATATAATCATGCCCTAAAAAGCAGCCTTATCTGTGAGCATAATGAGAGGAATCGGCTAATGCCATAATGCCATGATGCAAGTTTTGGGCCAGATACAAATTGGGAGTATTATTGAGAATGCCACAAATTTGTGTGGAGACGCTTAGTGAGAATGCTGCTAGATAATCTCTAATTGGGTACCAGGAATCCATCATTTACTATAAACATATACATATACATATTTCATAATTCTTTGTAATGCCTTTGAAAAAAGCATTATTGACATTGACAACAGAATCAAGCTTCTCTCCAACAACGAGCACATCTATCTATCTATCATCCATCCAATAAAACAACTGAACAGTACAAATATTAATATTTTGATTGTTTAAACCGCATATCACATGACCATTAACACAAGTCAGAGATCTATGAATGTTTATATGTTGTTAAATTAATTAAACTTTACTTTAAATCCATTCTGTATAACTATAGTCATCTAGAATAGGTGGCTAGTCTTTGTAGTTCCAAAAAACTGGAAGCTACAATTTTAAAACAAAAATTTAAGGACGAAAAAATAAATTGGGTTAATCAAATTTACCAAAATTCTATGTATTGAAATATCACTATATATGATATCTTCTTACACACACACACACACATATCTGCTTATCTCTCAGCATGACAAACGTCTGTTTTCCCTCTTTTAGTTTTAAAACAGACCGATTCGTGGCATATCGCGTGATTGCAAGCGTCATTACAGTGTAAACTGATGGACATACAATACCATACCTAAAACAGAAAACTCATTGATACAGTAATATTCCCTCCTCACATTGTAAGCTGCGGGTTTTCAAACAGAGGCGCGCACATCCGCATGAGAAACTTTTGTTAGACTGGGAAGGGCGTGGTCACAAAATTAAAGATGAAAGATGCCAAATAACTCCAGCAGGGGTCACTCATACTTCATTAAATAAACAACAAACATTTAATTTTGCCGAAATACATTCAGTTTTATGCTGTATTAGTGATTGTTTATGTTGCTAAGGGTGGATGCTAATGGTTTTGCTTAGTGACACACAGAACTGTTGGGTGAAGCCGTCATAGCCGTGCTGTATTGTTAATAAAACCTAGCTGCTGACCAATCAGAATCCAGAAATAGAACTAAACGTTTTATAAAATGTAATAACATCTTATTACAAGTACTTAACTTTTGGAAGCTGATTATGTAATCCAAATTGCATCTACTATGTGACACTGGAAACCTGTTTGATCACAGCCAATGCAATTTACTATTGTTGAGCAAACAGGGATAAGGTGTGTCCCAGTTTATGTACTTCTGCACTATTCTATGCCATTTTATAGAACTTTCAAGAAGAGCACTTCAGTTACCTTCAAATCTTAGAATGTTGGACACTTTGTGTACTCAACAGTTACAGTTTGACCTACATTGTGTAAGGAAAGCGGCCATATAACCTCCTAAAATTCATCTGAGTGCATAGTGTATAGTGTGTCATTTGGAAATTGACTATGAAATCGGGGGAGGGACATTCCGATTGGACAAAAAGAGTGAGTTCAAGATGAGTCATCGATATTTGTGGCCCGTTTTTCCCTGAAGAAAAACACTAAAATTTTGAATGCACTTGGGGGTGCACTAGCAAATATATGACCTCACAGCTAGCAGACATGGCCTAAAAGCTACAAAACTCTTTTCAATTCAAAACCACAAAAAAAGAAAACAAAACTGCAAAAGGACTCGAAAGAAGTCATTTAGAAGTTGTTAGTCCCCTGTGAGGGAGGTAGTAAATTCCAGAGTCTGTTGCCCTCAGAAAGACTAATGGCCATGCTGAAGATATGAGGGCAACATTAAGTAAATATATGACTCTCTTTAAACATGAACGGCGTTGCTACGGCAACAGCACTGTACAGAACGGTTGGCGGGGGAAAATCTAGCAGCATGCTGGGTGTGGAAACACGCGGCTGCGGATGTGCCTTTGAAAAATAACCATACGTGTCTTCCCGAGAGGTTTAAATTAGAGACGCAGATGATGTTGCGGATGCTTCATCCACAGGCGGTAAGACGGATGTGGGAGAAAGTGGGTGATATGGAGATATTAAAGTTGTACATAACACATACGCAAACAAATACCACATACAGACTCAAAACAAGAGCATGTGGCTCTACTAATGTAGTGATTCCGTTCCTCTAAACAGAAAAAAGAGCAAAAGCTAGTAAACAAACTTAATTTGCAAAATCTGCACAGAGCAAGCAACGTTTACGAAGCTACATGCTACAAGCTAGCGTAATTTAAAGTAAAACTATCCACTAACAAAGGCTTTTATTTTACTTAGTATTTTCATAATGAGGTCCACAAGCTTGAACTCTCAAACTTGAGGTTGATATTCTCATTTAAATACAAAGCACCCAGTGGTGTCATCACACACACATATTTGTGCTTAACTTTGCAGAAAATTATAAAGGGCAATTTTCAAAATAACACTTATGTCTAATGGGCCTCATCTAAAATTTAGCACTAGAGAAGTTCAAACGTGAAGAGTTTGTCCTACAACAAGACTTTCAATGAGAAGTACACCATACAAGCTTTTCATTCTGACACCGCATCAAATAAAAGCCTCATTCTGTTTTACAATATTTGTAGAGCAGTGCTTTGCATGATATTCTGTCACTATTGCATTATTATGAGACCGCAAGGCCTCACGTTTATTACCAACTCCTGAGGGTCATATACAGTTCCACCCTGTAAATTCTTATGGACAAGAGGGGGGTGTGGGCATCCTGAAGACCCTCGTGTGTGTGTGTGTGTGAAGTCACCGTTATTTTCTCTCTCTTAGCCTGAGATTGATTAACAGCCCGTCTATAAATGGTCAGTTGCACCAAAGCATGTGACGAAAATGAATTTCACCCCCTCTCCACTTCCACATTCACAAATACAACAAATCCCTCATTCTTTCCCCAAAGCCCCCCTGGAACATGCAGCACTGAAAACTTCAGCGCGTCCATCAATAACGGCCCTGCAGTGCAGACAGGAATATGAACACTGTGGAGATTTTATTTCAAGAGATGAGATGATACATGCTCTTGGCAGCCTGTGAAGTTTCTCAGCAGAGGAGCTCCCTCTACTGGAGGATGTACAGTACTGACATTCATGTGTAACTGGGTCATATTTGCTTAGGGCCAAATAACAGGTTACTCTAATAAAATGCTGGTTTCAGCAAAACAAAGGCTTTACCTCAGGAAAACTGTAGCATGATTATTGTGCATGTCTACATGCTTCTGACCAATGAACATACGCAAAAAAAAAAAAAAAAAAGACGCTCTCAGATATGTTGCTTAATTGTGTGTTTAACATATTCATTTTAAAAATATAAAATTGTGTGTTTGTGTGTGTGTTGTAAAAGTAGAATCTAGATTTTAGCATTTTACAGGAATTTTATTATTTTACATTCAAGCAACCATATTCCCTCAAATAAGTAAGCAGATAAATAAATCAATCAATAAATAAATGAAAGACTGGTGTTTTACAATAAAATACTATTTCACTTCTCTACTTCTCTACACATTTATTTATTTATTTTTGCTTTTTTTATTTCTAAGTGAAAATTTGTTCAAAACTGTTGTAAAAGTAATGTTGTATGAAAATAAATAAATGGAATATGAAATATTTTACTTGTTGTTCTTTGTAATTAAATTTGATATTTACTAGCAATTTATGCAAAAAGTTTATTGAAAAGTTGTTTATAATTGTGAAAAATGTTGTATGAAAATTAATTAATTAATTAAATAACCAAACAAATAAAAAAACAAGTAAATTAATAAATACATTTCAACAATTTCCTATTTTTATCAGCCTTGCCAAGGTAATTATTAGCAAACATCCAGCATGCACAGTGTTAAATTGTGTTGCTGTTACGTATTGTAAGTGCTTTGTATTTAGAATGACTAAAACTATATACTTTTTTGTTTATCTAATTTATATTTATTTTATTTAAGTCATGAACAATATGGATTTGACAGGAAGAAACAATGAAGACCGAACAAACAATTTTAACAGGCAAAGTAATAGACAGGAAGATTGATTCTCTAGCTGTCATCTTTAGTTGGTTTGTTCATTTCCTCTCTTTCACTGTCGTTCTGAAACAGACACATGCATTCATTCATATTTCATGTTGTTTTAGCAGTATTTTGCATTTTTCTTCCACACATATTTAGTCATCTGTGAATGATGTACAAGCATCTTCCATTACCATGATGAACAGAATAAAGGTGCAGAGAGAATGAACTCAATTAATCAAACAACAGCTGTATCTGCCTGCCTTTTGACTCCGCAGTTTCATGTTAAAGTGCTTTCTTTTGATAGTTCTGTATAGAGCTTTGCGAGAGGTCAGTAAGGTTAACAGGAAGTGTTTCCCTGTTTCTTCACCTCTGTTTCAATGGTTTAATCGTATCTGCATGTGGAGCACGATCCCAGTCACTCCACAGAAGTGGATCAACATCGTTCATTAGTACAGCAAATTAAAACTACACACACACATCACCGACAATGTATTACTTCAAAATAGCAGCTGCCACATCTACTGGACTTGTTTATACCTGCCTCTTTTGTACGTTGTTGTGATTCACTGGGTGGCACTGAACTGACTGGTCACTCACTCTTGGTCTCCAAACAGTTTACAGATTTCACATAAAACACACTAAAGGTTACCTGAGTGTGTGGTGTGCTTTGTAAGCTGTTCCTGGTGATCAATAGAGATATCTAAGTGTTTGCTACAGTGTTTTGGAAAAGACAGAAGAACAAAGAGAATGACAGAACAACTGATGAATGAACGGTTGGATGGTTAGGGTTAGGTAGATAGATAGATAGAACAGAACTAAGGATAGACAGACAGACAGACAGACAGACAGACAGAAAGATAGATAGATAGATAGATAGATAGATAGATAGATAGATAGATAGATAGACAGATAGACAGACAGACAGACAGACAGACAGACAGACAGACAGACAGACAGATAGATAGATAGATAGATAGATGGATAAATGGATGGATGGATGGATAGGTAGGTAGAAAGATACATGGAACAATATAAGTAAGGATAGTCGACAGTTAGGACATCAAACAGACAGATAAATAGATAGATATGAACAGATAGAATGTAAACAGACATGTCAGTTATCTGTCAAATGGACTGTGAAACCCAAGACTCCTATTGGTCGTTTAGTGAGTAAGGTGATGTTTAGAACTGAGAACCCCCACCCTGTCCCGTCTCAGCCCGGCCTGCTTTTACAAGCAGCGAGCCAATTGCAGTCATTAGACAGTAACCCGCCCCATAAAGCGCTCTCAGAGAAGGACTCATCCAGGGGTAAAATGACAGAACTACATTTCCACGCCTCTGGTTTAAAGAGGGGATTTCAAAGAGCCATTACAGAGAAATGAAATGAGTGTCTTGGGTCCATCCCTCTGAGATTAGCCCCTCTTTCTCCTCTGTCTGTGTAGACGAATCGTCCTCTCCGTTCCTTCGCTCACACGTTCTGTCACTCACACCGCAGACTCCATCAAGGGAGATCGCTGTGACAAACCGGATTTCTCAATCCATAATCCACTATTCTCACAGCCAATTAGTGGGGTTAATTAGTTGAGTGAGTGCCAAGTGCTGCCAAAGTGTGAGGTGCTCCGTGTGGCAGAGCTCTAGTGAACTACTACTACTAGTGTTTTTTTTTCTCTCCCCATACGGAGTTCATTTAAGGTTTATATACTATACATATGTGACTCTGAGAAAAGAACAAAACACCTTTTCAACCTACTCTACCTACTAAGTCAGTAGTGGTGAAATGTCTTTGTGAATTAGTTTGAACAAATAACTAAAAATTATAAAAAAAAAAAAAAAAATGTATTTAACATTTATAAATCATTCAATTGTAAATGAGAACTTCATTTTGCAGTAAAACTTTATTTGGAGTAAAAGAAAAAGTTTGGTTATTAACAGCTTATTTAAATAAGTGTTATTATTTTTGTCTAAAACTTAAAATAAAATATTAGATGGAAATGAGAAAGGGGGAATAAAATGAGCTCAAGCATTAAAATTTCTGCACATATTATGATATTATACTTCTACCATAATATATAGTATACAAAAATGCTATAAAAACACTGATTTATATCACAAAAGCAGATTTAAATATTAACTCAATATTTATTAATCGCATTCAAAGTATTCCCTACTAAAAAAAAAAAATAACATTTATTTTTTTCTATTGACTTTCGGGAAAATTTATCATAATTAATGATAAATTAATAAATCAGATGTTGACACACTCATTAAAGTGAGCAAATTAGCTAAAATGAGCAGATTCACGTAAGATGACTTAAACTTATGACATATAAATAAATAAAGTTAAAATGTTACGGTTATACAAATATTTATAGTTGTTCCTCATTTAATTAGATAGATTCTGTCTGTAAATGAAAGTAAGTTTCAGGTGTGTTCAGATGCGTTACGTTAATAATCCAATTAAAATAAATAAATAAATAAATAAATAACAAGCTAAACTATATACACCAATATATAACTATAAATGAAAACTCCTAAAAATACAAGGCATCTTATAGGGGCAAAAATGGTGGAAGATCAAAGCTGATCATGTCTGGGGTGTTTGTTTGCAAAAAGGAAGGGAAAGAGGGGTCCTTTGTCTGTGCAATGTATGTGAAAGGAGCCTGATCTTGTAATTACAGAGCTGGGTTGGGTTTTTGACGGACAGGTGTAATCCCGGCGTGCATTCGTCCACAAGCGGCCACTGAGTCCTCCTCTATCCCAGCTAGCCTTGCCCTTTGCTTCTCACAGGCTAAATGGCAGCTATAAACATGACAAGCCATCAAAACAATTACAAAGCAACTGACAAAGGCAGACCTCTCTGTGTGTAATGTGCTTCTCCTGAGAGGCAAGCTAATCAAAACATCACACAAAGACCTTTGCGTGTGTGCATGTGACACACCGAACGAAGCTTCTCTGAAATCAAGAGAAGAAAAACGAAATTTTAACATTTTTGAGCTATAGGAGTTGAGGTTACCTGTTAAAACTCACCAGTGGTTGCCAAAGTGTTTATGAGCAGTTGCTAAGGTGTTCTCACTGATATTCATTTGTTGCTATGTGGTACCCAGTAGCATTCTGGGTGGTTTTAGCATCTGCTCCTATTGCTAAAATGTTCCGACTGGTTTTAGCATGGTGATATGCAGTTGAAAAGGTGATCTGACAGGATTTCACCCAGCTGAAAAAAAACAGCATATGCTGGTTAGGTATTTTTTGAAGATGGGAAGTTGGTTAAAGCTAGTCCTTTGCTGGTTTGACAGCAAAAGGGCAAGCATAAACAAGCAAAGGACCAGCATAAACCAGCTTAAACCAGCATCCCAGCTTCAAAACATACCTAATCAGCATATGATTTTTCATGTTGCTATGCAGCTGCATAGGTTTTCCAATTAGTTTTAGCATGCTGTTATCCCGTTACTAAAACATTCTGACGGGCTTAAGCATGTTTCCTATGAGTTTGCATTTCTGATTTGTGTGCAGTTGTGATTTCTTTGTCAATTGTATGGTAAGCTATAAAGGAAAAAAAGTTTGACTGTTATATAACAATAATAATACATCTTTCACAACAAGCAATAAAATTTGAGGTACAGTATCATTTCTTCTCATTGCACAAACAGTTAGAAGCATTAGAAGTATAATGCTGTTATTTGTACAGCTCATTAATGCTAAATACGACCGATGAGCAAAACCATTAAATGATTCACCTCCTTTCCGAGTTTTCCTGCAAACGTAGACACAAACTTCCTGCGAAAGGTCCCTCTGCCATTCCAGAGGTATTACATTTCTGCTCATCTAATCTCTGTCATGCACAATAAGACCCACAGCAGATAGGGGCTACATTTCTCGCTGCTCCCATTCACGCCGGGCCCTTATCTGGTCGCAAACACATTTCAGCAGTAAGTAGACCTGGCCTGCTGATTCCGGGCTTCTGTTGGCTTTAGCCGGGCTTAGACGATCCGGCATCTTCCGAGCTTCCTCTACCCCTAACACACACGCAAACCACACACAGACACAAAAAGAGTATTTACCCAAGGCTGTGTCAGGAGTTATTAAACTTTAATCTGGGTAAGAAGAGCATATTCCTGCAATGAATTATAGATGACACAGGTTACAGTCCCCGCGTGACCCCTGCTTTCCCCACAAAGATCAAGTGCGGCAGCTTTTTTAATAAACTGTATTATAAGCCGAGAGCCAGGGCCACTGCCACCCGAGATGGAATTTCAAATAATAGAAAAGGAATTTGGGGTCCAGAGATGGAGAGACTATAAGCCTAAAGTAAATTATGGTTGCAGTGTCCTGGTATTAATACCTGTCTGGGTGTGTGTGTTTGACCATATTTACTGGATTGCCCAAGTTTCAGTTGCACATTATTTCTTGAGCGCTGAAGATGATTCGTTTCACGTCTGGTCACTGTATGTGTGTAAGTATGTTTGTGCGAGTGTAACAGGCAAAAAACTCTGTGGTCTTTCGCACGGCCCTGGCTGGACCCCGTCTGTTCGATGGCGTCTTAGCCAGAGTTCCAAGCTGTCATTACGATTAGTTTAGCTTTCAACGCCCACTTGGGCCTCTGTTGTCATAAAGCTCATTAACAGAACTGTCCCTGTCCATCCCAAAAATCCCCAACATACTTCTCAAAGCCAGCGGAAACTGAAAGGCTAGAAAAACATGCTTCCGTTGCTCATATATATATATATATATATTATATATATATGATTACAAATATATATATATATATATATACAAATTTGCCCTTACAATAATACAACTTTGGGGTTTTTGTTACTAAAAAAACAAATATGCAAGCCTAGCTAGGCTGATAAAAAGTAATGCAAAAGTAATGTAATGCATTACTAATTAATTATTATAGATCACAATATTGTATTTTATTACTTTTAAAAGTAACTTTCACCAACACTGTTTATTTTAAATGTTAGAATAAATCTTTTTTAAAAAATGTGTTGAAGCTGTTTAGTGTCCATATGCAGTTCTATATTTCGTAAGTCATTATTTCAAACAATAAATAGCACATTTAGCAACTTCCAAATACGTATTGTTTTTGTGAAAAGTGTAATCTCCAAAGCATTAAAACATCTTATTTTTATATACTGTATGCCTCATAGTGATGTCATCTTTCCTACAGTTGTTCTTGCTGATAAAAACAATCTATCGCAAATATAAGCCGTGTGAAAAATGATCACCAGTGGCTCTTAAATGCATTCATTGAGTTTTTTTTTGTTTTTTTTCTTTCCTGCAGGTTTGGAAGAATAGACTTCCACAAAATCTATTGCAAATTGCTCTTTGATGAGAATGTCAGCTGGCCTGAGCGATGGCATATCGCTCGACCCTGCAGTCCGGCACACGACCATAAAAAGGCCAGGAAACAGAGACATAGGGAAAAGTCTGAGGCCGTAAGTCTTTGTGACACTAACTAGGCACAGGTCACCGTGTGCTGTTAAAAGAGTCACATTCCTCTTCCCGCTTAGGGTGAGGAATAACGCGAGGGGAATGTAGTTTGCCTTTGTGGGATTTCAGATTCTTGGATGGAAAATGGGCAAGAAAATGTGCCAAAGCTGATTCATTAAACAGCTAATCTTGTATTTTAAGGGATTCTCTTTAAATCTGTAAAACTGCTGACCTTTTTGGCTTTCCACAACCCAAAACACAAGTGACTGTGTAGCTACCTTAGCACAACAACTGTAGAAGCCTTCTATGGAAACCATTAAAAAATGGTTATTTATCTCACAATTTGGACTTTTTTTTTCTTCTCAGAATTGTGAGATATAAACTCGCAAATGCAAGTTATAAAGTCAGAATTGTGAGAAAAAAGTCATAAAATATCAATCTTTTTTTTGCTCCAAATTGTTTACATCTCACAATTGTGATGTATAAAGTCATAATTCCGAGTTATAAAGTCACAGTTCTGACTCGCAATTGCGAGTTTATATCTTACAATTCTGAGAGAAAAAGTCTGAATTGTAAAATAAAAAGTTGCTATAACCTTTTTTTAAAATGTTTTATTCAGTGGCGGAAATGGGCTTCTATACGTATATCTTCTGATTCCAGAACTGATAAAAAAAAATCCTAATTGAACAACATTTTTTTCTGTGACAACTTCAATTCACCTTGTACTCTAAGAAAACACAATCATGCCTTTCCTAGAAAACATAACACCACTCATTTTTCCAAATATGCAATGCGAAACAGTGGGGATTAGCGTGATCGAGCCAAAACAATATGGAAGACAGACAGTAATTACACAGCAAGAGCTGGATTGTTGTGATGTGGTGCGGCAGGCGTGAACGTGCGTGCGTGACCCGAGGTGAGGCTGACGCAGGTGATCAGATTAGCAAGGCTAGCATTGTAGCATGCACGCCCAGCAAGAGACTGCCTGACTACAGTCATTATCTAAAGTACTTATTTCAGTACAAACCCAGCATGCTGCTTGCACAGTGGATGATGTAATCTGCTGCTCACTATTTAGATCAAACAAAACAGGCCATTTACAGAGTTTTATGCAAGGCAGTGAGGAAAATGATTTGCACAGAATATTGAAATCTCATGGACTTCAGGTTCATGGTGGCCCTTAAAGAATAGTTTGTGCCCTGGGCATAACATTGCATTGCAGTAAGAATTTAATTGATGCTACAATTAACTATACAATACAAAGAGTAAGGACTTAAATATAGTACTATTCATTAGTTTTTTATTTTTCATTTTTTTTATTTTGCAAGGATACACTAAATAGATCAAAAGTTAAATAAAAGACATTTGTGATGTAACACAAGATTTATATTTTAAATAAATCCTGCTATACTACTCATCAAAGTTTTTCACAAAAACATTAGGGGTACAATTGTTTTCAAAACTGGCTATAAGAAATGTTTTCAACCTAGTCTCATAAAAATATGTATCTCAGTAATTTAGCTCAATAATTTAGCAGGAGTAATCGCTAATAAAAAATCAGCATAACAGCATATATATATATATATATATATATATATATATATATTCTTATATTTAAT
>JAUCMR010000032.1:16031862-16043676 GCA_032357425.1 Enteromius argenteus | reverse complement strand
AAATCACTTGTAATAATATCCATATATCCACATACATCCATGTGCAGGTGTTATATTTTAGAAGGAACAAAAACAAGATCCTTGTGGAAGAAAAAAAAAAGGAGAAATCTTTTAAAAATTTAGTTTAAAATGCAGACGGCAAGTTCTTAGAAATGTCATATTCATATTGGTTTCAAACATTTTGACAGAAAAAAAAGAAAATTTTATTATGGGAAAATATTATATTTATATATTATATGAATATCTATATGAATTTTATCAAGAGAAAAAGAAAATAGATTTATTATAGGGGGAAATATTGTTTTATTTATAAAGCAATAAAGCTCTGGAAATTTTTGTAAAAATACAATAATTGTTAAATTATATTTAATATTATTTTTGAAAAACATTTTAGAAAGAGCAATTTTTTACTTTTTAAATGATTAATTATTTTAATTATTGTTCTTCTGCTGCTATAAATTAAATAAATAAATCTCCAAAATATATCAAATAATTCAAAATGACCTTTAATTGAAAAACAAAAAACCTATTACAGAAAAATAATTATTAATATGAATTGCATCATTAAAAAGTGTAGAATAATTTCTAAATGAAATGGCATCTTGTGCAGTATACACATTTTTTCAAAAAAAATTAAATATAATAATAAAAAGCTTTATGAGCAACTAAAAATCCACACATTTTATTAAAAAAAGAAAGCATACGACAACCGGAACCACATTCAAACTTCACCGGCCCTGCTGAGGCTGCACCAAATGCATTTTTTAGGCTAGATTATAAATCCATTAAAAGTGAAGCCAAGAATCCTTCACTGAACCCTGATCGCCGGCTAAAGCCTTTAGCCAGAGTGCCACACAGTTTGCAGTGCCAGTCCATGCCCTGAGGCTCAGTACCACCCTATGCTAACGTTCTGTTACTCCTCTCTATCAAAATTTGATCCCTTTTTTGACTTATCGCATTCCCTTCCACTTCAAAAGAGTGTTTGAAGTGCGCACGAGTCACTTTGAAGCCCCTGCGTCAGTAAGCACGACAGCCCCCAGTACCCACAGTCCTCTGTGATGTGTCATTAAGCTGTTCACTTCCAATTTGAAGGCTAGATTAGTGAGCAAACGTGTTAATGTCCGGCCATGAGAGACCAAACATGGCCTTAGAAAGCTAGGTTTATCTTATAAAGACATAACGTAACTGGATTATACTCCACTCTGAGTAAACAGTAAAGCTGGCATGAAAACCGCATGATATAAAAACTTTCTTTGTGAGTTTATACTTTGATATTTTGCCATATAAAACCTACACCTTTTCAAAGTTTACCTTTTTTAGTTTAAAAGAAGTCTCACCAAGGTTTCACGAAAAATACAGTAATATTGTAAAAATAAAATAAAATATTTAAAATAACTGTTTTCTATTTTATTATAATTAGAAATGTAATTCATTACTGTGATGTAAAGCTGAATTTTCAGCATCGTTACTAGTTTTCAGAGTCACATGACCCTTCAGAAATCATTCTAATAAGCTGATTTCACGCTCAAGAAACAAGTATTATGTATTCATTTTTTTCAAAACAACAATGTATGAACACTGAGCCATATATTATTTCTAAATAAGATATCTTCACCTGTTCCATGTGCATCAAGCTGTAGGAGCTAATCTAATTCAGCATTTTCAAATTAGAGGGGAGAAAAAAGTAAACTCTGACCTCAGCTCTGAATCAAAACTTTAATTATAAATCATCTTCAGGTTCAGAGATATTTAAACGGAGATAAAATATACATGGACGATATCTCTCTCCTTTTTAATAACTGTATCCTCCTCAGGAGCGCTGTTAATCATTCTTTAATTAACTTGTTGACTGGGGACAGAAGCAGGCAGTCTACCATCTCTCCCTCCCTCTCTCTCTGTCTCTCCCTTTCCCTAGAAAACATGCACAGCAGAGAGACACCAAAGTTTATCTAAAGAGGTCGCTGACTAACGATTCAGGCAGATGGAACAGCAAACGGCACAATAAAATCTGTAAAACGGGCACATTTCAGAAGCTTTGCACGTACCATTGGCTTTAAGATTTCACACAAAGATATCATAGCTTGAGAAGATTTGTAATCTCATAAACAAGTTTTTAGGCCACGTTCTGTTCTGTACACATATAGTTCAGTGATTAGTAGTAAAAACCATTAGTAAAAAACACATTTGCACATGTATGGCACAAAACTGAACAACTTATTGTTTTTAAACATGTATCAGAATTGTGTCTCAAAAATTACATTATTGACTCAATAATGTTGCCAGATCTTGCTAGAAAAAAGTAAATAAGAACAAGCCCATAATGTGTTATCTTGGAAATAAGCCACATATCAAAATATAGCAACTTGCACCTGCCTACTTTATTAACTCCATAAAACGCTATGAGCAGAGCCTTAATAAGTGTCGCCTATAATAAGTGGACATGGCAACCCTTCAAGAGCACTATCTGCAAAGTAGCCTTTCAAACATAAACAAAACACAATGGTGGTGGTTTAGTAAAAATTGCATGATATTATGAGTCTTTGTGTCACGCCGTCATGTGTCACCTGTTTCTTTGTTATAATTTGTTCCACGTGCTCCTTGTGTTTTGTTTACATTCTGTATCCTTGTGTTTTCCCTCGTTTGTAACTCCGCCCCTTCATTAGTGTTCACTCCCTGCCAGCCGTGTGTTTCCAGGTGTTCTCTATTGTCTTTGATTATGTCCTGTATTTAAAACGTATCTTGTGTTATGCCCAGTTGTCTGTCGTTGAAGTTACAGGTTCGTTCGTTTGATTGTCCGCTTTGGCCTCCCGTTTTCATCAGCCTCCGTGCCTCCTTGTCCCTAATAAATGTTCACGTTTTCTTTGTATCTCCTGCCTCCGAGCCTACTTGTTCCCGCTGAGAAGCGACACCGCGACGTCACCGCAGCGACAGCGTGACACTTTGGTTCCTGAAAAAATACTTAGCAGATACTAAATGGCAAGACACCAGAACATTGTTGTGGTTAACATGGTTTCAAGAGTGAATTATGTTCCATACACACAAATGATAATTTGCAGTGAGTACACATTTATGCTCTTATATTGCTTTTGACATTTTTGATGTTTGATTGTAAAAGTTTCTACTTTCATTAATCGGATATTCTGTTAAAAAAGTGAGTCCACAATGACAGAATTTTTATTTCAGCGTAAAAAGATGAGCCTTGGCAAGCATAATTGAGTCTTCCAGAATTATTTGAATACAGCACTAGTGATGTTTGAATCTCGTTTGAATTTGGTACAAGAGTGATGTTTTGGGGGTTGCAAGATAAAAGCTAGATTGACGTTTCTTTACGAATGTGTCAAGATGCCACAAGCCACAGAACTAAGCCGCTCTCAGCTAATGGAAAGCCCATGTGTGGACTCTCTCTTTCTCCTTTAATAACTCTCTGTCTCACCCACACATGCAGCAGTGAGCCTCTTTTCCAGCAGTCTGATGTTTTCTCCACAGAAGTGTGCTGAGCACCAGCTGGGCTAAGCTGATAAAAGAACACTCTAGAGAAGTGAAGCCATCGGACTTGAGCAATGAATACAGATACAGACTGTTGAGGACTGAACCACAAAAAGTAGGGTTGTAGGAGTTAAAGTGACAACAAACTAATATTATCAGAAGAAAACGTGAATGGTGCTTGCCCATGCACAACTATCTGCTTCTAAGCAGTACGAGATTATTCTAGATGGTTGCCAGGGCATTGCTGTGTGGTTGCTTACTAGCGCAAGTAAATAAAGGTCCACATCGAAAGACTCATAACAAAATTTTCAAGGGATGTTTTACCAAAACATGAAAATTCGTCATTTATTTATCCTTGTAAGACTTTGGTTAATCTTCCAAACACAAATGAAGATTTTTTTTTCATGAAACCTGAGAGGTTAACCAACATTTAGAAGATCCAAAAATGGTCATATAAAATGAATTTGTATATATCAAGTGGTCTTGTGAAGAGACGTGATCGCTTCATTCTTCATGTAGACTTTTATTCACATATAAACACATGTGTGTCACATGGTCGAACAAACATCAAGCATCTTCATCACTGTGAATTTGTGATGCCTTTACAACCTTTTTGGACTGTGATTTATGCAGGTTATTGGTCTTTCAATGGTAAACGGAAACATAGGTTTCAGTTTAAATATCTTAATTTATGTTTGGAATATTAACCAAAGTCTGGTTTGGAATGATGTGAGGGTGAGTAATATGCTCCCCACATCATTCCAAACCAGACTTTGGTTAATAAACTTTCATTTTAGGTGAATTATTGCTTTTAAGAATGTCATGTTTCTAGGTTATACATAACACGGCCTTTTTAAAGTACAAAAAACAGGTTTGCAGGTCTTATGTGTTCTCCCAGTCAGGTCAAGCAAGTTTCTTTGCTGGTTTTGAGAAGACGAGCTTGCAGACCAGCTAAACCATCTTAGCACTAGCTAGTCCAGTTTATGAGATCTGTTTAAACCTTCTAAAACCACCACAAACCTCCAACTTGGACCTGCAAACCACCTTAGGCTGGTTCAATATGATTGTTTTGTTTGTTTGTTTTTTTACAGTAAAAATCTTTAGAACTTGTTTTATTGTATTGTCTTACATTGCTCACTCCATTGGAAATATGAACACTTTTAATTAAGACTAAGGCAAAAGATGAGGGTTACCTGTTTCTCTGTATCATTTTGACATTCCTAGACATGCAATTCTGATTTAATTCTATAAAACAAATCTAAAATGTATCATTTGGTCTCACTGTAGCCTTGGGGCTCCTACTCGACTCGATTTCAACCTCTCTATATATTACAGACACTATAATGTACATAATGGGTGCACACACACACACGCATACACACAAATAGTCTGTATATAAAAACCAATATGTGGTAGATTAATTATTTAAAGAGCTGGAAGAATAAAAGGCCTCGGTTAACAGCGCAGACTCAATTTAAGTCAATCTGAATCAGTCTCAGAGGCATTTAGAGGTCCTCCTCCATTCTTTGTTCTTTGAGAGTAATGTCTATTTATCAAATCCTCGCTCGAGCCAGAGCTGCATCAAATATAATATCAGCCTCAAAGAAAAAAGCAACATAAATGTCCATTCTATAAGCCTACACCAAATTAGCTTCTGCCCAAGGCTAGTTCTGCTGACATGAAGTATCTTCTTCAAACAGTGGCCAACGGTTCAAGGCTAAGTTTAGCTCTTTCTCTTAGCCATCAATCAGTATGTTGGAAATAACATTACATTGATAATATATCTTCAGTGTTGTTCTCTACGTTTTAGAAAGGCAGAACCTAATCTATTTTACTTGTCATACATTTGTTTTAAAAAAACAGTTAGCAGTGTAGCTTTGCTACTCTTATTTCTAGTCGAGGTTCAAGGAAAACCAGAAATAACACTAAAATACTCAAGTAAGCTCCTGTTTTCCACTGGCTCCTATTTCCAAAGCCACTTCAGGCTAATATGCAAAGCTAATGATGCTAAAATACGCTCAACTTTTCCAGTGGTGAGCGTGCTTCACCGTAATTGCGAGCTGCAGCTACGCTACACAACAGACACACCATCAATCACCAATTGAGCTTCTAAACCAAAGCTCAGAGTCTGGAGGTTTTCCCACTGGTGGTCTAAAGCTGCCCCACACATTCAAAGACCTCGACGTCACGGCTATCCTTCCCTCAGTCCTCTCTGCATGCCTGCGGAGCGCCACGTACATCCACACTTTAAAGAAACCAAGAAATCCAGTCGCTGATTAGAGCTAATGCCTTTCAGATGGTCTGCTCTGGCCCAGCCCGTCTCGTTTGCCTCAGTCAGACAGACTGGTGCACGGTCGGTCCCGTTGCGGGATTGAGGGAGCCCCTCCATCCCCTTTCAGAGTCAGAACTGAGGGTCTTTTTCCTGAAACGTGGCACTCACTTTCAAATCTGAAGTGCAATGTAATTTGTGGATTTTCTATATATAAAAATGTACAGTTTATACAGTATAGAGGAAGGCAGGACTGGAGATATGGTTTATTTTAGAATCATCTGACTGTGACGACAAAATGTACCCAGTCATTAAAAATGTAACATGAAACCATGATGTTACAAGTAAAAACATAAAACTTGCATAATGGCCCAGATGATCTAAATCTGCAAACGCTAAAAATCTCAAAAGCTGAATAAAAGAGTAACGCAAGTGTGTGTGTGTGTGTGCACATATACAATACAGTTTATATGCAATTATACAATAAATTATATAAAACAGTTGTAGGGTCAGTAAGATTTTTTTAAATATATATATATATATATATATGCTATTTTTATATTGCTTTTTTATGTGTGTATATATGATTTAAACATTTATTCATCATGGATGGATCAAAAAAAAAAAATATTTTTATAGTGTTACAAAAAATCTGTTTCAAATGAATTCTGTTCATCTGAACATTCTACTTATCAAATAATCCATAAATAAAGTATTTGTTTCAACAAAATATTAGGCAGCAAAATTATTTTCAAAACTGATAATAAATAATAATACAAATAAAAATACATTTAGCATATTGAATGATTTCTGAATTATGTGATGCTGAATGCTGCATTAATTCAGCTTTGCATCATAGGAATAAATTACATTTTAATAGGTAAGTTATTTTAAAGTGTAGTAATATTTCACAAAATTACAAAAATTCTATCCCAAACATTTGAATAGTAGTGCATACTCCAAGGAAGTTATCTGCATTAATCACAAGAAGCTTCCATATTCAAACTGCAAAGCATTCTATAAATATATGTGTTTAAATAATAAATAAAATACATACAGTACATGCAATTCACATTCAAACCCTTCAATAACATCCAAGAAACATGACTGGTTTCATAATTCATAATTTCATAAACCCAAGTAAGCCATCACAGAAATATAATACAATGTGATCATATGTAAGAAAATCTAGTCATTTATCTGTTAAATGACTGTAACCCAGGGGTCAGAGGTCAAGCAAGGTAAACAGACGTGACCTTGGAAGACTCCGAAAGCTTTGTGTAAGCCGGACTCAAACACAACAAGGGGTTAGAAAGTGACCTCACCTAAACGCTTGGCACAAGGGCAGCAGCTGTAATTGAACATCTGGCCCTGAAAATCTCTCTGTTCGGCTCAGTGGAAAGTCCCTGACCTGGAAGGACAATCCTCTCCTCTGCCCAGTCTTTGTTAACCATATCAAATTGCTTTTGCAATTAGCCCCCTGATTTCAGTCCTGATGTGTTAGCAGAATTATTCATCTTTCCCAGGGTCCCGTGGTTCATTCGGTCACCTGCTGGTCAGTTGGCCTGTGGCCTGAGCTGGGTGGAGCCAACAGGAAGTTGACTGTCTGGGTCTATCATCTCTGGCACGGAGGGAGCTAATTGACCAGCTGTGGAGGAACAAGCAGGTCAACCGAGAGATGGAAACTTTCTAGGAGACTCCGGCAGTCTATTATATCAGCTACTGTGCAATGACAAGACCTTCATGAAATCTCAGTTTTCTGCCTGTCATTGACAAAACTTTATACATTGAATTTCCACATCAACATTTTGAATGATTTGTTAACGCTACACTAAAAACATTTTACATACAAATTAGTAGTCAATTTCACAAACAATTACAAAAAAATGGTAAATGAAACATTAAATGAAACATGAAATTTTGAGGTGGAAAAACTGATGCTGTATTTTCATGTAAGATGTACTCCAATAAGCTTTGAAAAAGCTATTTTTTTTTACAGCATATTAACCACAAGTTAGTTCTTGTCAATATTCATCATATTTGGACAATTAAAAAAAATAAACAAACAAACAAGAAAGCATGCATATATATACATATATATGTATATATATATATCACTAGCCCAAAACAGAAATAATTAGCATTAAAATGTACATTTTATTAAATTTAATAAATTATTTAATAATATAATTTAATAATTATTATCCACAGCTTGAGGACATTTTATTTAATTCATAATTGTCATGCAGTATTTAAACTATTTACGTAATAAGTAATTTATTTTAATTATCAGAATTTTATTTTCATAAAAAAAAATATATCAAATGTAACATTTTTATAGTATAAAACTGTAAACAATATAGTATTTATTTATTTATTGTTAAGTTTCTTATGAACATTTATTTTTTTAATCGTTTGTGTAAATCAAGTTGAATTACCACGGTGTATGAAATGTTTTAAATATATTGCCAATTCGCATTAGAGGTGAATGGAAACCTGGCTAACGACAACATTCAAGCCGAAAACAGGCTTTCTGTAGAAATGTGGTTCTGCAACACTGCGGGAATGGCTATTTACTGGACGTATGGGTTCTGTGTTCATGCGGTATGACAGCTGTACAATCGAAAAGGACAGTTAGCGAGAGTTTAGCCAGATAACGCTTCATCTCCTCACTGGGTCTGTGGAACTCAGGCAGGCGAGGCGAGAGCATCTGCTAAACTGTTCTCTCATATTTGATAGCAGAAGAGCAGAGGGGGTTTGTACTTCTCAGGGTGCATATTACACATCGACGGTCTTTGGCCTTGTAAAAATCTAGCGCATTAAAACAAAAGGAACGAGGGGCGGAGATGAAAGTGTGTATAATGACATGCATGCATGCATTCATTCATGCACAGAGAAGGATGTAACGCACACACGTGTCAGAAGGGGGGGGTGGGGGGGGAAGCATGAGCTTTTCCATTAGATGCTAAACAAACACTGTGGCCCAGCGAATGAATCCTAAATGAGAAATAGAATTTACAGCAGGACCATCTGGCCAGGCCAAGCCCTGTTGAAATCAGCCGTAAATTGGGCGAGCAGCATAATTGAAAGCAATGTGCACATGGGGTAAGGGAGCGCTCCTCTCTCTCTGTGTAATTTAGCTTTGTCGGAGCTGATGTTTTTGCTTGATGGACTCATTGTCAGGCAGATCCTGATAATGGATCCTCTATCATGCTCTCTCTCTCTCTCTCTCTCTCTCTCTATAACGATGCTCGGTACTATAAAAGGCTATCTCCGGTGTCTAATCCTCTACAATCGGTGTGAAAAGCCTTCTTCTGGAAAAATAAGCAAACACAATCAACTCAAATAAATAAAAATGTGCCGGTGCCTCCTAAGGTCTAGACATCTGTTAGCTGCATATTAAAGCCATTCATTTCTAAACCAGATTAGCGCTGGTGAAACTGTAGCTTCTCAAATCAATTTCAAATAGTTTATTGTGTCATTTCTTCGAATAATTTCTTTCTGAACATTTTCCAGCGTAATGTGTCCAGTATAGTCATCTACAAGTAATATATCTAAGCAGTTAATTAAGTTGTCCTTAATTAGTTCATAGGTGCAAATATATGCAAATTAGAGAATCTGCATATACTGCAAAATAAAACAAACGTTTCGGTCCCAATGGGTTCTCTTCAGTGTTTGTGTAAACACATCACGAAAACGTTTTGGCTGAATAGCATTTTGTCCAAAAAAATAATTCTAAAAATTCAGTAAAAATAATAATACATTAACACATTTAAGTATAAAACTAACCAACCAAAGAACCAAATTATTATTATTATTAGAAGTAGTAGTAGTATTCGTAATTTCACCAGTTGTTTAGTTTTTCCAATAAACTTAAGACCAAACATTATCAGTCAAACAACATGGCATAAAAAGTCAAAACATTTTATTACTTATGATCTTGTTAACATTCATCTGTAAAAACCTGTTATAAGAAAGATTACAATAATCAATAAGTATATGTGGCTAAAAAATTTATTTAGCTGAAAAAAAAAAAAAAAAAAAAAAAATATATATATATATATATATATATATTTTTTTTTTTAAATAACCAATAGTTATTCTTATTAAATAGTAATCTCTTCTTGATTTTTCCATCAAACCAAAGACTACAACATTTTTCAATAAAACAACATCAGATGAAAAAGGCTAATTTAAAATTCTCTTTTTATTGAATTATTCATAATCCTGTTAACTTTCCTTGAATTTTGGATTACTGGGCTTTTTATTAATTGGAGAAACATATCTGAGGTGTGGTGTCATCACAAACACAATTCCTTTCCCCATATGCTGATCAAACAATCACCAGTTACTTGTGGTTTAGGCACAGAAAAGAAAAGACATATAAACAGAAAGCACTTCTCTGATCAGAAAACCAATTTTGGTCGTCTTGATGAAGAGGTCACCCTGTGAGCAACAACACAAACGCTCTACTAAAAGTACAGTAGGTTGCTGGATATGCTTTGTGATGTACCTTATAAAGCATAAAGGACATCTATACAATATATAACCATACATGCACAAATCCTCTGGGGCCACGATGTTGAATGCAGTGGATACGCACCTATGAAAGAACAATATTACAGCCTCCAAACAGCTGAGACTCTCAGAATACCCATAATCCCTGTAGAGCAAGAGTTACTGCACCTAATGCAATAACTCCCTCGCTCGCGAAAGCATGCACACCAACACATACTCAGCCTTTCAACTCCTGCGCTGCCCAAATCGCGTTCGCCCAAACTCGATTTAGCCAGAAATCTGATTTCCGGGCTCTCATGTGCGCACAGAAGTGTTTATATTTGCTCAGAGAGCAGATGCATGCGTATGTGTGAGTACATCCATGTGCGTGTGTGTCTAATTGGCAGGCTTCTTAATGACAGTGTATATTGTGAAGATAAATACATGCGTACAGTGCAGCACAGGGCACAAACCCCGCTGAGCTGAACAGTCAGGATGAGGAGGAGTGTTCAGAGAGCATACCCGATGCATCTGTCCGTTTTCTTTGCACTCTTATGTCTGTTTTGCAGCTCAGCCTGCCTCTCTCACTTTCTCAGATTTGCGTGACTGGTTCCAAAAGACGGCTGGCAACACTTTCACTCCTAGTAGTCTTGAATCATTGATGCTATTGACAAAAGCAGCTCCATCAAAGCAGAAAGCAAATAGCCTCTAAGGCTGGGACAAAATGTCCAATTAACACAGCATGTCTGAAGCTTCTCGCCAATGTTGGAGCATTGCTGACCTTTGGCCAAAGTCTTGTCATGCAGCTGTTGATCTCGAACAGTTTTGCTTGAAATTACCAAATCAATCCTAAACTGAAGAGAGCAAACAGCCTAACTCGAGCAGAGCCGATAACATTTCAAGCCAAATTACATAAAGTACATGGGATGATAGAACAGCTGAAATAGAACTTTAAGGATTTATTAGCTTGGCATGCTGGGGAATATAATAATAATAATAATGATAATATATATATTTATTTTGTTCCATTATTATTATTAATATATAATTGTTACATATAATATGTATTATTATTATTATTATTATATTCTGTACTTACTGTATACATATATTCATAAACACACAAATAGTCAAATATTATCTGGAAAATTACCGGTTACTTAAAAAAAAAAATAATATTTGATATTATTTAATAATGTATTAAATACTACTACTAATAATACTTATTATTAATTATAATTAAAAATTAAATTAAAAAATATATATATATACAGTGCCCTCCATTAATATTGGCATCCTTGGTAAATCCGAGCAAAGGTGGCTGTGAAAATAAATATGCATTGTTTATCCTTTTGATCTTTCATTCAAAAAATCTAAACAATTCTAACCTATCGTTCAATTAAAACAATTGAAAATATGGAGAAATTCTTGTGATGAAATAAATGTTTTACTTCAATACTTGTTGACCACAATTTTTTATGAGTTAAATATCTCTGAAGTATATTCCCATTCATATTCACAATTTTGAGCACTCCAGGGTGATTATGGACATGAAATTATCC
>JAUCMR010000032.1:16015530-16031762 GCA_032357425.1 Enteromius argenteus | reverse complement strand
AAAAGGATAAACAATGCAGATTTATTTTCACAGCCACCTTTGCTCAGATTTACCAAGTGTGCCAATATTAGTGGAGGACACTGTATATATATATATATATATATATATACAAATTATTATTATTATTATTAATAATAATAGATAATTGTTACATATAATATTAATTATTGTTATTATTATTATTATTATTATTATTATTATTATTATTACTGAACTTACTGTACACATACATTCATAAACACACAAATAGTCAAATATTATGTGGACAATTACCTGTTACTTTAAAGATTGAATAAAATAAAATGATATAATAATAATAATAGTAATAATAATAATAACACATATTTAACAATTATTTAATAATAACTAGCTTTGCCAGGCTGAGATACCATTTTAGTTAACTAAAACCATGAAAATGTTATTTCATTAAATTTTACTTGATGTATTAAATTAACTATATATAATTAACGATAATAAAATAAAGAAAACTACTGCATATAGACAAAGTAAAAAAAAAAACTTTAAAATCAAAAGGAAAACATAAAATAGTAAAACAGTGAAAAACTATAATAGTATCTCAGTTATACCAAAACATAATTGTTCAGTACACAGTATCAAGAGTAACACAAAAAAGTCAAGGAGTCTCTAAAGACAAGACAATGACTTGAGTGACAACTCCACACAAAGGAATGTCCTCTGTACGCGCCACAGAGTGACTGAGCACTCTGTGTAGGTATGGCAGAACGGATCCATCTGCCATGTTAAATTATTAACACGCCATTAAAATTTCATCTGCGCTAAATGTCTCCCATTTCTTAATTATGAGACTTTGGGGTTCCCCATTTCCCCAGACAACTGACTTTAATTTTCATTATGATGTGCAGATCCCGCACAATAGCCTACGAAATGGAACATGCTCGGATCATGAGAGCTGTAATGAGACGACATGGAGACGGTCTTGAGAAGATCTTGTCATCAAATCGCAGTCTTATTACATGCTGGTCTTTCATGTGTGCAAAATAAGATTAATTGAACTTGCTTAGAAAAGTATTAACTGATGTTGCAAGAGAAAATGTGTGTTTTAAAAGCATGAAACACACAAAAGCATATACAGTACATATTACAATACAACATTGTCCTCAGTGTTTATCTTCTGAGCAAAACCAGCCCAGCCTTTATATTATAACATACAAGTTTGCTGCCCCCTGGTGGCAGAAAAACGCTTAACATCCTCAATTCAGTGTGTTTATTCAAAGGCTGCCCACTAAAAGCTCTGTTACAGCACCAGACGCGGTTCATAGCCTCCGGCTCCGACTGCAGTTCATCTGTTGAAAGGCATTTCTATATAGGCAGCAGGGCCTGTGCAAACAGGCATGTTGACCAGCTGCATTTTGATAGGATTTAGAAGGTCATCAAAACAAAGACCTTTGGAAAACCACCGCACATGCTCTCCGTCTCTCTACCTCTCCCTGCACACAAAGACACATGCACTCTTTCTTTCTCAGCAGCATCAATCAAAATGGCCGCTCCAGTAGGAGAAGATAATGGCTTTATTTGTCATGCCAACCGCAGGTTTTTGGCTGTGACACCCATTAGCCGTGATGTCTTTATCAGGGAAAAGTGACAGAAGCCCAGCAAGTCCCTTCTCGTCCATGTGGAACATTGCCAGCCAATTAAGCGCCACCGCTTTGCCTTCGACGAGCGCCATAACGAGGGACAGCTTGTGCATTAGCCTAACCACGCTCGCGCAAAGGCTAATCACGCTAATGTGGTCCAGTAAACATGTTAGCATAGAAGTCAGAGGGACACACAACATAATTTCACGTCCCGTATCCGTGTTACACTGCTGTAGAACCGGGCCTCATTTTCAGCAGGCATCGACAACAAAACTACAGGTTAGAGAGAAGGCTTATGAATAAATTTGTCTTAAAAAAGGACATATTCCCTGGAATGTTTACCGGAGATTCGAGAGCGAGATTGTGCTGTGGTTATTTACTCTCCCGGGGGTCTATTTCATCAAGTGTGTGGACATCAATTTGTTTAGCTTTGCTCAGGAAAAAAAAAAAAAAAAAAAAAAGCTAAGAGGCTAACGATTAGGATCTGGCGTGGAGGAGGAGAGAGAGAAATACAGATCGTCCGAAAAAGAAATTCCTTCAATCGTGTGAAGAGTGCATTTCCATACAGATGGCCCCTAAGGCAAAGAGAAGGTAAAAGTGGAAAGGTGGGAGAAAAAGATGCTTAATCCTGTTACGAACTTACAGGAAGAAAGAGGAATAAATAGAGAGAAAAGATGGCATGCCAAAATGATAATCCTTTTATCTGAGATTGAAGGCTTTTAAGAATTCAAAAAGCTATTAAATGTTACAGATTCAAAAGTTAAGCTCAACTTGCAACATCTGCTAAAATTATTTAGATAGACCTAGCGACATCTGCTTACTTGAAACAGGCAAAAGTGCCATGAAATTAATACAAAATCTGTCCCTATTTGACTTCTTGTTTTTTTTAATTCATATATAACATATCATATCACATGATTTATACAACAGTTCAAGGCACAAAAAGCTAACATTAAGTGACTTATAATTAACTGTCAGTTTCTACTCATATTTCTCCAGTGAAAATAGTTCCAAACAGTATAGGTATGATTCAAAATCATATTCGGTGATAAACGTTAGGCCTACATCAGATAGATAGAGTTTAACTTTCGCTGAACCCGGAATATTCCACTAATGATGAAATCTCAAACCTCAAACGGCTGAATGAAAATGTTACCCTTCATCTTAGCGGGACAATCTTTTCTTGGCAGCTCCAGTTTCTGACATGCATATTAAAAGGAGAGATCTTGAGAATGACACAGTCATAAGAACATCAGGCCAGGCGGACTCATTAATCACATTATTTTTGGACGAGCAGTGCCCATTTTTCTTGGCGGAACACAGTCCACAGTACTCACAGTGTGAGGAGAAGTTGGCGTATAGCTGGAGACCGTTAGCGGCTGTAAAGTGAGCGTGCAACGTCGTGCGCACCAGCACGCAGCGCTTGGATAATTAACTCCCCATCTAACACATTAGACAACTGTTAGATTCCGCAATTAGGACAAATCCGCTTAAAATTGCAAATATGGCGGGACGCATATGCTGTGAGAAAGATGTGCAAGTTCTTGTAGCTCTGAGAGACGAGGGACTATTACCTCAGTTTTGAGCTTTTTGAGCAGACTGTGTGAAACAAATCATTTAGTTGCATGTTAAGCCAACTCATTCTTACTCCCAACTCGTCACATATTGACGCACGTCAAGACCCTTTGGCGTCAGTTTTTGATGCACAGGGTACCCATTTAGCATCATTTTCTGACATGCATGGACCACTTAAATAAGAAACCCTTGATGACAGTATGCTGACACGGAAGGCCCTGGGAATTTTATCGTCATGATTACATGACGTAATCATACTTAATAATACTATTGCCATTATTGCATGTTGGGGTGTGATTTTTCTATGTAAACAACACTACATTTCTAGTTACATTACGCTATAACATTTACAGTATGAGCACATAACCAAACAACTGCCCCTAAACTTACTGTACGATTTGTCAGTAAAACACAATATATCACAGGCAGATACAGCTACAGTCATCATTTATTAAAATAAAAAAAATAATAAAAAAAAAACATTAATAAGTCTTCTGAGGCAAAACAATTAATTTGTGAGAGGAATAGATGCGATCACTGTCTCCATCCGCTGTAAATCACATTCAAAAAATGCTGATTCACTGGTTCTCCAAGCTTCAACTTTGAACGCAGCGAAATACAAAACCTTTTGCATGAACTTGTATTTCCAGCCTGACGCATTCGTGTGAATGAAAGTAATTGGAACAAAAATTGCAGTGTGACCGCCCCTTTACAAATCTTAAAACATATAAAAAGCTGCAAGGGAGTCGAATTTCAAGGCATTTTTGACAAGGTCAGTACGTTATATAAGCAATAATCAGTTTCTTTGTCGCCTAAACACACCTCACACAGGACTGGGTGACTGTCATGGCAGAGTCTTTTTAGCATTGGTAAACGGCTGTAAGACAGTTTATCTGAGTTAAGCAGAGAGTAAATTAAAACGACTATCTGCATACTCTGCTGTTATGGAGCTTCGGTTACAGATTTCTCACTAAGTCCCGAGGTCCAACAACATTTACATAATTATTATCTGTTTACTGGGAGCTATTTCTTCCCGCATCCCCTGCCTGTGTTATTTATAATTCCCTGCATTTGCGGTACCCGCTGATAGATGGCACACGCCCGGCCATTGGCTGATCATATCTGGGGCATTTCTCACTGTAGCTCAGCTCTAAATAATGTTGATACGACAGTGGAATGGAAAGATTGTTTGTCTTCAATACTGTGTTTGTGTGTGTGTTTATGCCAGTGGAACATTTTATTGCTCAGAGGTTGCTCTTTCATACCTCAGGAGACTTAAAGTAAACAAGAAAAATGTTCCTTCAGTCATATGAATTTTAGAATGCAAATAAAAACAATGCATCACAAATCTTTTTATCTTTGTGTATATATATATATATATATACATCTTTCTGATGTATAAATCTGATGTCTATATATACTGTATATCTAATTTAAGACACAAATACACACACAGATAATTCAAATATGTTTTTAGAATTTTGTCTTGGAAAAAAGTAATTAGAAATGATAATGTTCATATTGAGAACATCATATTGAGAGTACTTCGGCAGATCTCAGCACAGTTTCAAATTGAGATGTCTTCTTAATCTCTATAGGAAACATGACATATTGACATATTAACACACTCATTTGCAATTTCAATGTCCAAGAGAGAAAAACAAATGAGCAGAAAAGAGCAAGAACAGGTCAAGAGTTCAGAGCTGGATGGGAGGAGAGTGGGAGAGAGCATTTCCATAGACCATATACAACACATGGGCTTTACATAAACACCCCGCAAGTCTATATAAGTATCTTTAGGGAATGCTGATAATGTCTCATATCTGTGTTATACAGGGCTCACGCCTCACTCCAATATTTAAGTTCAGTACCGGTCAATGATTGATCTTCTATCCGAGTCGTTATTTACATTACTGCCTCAATTACTCAACACATGTTGCCCCAGGGCTCAATAAAGCTCCCACGCAGCAGGAAATATCATCAGCCCACTTCCTCTAATGTAATATATGTTTCCAAACAAATGACACGCGATATGCTAAATGCCCGTCTCCGAGTGTGCCTTTGTTGTGATTTCCTCTATTTCTGAAATAGACTGCAATCATTTTTTTCCCGAACATCTAATGTGTCATTTGCACCAATTTGATTAAAGGGCCAGAAAGCGACGTGAGCGTGAGGTTAACATACACTCCTACGCAAACTCATGCTTTTAGGGACTTTGTTTAAACCTTTAAGCAAACAAGTGTAGTAATTGACATACACTATGAGCTGGAGAGAATGACACTTGCTTGCAAGCAGTGTGAACACATTCTGTGAAAAACCTAGTGAGAAGCTATGTAGCACTTACGTAGCTTCTAAAGGAGAATTCACACATTGATTTGTGGCGTGCAGAAGTCCACAAGTGACCTTTGGTTGTCAAGCATGGTGATAAAGAGACAAATATTAACAATACATCATTGGTTCATATGCATAATATTACTGTAGAGATTTCATTGCAGAACTCAGGGCACAAAAAGAAACACAAAAGTGTTCCAAATATTTAAAAAAACAGGCAAAATGTAATAAAATTGATTTAATTAATCTATATATATATATATATATATATATATATATATATTGAAGTTATATTCATTCAACAATAAAACTAATATATAATAAGTTAATAAAGTACATGACATTTATTTATTTATTGTTTGACAGTATCTCTCCACAGACAAATAACACTAGATCTGGAAAAGATATAGGAATAATTGATGACAGGCTCTCACATGCCTCCTAGTGTTCAACTCAGGTGCATTCTGGGATTTCTTTCTCTGCAAAAAGATATATATATGCTGCCTTAAACTGGACCAAACTGAGGTATCTTAGAAATTGGTATCTAACTTTTGGAACATTCTTCCCATTGGGAGCACATAAGATGTCTTTAAATGATGTATAGTTTGGAAGTTCACTAGATTTGGAGAAGATCTATGGAGTCAAGTGAAGTAGTGGAGGTTCTATGGCCCCACCCTGTGGTGTGTCTCAGTCTCTCTGTCTTTCGCTTCAAATCTCCTGTGCAAACATTCTCTGTACCTTCCAGACATTACCTGTGCCTGAAAAGAGAGGCAGAAAGAAAGAGAGAGGCAGAAAATGGTTCCTCAGAATTCTTTCCCCACACAGTAAGATTTATTGAGCTGGCTGAGGTGAATATGTCACTGTAATGCGTACAGGCTAATATCCCGGTCCACAATCCACAGCATTAGGGCAGGCGTGAATACATTTGGCTGGTTACAACCCTCACTAATCAATCAAAAGCATGCGGAGGGTGTTTTTGCTCACAGAGCCCCACTTCTTGCTCATTACACCCACAAATCAAATATTACACATTCTTTACGATACTAAATCCGCCGTTCACTCCTACCAGGACTCATAAAACCAGAAATACAGCATCAGGTTATTAGTCTAGGGAGAGATTTGGAAAAACACACATTCGACAATGAGAAGCTTACGCTTTGTCTGGGTATCATATGGATGAGGAAAACAAAAAACGCACTTTGGAGCTGACAAGTGCATATTTGCTTGTGCCTCAGGAGAGTGGATAGCCAGCAAATACACTTTTCAAGAGAAAGATGAGATGCCATGAATAAAATTACGTTTATTGTCTATGTGTTCGTAGGGAAGAGAAATCTGATGTACAATGTGTTTTTGTCTATTGTATCTAAAAAACAATACGTAAAACCTGGAATCAAGCTGAAAAATGTGAACATATCAACCCAACCATCAAATCTTTAAAAGATTCACTCAACAACATAAGAAAACCAAAAGTATACTCTCTGACATTCAGACGGAAAGATATAAACCATAAAAACTAGGTCTAAACGTCTAAATTCAGCAATATTATGGAGAGCCGGGGATGATACAACCGATTCGTTTTGGTTGGGTTCAGTAAGACCCCAAGCTGAGGCTGTTTGAGGTTGCTGTTCGGCCTCCATTAGCTGGCTCTGGTGGGCGGTGGAGGTCTGGAAGGCACCGAGACGGGCGATAATGAGGGTAATCTCACCCAACACACCCCTGGATAGGGTCAATCCATCTTTCCTTCTGAAAGCTGCTCTTAGCTTCACAACAACATGGTGTTGTAGATCAGATGGTCACAGGAAGCATTTCAAATGCAGAATATTTCTAGAAAGAAATGGATTCCCTGAGTGCAGATGAATGAAAGACAACTCTTCGAGTGGAGAACCTGAGAAAATATCCGTCTAAAAATAATATCAAAAAACGAAGCTGCGTTACACAATACCTTGTGGGTTTCAACATCCTTGTATAGAAGACCTTTCCGGAAAACCAAACTCTGATGTGACACAAATTGTATTCAAAGAACTGCTGCTACAACTTCAATGGACATTCAACAACCAAGATGGTTTACCTTAGCCGGTAGAAACTAGGACACTACATTTATCCACACTTAGCTCTATATTACACTCACACTTTCCTCCGAATTTCAGTGGCAGCTAGTCAGGCCTGTCTCCGAGGCTGATGTTTCTATGGCAGCCCATGCTAAAGTCCTTAAAGGCTTTAAGCAGCTTATAAACTTCGGAGGAAATAAACTTCAACATCCCTCCGCAGATTTGGAAGCCGTTTAAATCCTACAGGGTTTGATGTACAACCCACATGCTTCTAATATCTAAACTGATTACACCCAAAACTGTGCGCACTGCAGTTTAATATCCTTTAAACGATCCGGTCCATCTCCAATTAAATGTTTGTCATATAATTTCACCTTATTTGTGTTTTACCGGTTTTCGTGCATAAATAGGTGGTGTAACACGATTACAGTCAGAGCTAACCGGCATAGACGTTTCATTTCTGGTGAACGCAGCAAGTTCAGGCGAAAAGAAGTTGCTAATTGCATTTGTCGCTCCATTGTAATAGGCTTTGGGAAATCAAGCACTCGTCTGCCTAAAAATGGCAAAAGTCCAAAATAACAAAGTTTAATGTACTTTGGCGCTCCATGTGTATTAACACTTTAGGTTGCATTTGAATGTTCATCCACCTGTATGCCATGTCCACTATGTCACATGTATAAATCGGGTATATTTTTAGGCAAATGTCAATATCAAAAATACTGTAACACTCTAGAATTTCATGTGCAATATCATAATGTAAACAACATGAATATTCACATGTAAAGGGATAGTTGAAAATTTTGTCATCATTTACTCTCCATCATGTTGTTCCAAGCGTATATGACCTTCTTTCTTCTGTTGGACATAAATATCTTGAAGAATGTTGGTAATCAAACAGTTGCTGGTAGCCAATGATTTTCATAGTATGGAGAAAAATAGGGAATGAAGGAATGAAAGAATGAATGAATGAATTAATAATAAGTCAATGGCTACCAGCAATATCTTCATTTTGGGTGAACTATCCCTTTATCATAAGTAGTTGTTTATTTTCAACAACAACAACATATATATATATTTATATATTTATATATATATATATATATTTTTTTTTTTTTTTTGAAAGAAGCTTACCAAGGCTATTGGATTTACTTTGAAAATATAGTAAAATAGTAATACTTTGAAATGTTATTACTAATTAAAATCTACTTTTCTATTTAAAAAAAAATATATAATACACATATATAGAGAGTATACACACACACACAAACAATGATATGTAAACTACACACACACATATATATATATATATATATATATATAATTTTCTGCATCATTACTCCAGTGTCCTTCAGAAATCATTCTAATATGCTGAATTGCAGCTCAAAACATTTCTTGTCATTATCAATGTTGAAAACAGTCATGTTGTTAAGAATTATTCTGGATTCTTTGATGAATAGAATGAATGTCACTTTTGACCAACTTAATGCGTCTTTGCTAAATAAAAGTATTCATTCCAAATTTCCAAATGTTTGAACAGTTGCATATATTCTGGAGCATCCACAGGACCTTCAAATCTACACCTGAGCTTAACATTATTTAATATCCGTTCAAAGCAACATTGTGACCCTCAGTAGAAAACATCAGCCTTCGTCCTGCTGTCGTGCAGCACGGCTTCATCAAAAGAACGAAGACGAACGCTCGCTTTCACACACAGATGCAGTCGACACTGTTGAGCGGATTCAATCAGACCGAACTACTGGCCTAAACAGATATCTGCAAACGAAACCTTGAAAAGAACACCATATGTATAAAAGCTGCAGTCGAGAAAGTGACACGAAGGATAAACAAAGTCGATCACTTTGGAAACAGATAAATTGCTCTCCGGTGCTTCATCGGAGTGAAATAATCACCTTGTAAAGGCTGTATTCATTCCTATGTGTATTGCACTCAGAGACGCGTGCACTAAAGTATCGACCGTGTCAAACTAGAGGGTTGAAGGGGAGCGTTTTTTGCGCTGGATACACGGCAAATCTACCCACTCTTCCCTTTGCCCTCCCGCTTTCATGTTTTCAGCCCTAAAATGCTTCAGTCTGTCTGAAATATCCCCGAAATGTGGCACTATCACTTTCCTCAAATCACAGCAATAATCCCCGCATGAATCTCTCGCTCAATTACGGCTTTCTGGAGAGTGGGATTACAGGAGAAGACAGAGAAGACGGCAGACCGGAGTCTAGCTGTTGACGGTGTGACAGGAGGAGAGAAGCAGAGAGGAGAGGACAGGAGTAGAGAGAAGAGGAGGAAAATAGACAGATGCAACAATGACGGATAAAAGCCCAAAAAGCCTGTCAGCCGTCAGAGAGGCAGTCATGCATGCAGGGCCCTGCAGACGGATCCGGGGCTGTGCGTACGTGTGTGTGCTCGCTTAGGGAAGGGGGCTTCCAGCCCTGGACTTCTCGAATGAGCTGCTAAGAGAGGAGAGGTGGATGAGAGAGAGAACAGGATAGTGACAGGGTGAGGTGTTTGAGAGCACAGGGTCAAGATTTCCACAGCTCCTGAGAATAATATCCAGCACAAGGGAGCATAAAATGAGAGAGACAGGGAACTGAGAAGAAATGACAGAAATCAGCAAAAGACACACAGACTGCCAAAACCAGAATGGCATGACATACACACACACACACACACTTTAGCTAAATACAGTACTCCATAACCCTAAATGAAACCCGTTTTAACAGATCGCAAAGCTTCGGTGAAAAATCAACATGTACACAAACATCCAATAACCTGTATATATCTGCAATCAATGTGATTACACAAAGCTAAACAGGATTAATTTTAAAAGCAAATTGCTTGTTAAAATACTTCACATATTATATTATGTATTATATATAATTTTGATACTCTAATTATTAATTATTGTATATTATAGTGTAAATTAATCAAAAGCTTGGAGTTTTCTTTCCAAAAAATGATTACTTTTATTCAGCAAGGATGTTTTAACTTGATCAAAACTGACAGTGAATATATTTATAATGTAAATAATGTGGTTTGTTTCTAAACATAAAAAAAATCTTAAAAATATGTCATGGTTTTCACATGAAGGTATTAAGCAGCACTATTAAGCAATATTAAGAAATTACTCAAGGACGAAATCAGCATGTTAGAATGGTTTCTGAAAGACCGGAGTAATGATGCTGAAAATTCATAAAAGTTTAAATATAATAAAATAGAAAACAGGTATTTCAAATTGTTGTAGTATTTCACAATACTGTTTTTACTGTATTTTTCTTTTATGAAACAAATGCAGCCTTAGTGTGCTAAGAAACCTTTTTCAAAAAACTAAAAATCTCTCTTACCCCAAAATGGATCTTTTGATCATTATATTATCGATATATTAAAACATAAAACAATATTTTTTTTTTATTCTAATACTCTATTTTAAGTAGTTTTACTTCACAATGTTATGATCAAAATGATTGCAGCCTTAGCAAGTACAAACTTCTTTCAAAACCTCAACATTCTCTGCAATATATAGTATAGTATTATTAATATTACTGAATCAACCTGAGTACAGTAGAACAGCAATGAAAACTCAAACAGCTCTTTAAGCTAACAACTGCACTTTCTTACTTTTTATAGTGTGCGATGAATGACTGGAGCAGAATTAATTGCAGAAAAGTGTCAAAAGAAGAATAATAGAAAGCATGAGTGATTTCAATACAGTGCTCACCTTGCAAGTTTTATAATTATGTGACAGCAGCAGAGAAACTCAAGAACAAAAACACGCTGCTTTATTTTACGTGTGACTGACAGCAGCGGGCAAGGTCAACATTACCAGCAAGTGGCTTTTATCGTGCAGGAAAAGGATGAGCTCACACGCACACTATCACGGTGACAGAAAGACGCACAAAACATGGTAAATAATCAGTGGCAGGAGGGCTGGGTGGCTCGCTCTGTTCTCTGCCATATGAGGACCGGGGGTTTGTCATTCGGCACACTGCTGCTTTCAAAACTCAAGACTCCCCAGTATACCTCAGCAGGGGAACGTCTCCTCATGTCATCTGAAACTTGGAAAGCAGAGCATTTCAGACACTCGGTTCAGCGTGTGCGATGCTGTGGGGCGAGGAGGCAGCCCGTCGAGAGCAGAAAACCATCGCTCTTTCGGTTTCTGAGGAGACAGAGCACTTCACAGTCAGTCTGAGTTCTGGTGATACACCCCTTTGTGTGACCCCTCAACTTACAAGCTCACACTCACATACACAAACACAGACAGAACACAAAAAGATGAGCTTGAGTGAGAGTGAATTGAAAACAAGAAATTATGAGATGGAACAGAAGCTGAGGTTTTGTCATTATAGAAATGATGATGTTCGTCCACAACAACAATTGCTCCTTTCAGCCGCCACAGTCAGTGCCAGACTCTTCCAGCACAGCTAAAAAAACACCAAAACACCAGCATATGTTGTTTTTGGGAAGCTTGTAAACAATATGGGATTCTGGCGTTCTGATGTCTGCGATATGCATGTTAACTAGCTCAACCAGTGAGACATGTACAGTAAAAAAACAAAAACACAATAATATTTATTTTTAATTTGAATTATTTTTATTTTTATTTTATTTATTTATTTTTGTTATTGTAATAATATGATAAATAATATAAATAATTACTAGTTAAATACAAATGAGTAAAATAAAATAAATTATAAGGAATGCCTAAAAAAATAATGTTCAGCAAGGATTTAAATTGATCAAAAATGACAAAGTTCCAAAAAAAATCTATTTCAAATAAATGATGTTTTCATATACAAACTTTATAAAAGCAAAACAAAACAAAACAAAACACAAATAAGTAAATAAAGCGCACACCCTCACAGACACAAAATGTAAAAACGTCTTCACAAATGTAAAAAGTTAAGTATATTTTTATATCATAGAATTATATGCATGATTTTTTTTAAAAATATTAAGCAGCACAACTATTCAACAATAAGAAAAAATATTACTTGAGCACAAAATCAGCATATTCAATTTCTAAATAAAAAAATAGTTTAAAAAAATTACAATTTTCCCACAAATTACATAAATGACTAAATAAAATATACTAAATTAGAAAACTAGATTAGAATTAAATTAAATTGTAGTAATGTTTTAAATGTTCAATTTGAATGGATTCCAACTACATTTCACTGGAGAGCAGTATTAAACCAGCACTAACCAGACCAGACATGTAAACTAAAATTCAAGCTGGTCAGAGTTCAGCAGAAACATTTACACACATTCAAAACACAAATCTGCTTATATAAGCGACCTGGATAAATTCACAGTAGTTTTAAGATTTACCTCAGAACATCTTGACTTTTAATTAGAGGCGCTCAGATTAGGAGTTTTTGTCCAGGAAATCACCTCTATGTGTGTGATGATAAAGGCTCAGCGCTGAGAGCACTATGTTCATCTGTCTCGTCTGCCTCTAATTCCCAGACATGTATTGGCCATAATTGCCACTTGAGGGACACTTGGCACCCAGCATTTTCTTCTTTCCACCGAGGTCACATTTAAAGCCTGTGGACTGAATGGGCAGGGCCCAGTAGGGTGGCCCTCATGCAGGAGGGCTCCATAATAGGGGCATTTATTAAACGAGGGTGTAATCACTCCATGTGTAGCCAGCTCTGAGGGGCTCTTGTGGCTGTTCGGGCAGTGGGGGGCAGGGCACCTACCCGCTTGACTTTCCAAGTCAAGTATTATTGGTGTAATGCACAGCAGGGAGTCTGGGTTTACCAGTCAATGGCTGATTTTAGGCTACTCTGAACCCGCTGAGAGGATGAAAAGAGTGTATCTGTGTATCTGACAATGTTCTGCAATAGTCTTATACTGTATACAAACACAGATTTGATGCAGAGGAGGAGGACAGCAGATATTTTATATATATATATACATTATATATATATATATTTTTTTTTTATAATACAAAATTAAAAGTGACTGTAAAATTAAACACTAAAATGCAATAATATTACCATGACAGACAATAATTTACCACACAGCACACCCCATGTTTAAATGTAAAAATTGATTATCTAATTTTCTCTAGTTTTTAGTTTAGTTTAGTTTTTGGTTTTAGAGGACAAAGTGACCTTGGAGTCTACCCAGTTTTATTATTTTCCACAAAATGAATTTGCACCAAATTATCAGAGTTTGATTGGCTGCACAGACGTTCATACAAAAAATGATTTGTATGTATTTTATTAAATGTGTTTTGCTTTGTACAATTATATGGCTATACATATACTTCATTTTTCACATTTAGCACCTAGACTAACTAACCAACTATACCTGATTTGAAATATTTAAGATTTCTGGTCAGTAAACCTTAGATGGGCTTACTTGTCTTTGTATTTATCTACATTCTTTAAACATCCATAACCCTGGCATGCACACTCTTCAACACCATCCAGTGTCTTTAACTCAGTAACCAGTCCTGTGAAGATGATGAAACCAGGATAAAAGTAGACTATAATATTGACTGCACAACACTTGTGGATGCTTCTACTGAGAAATAAGTTCAGTCAACCATGTGATGCTTTTATGATGTAAGCTAAGCATAATCAGCGTTGTCTACTCTGAGGCAGAAGACATACAGTAAGCTCACCTTCTGTTTGAAAGAAAGGAGTGAAGGACTGTATGAAAAAAATAACTTTGAACAATGGTTTATTGATGGCTAACACTGGCATATAATAGCAGCTTACAGAAGCTTTTTTAAAGCAACCTGTATTCAAAAGCACATATTCTTAAAACTCGGTCAAGGCCAAGCACAAGAAAGCAGAAGACTTAAAAGAAACAATTGCTCATAAGTTAAATTAGCGTCACATATCAATTCAGAATCTCATTCAGTTAAGATTCCTTACATATAGACTCTGTTCGCAATTTATAGCTATTTTATGAATAGCGTAACATTCACATTTTCCAGATCAAACACTGTCTGTATGATCAGTTATATGAAGCCAAACTCACAATAGCCTTGAATAACGCCTGTGTCCACAGTAACAGAAAACAATACCGAAGTTCAAGACTTTGAAATGTGTCTTTAAGATTTAAATATTTATTCAAAACTATTTAGGCCAGCTCCCACTGGTTTTCATCAGCTCTTTCTGGTTCTTTGATTTATTTTCTTTCTTCTCGGCTCAAGCACTTAAGCGTGACTTTTGTCTTGCTCTCCAACTTATTCCCAGACTCTTTGTCTTGCTCTTTTCCAGACAATACTCCCATTTATAGCCTGAGAAAGTTGACACTGTTTATTTGCCAAACAACAACACGTCATGCTACATATACATCACATTTTATTTTATGAGTGCATTTCTGTTCATAACAACTGACCGAAATCTATTTAAATATATGATAAATATATGTCGCATACAGTGAAGCTCAATTAAATATATTTTTGAAAATCTATTTAGTTTTAACATTGACATACCAAAATTCTAAAATGTATTTTACTGATGTACTGGTAAAAACCTATACTTACATAAATATATTTTGAAATATATTTTAGCAATTGCTTATTTTTTGGCCATTTTTATGTATAAAACTCATTCTGGTTATAGAATTCTGCTGTAAATCTCTTGTGTATGAGCAGAACTGTATTTAGCAACAGAAAGTGTTCTAACAGTAAGTGACAAGCATATTCAGCTCATGTGTGAGCGTAGTTATTCTGAGACTCAAACGCTCCTGTATACTCAAAGCGAAACCAGCGCGTTGCTAAATGTGGTACATCTGGAACACTTTCTTTCTCATTAACCTAAATGAATTCAGACAGAACTCAACTTAGACATGCGAACAGCCGTCTCAGCCAGCCTTCTACTTCCTCAAAGGGCAGAAAAAAGACGAAATAGCATCCCACTGCATTTAATTAACTCATTTTCTGTCTGAAAATTTGATTACCCTTTAAATTCGCCACATTTTGATCTTCTTGGGCAAGACGTGTGATGTTTTGACAAAACATGCACAAAGTTTTACAGTGTTGTAGAATAAAATGTAGTTTGGAAATGTCACCAAAAACATCTCTGCTACACTGGTATAGTTTGTTTGCTCCATGGTGTGTTTTTACAATTTTGTTTTACTGTATGCAAACGGCTTTTTTTTTTTCTCAACTTAGTTTGAAGTGAAAGGCAGAAGACAGTTCTCTATAGGGAAAATAAGACTTTAAAAATGACTGGGATATTTATGTGATGGAGACAGCACCTGGCCTGTCCCAGCTTCTCAGAGCCACTCATTACAGAGAACAGCAGCAGTGCATTCTGGGTACCAAGACACAGTGGAAGCTATTAGAGAGGAAACAAAAAGTGTGTATGTGGAGACGGTGTGTGTGATTGGCATCTGCCTCTCCCTGTGAGCCCCATGAGCTGTGTGACTTGAGACATGATTGTGTCTCTGATGTGTTGTCAGGAAGTCAGAGGTGTCTGCACACAAACACAGGCACACAGTCAACCACAGACAAACACTGAACACTGGCCAGCTCACAGCACTTATTTACTTTAGAAAACACATGCATCCATTGCAGTCCATTAGCGGGTTTTAAGCTCATTTACAGGTTTTCTGAATGCTTAAACCCTAACTGTGATTCTTATAGCACAATTTCTAAAACTATTAATACTTATAGCAAAACCAC
>JAUCMR010000032.1:16004015-16015430 GCA_032357425.1 Enteromius argenteus | reverse complement strand
CTTATTTGTGTGTAGAGTTTTGCAAAAATAGCCAATAGTTACAAAAAATGTGCTTAAGCATTCAGAAAAAACTGTAAATGCTTTCCTTTTCCTTTTTTTTTTTTTTTAAATATGATTTCATTATATAAATGCAGAATTGCAATGCAAATTTGAATACAGTAAAACAGAAAAAAAATATTCAAGTGAAAAGTTTTAGGAGAAGGTGATGAATGAATGATAGATAGAACAATGGACACATAGATAGAATGATAGACAGACAGAAAGATAAAATAATAGACAAAGAATGACAGAATGATATTCAGTAAAAATTATCACTGAAAAAGTGACAGAATAATAGATAGATAGATAGATAGATAGATAGAATGATAGAATGATAGATAGAATGAATAACAGAATGAATGAGTAAATGAATGAAAGATGGATGGAATGATGGATGGAATGATGGATGGAACGACAGAACAATGGATAGAAAAATAGACAGAAAAAATGATGGATGTATGGATGGATGGATGGACAAAATTACAAAACAATAGAGTGATAAATAAAGCGACAGACAGACAGAACAATAGAATGATAGAATGATAGAAAGATAGAACGATAGATAGAATGAATGACAGAATGAATAAATGAATGAATTAAGGATGGATGGATGGATGGAATGATGGATGAAATGACAGAACAATGGATAGAACAATAAACATAACAAATGACTGATGGATGGATGGATGGATGGAATGATGGAATGATGGAATGACAAAACAACAGAGTGATAGACAGACAGTAAGACAGATAGATAGATAGATAGATAGATAGATAGATAGATAGATGGAACAATGGATAGAAAAATAGAACAAATAATGGATAGATGGATGGATGGATGGATGGATGGATAGACAGATAGAGTCTGATCAGAGTCAGCCTATGTTTATTTAGACCAATTAGTTGACTAATAAGTTGACTAATCTCTAAGCTAGTGGGTTTTGAAAATATGGTAGTGCACATTTCTAATTGCATCATTAGACACGACTGATCGGTTTTCTGCTCAGATAAAAGACATCCACTACATCCACACTTTACTGTCCAACGGTTTCAAAGTAATTTCTTTCAAAGCCATAATTGCAATAAAGATGTTTCAGGATCTGGTGCTCCAGTGGCCTCATGCACATCGGCCTTTAATTCTTCATATCAGCTCTAAATGATAAATGTGCCATGGGGAGAATAAGCCACACAGCAAAAACGCAGAGTCTTAGCATCAGCTAAACGAACATGCGTTCAGTGGAAAATTACAAACCCAGCACACATGTACCAGTGCATCCAGAAAGTATGTGTGTGCGAGAGAAAAACGTGAACTGTGTGGCATGTAAGTAAATTATGTTCTGCTCCGGTGCTCATTAAAGAGAGAACGGATAACGCATAGATTGTCAAAAACAGTGAGCGCAGGTTGGCCGGTGTATTTGTGCATTCAGAGCAGGGGAAAGAGTCGTTTCCTGCAAATCTCAGCATGAGCACAGTGTGTTGTTGTTGTCCATCAGTCCCCTTGTGTGTTTGTTTGTTTGTGTGCCCGTGTTTTGCTATGAAGTATCAAAGGCACACGCAAGGCAGGGAGATACACGCCCCACCCAGTCCACAGCACTCTCACGCTGCCAGATAAGGGAATCTGGGTCAGGCTTAAGTTACGGAAAGAGCCGGAAGATCTTGCCTCTGCCGAAACAGATGAGGAGCATGACACAAGGGAAACTGGTTGCTGCTGAAATATAGATGTTGGAGGCTGGCAGTACGCCCTCGCTAAACTGAACATCTATGTATGCACTAAAAAAACAACAACAAAAAAACATAATAATCATCACTGTAATGTGTTTTTCATATATTCTACAAATTCTATATCAAAACTGCATAAAATATTAATGAAATATAAAATATTTGTACTTAAAAAAGTTAAAAACAAGTAGAGCAAATTACTAAGTACACTTGCAGTGTATTATAGTGTATTATTTATGTAAACAAGCCTTGATATATTATACAGTATTGATTCTCTCTCTCTCTCTCTCTCTCTCTCTCTCTCTCTCTATATATATATATATATATTTCAAAATTAAACAAAATGGTAAATTTACTTCAGAAGCAACAGTTTGGCAGTTTGGCAAGCATGTTTGGCGTGCTGTCGGGGGCGAGCCGGGTACTCGGCGGCCCCCGAGCCCTAGTACAGAGAACGATAGTGAGGGCGTAGCTCAGAGTCTGGCTCGAACCCTGCGTGCCCCCTTATGGAAGGAGCGAACGGCGGAGACTTTTTTTTAATTTATTTTAAAAAGTTAATAACAAGTTGGGGACAAAAATAAATATACAAGTATTTATGTAAATAAGTCTACTGATTTTTAATGCATTAAGGTATTTTTACTGAAAAGACAAAAACTTCAGATGCAATAGCTCATAAGATATGTATCCTAAATATATGTGTATTTGGTCTATTTTTCACTTGTGTTAAATAGTCATGTTAAGCATAACATTTTGAGTATTCTCCCTAATAAAAAAAAAATAATAATGTAGTATTAAACATACTATTTATGCAAATAATGCTTAGATTCTCAATGCATTAAGGTATAGCAAAAAGGTATTTTTACTATAAAACAAAGATAAAAATAATAAATAAATAAATTTACTTTATATGCAGTAGCTCATAAGATATGAAACTGTATCATAAATATAAGTGTGTTTAGTCAATTTTTTTATTTAAGTATAAAAAAGTTTACAAACGTGTAAAATTTACTAAATATGTATTTTTATATTAAAATGTATTCTTTAATTCATTAACCATTATTATATTAATTATTCTTTAAAATGCATTCATATGTTTTTACTGAAAAAACAAAGACTAAATTAAAAACAAAAAAAAATTATCTTTGATATAAGTGTACAGTATTTTGTATTTCATTTATTTGTTGTATAAAAAGTTAAAATAAGAGGGAGAAATACTAAATACACTTGTATTTATGTAAACAATTCTTAACAATTGCGGTATTGCTTCTTATTGCATTTAGATATTTTTTTCTGCGAAAACGTTCAAAAAGACTTATTAAAAAATTCATTAAAAAGCCTTTTTTTGCAGTGTGACAATAAAAAATAGCACCTGTTTTGTGGGAACGTGCCTTGTCAAAGGGTAAATAGCTAATTATACAAGTGCAAAGGAATTAAATAAGGAACAAATGAGGTGACCTGTGTGATTGTCTGAATGAAAAAATGCATTAATCACCAACGGCTTCAGGCAATGCCCAGGTGAGGTTGTTAAGACTTCGTTAGCCGTCGTTTCTGCGAAACAAACATGTTTTTTCACCTTCAACCTTTGCTCTTATACGTCCAATAATCCAAACCTCCCTGCATCCTTTCCTCTGCATGTAAATATAATTTTTCAGGTGCCGACGTCTGCTTCGGGGCCACAATAATCTCAGAGCCAGCTTTAATATTTCATAGAAGTGTACCGCCATAAAACTAGAGCTGACAATTTAATTAGATGCCAATGTCTTTGATAAATAGCGTCGGGAGCTATGCATCTAATCTCACGTTTAACAGTGAAATCAATATCTGCATAAATCATTCAAGGCCAGAGTCATTACCAAGCGGCGTGAGGTAGAGGAGTGCAAAATGTATATTTAATACGAGAGCTGACATGAAAACAAGCAAACGGGAGGAGGGGAGAGGAGAGGAAAAAGGACAAGGCTTGTTCACACACTGCAACAGGGTGCAATTTATTCTTCACTCAGGTTAGGTTCGTTTGGTGGTGTAATTTGACATCAGGCAAGCGTAAATTCTGCTAACTTGTTTGTTCAGGGAGCTCTTTAAGCGAGTGCTCTTTGGCAAATTAAATTCACACACATACATAAACGCAGGAAAACAATGAGCAATGTGGGACGTGGTTCAGCTATGTAGAGTTTATGCAAATAGCAGGCCAGGATTAGCCTTTTCAACAGTGTCCTTTTCAAATATTTAAGAGAACTTTTATATAGTCCCCCTATTAGTCAATTAAACCAGTCCAACCTCAGGAATAATGCTGCGCATCAGTGTGACTATCCCGCGTTTTACACCAACTTGATTCTCAGCACAATTCTCCATCAATCTGGCACGCAAGCCCCCCATCCCGAAAACGCTGACTACACCAACGCCTATTTAAATCAGCCAAGTAAGCCAGTTTATCCGAAAGCTCTCCAAAAGCTAGATCTGAGCGGAGACGGAAGGGATAAACGAGTGAAAAAATACTCCATTCATCCGGAGTATTTCTTACTGAGCCCGTCACCTCTCTCCTCCCCACTGTGGTTGGATTTACATTTCTATGAGGCTGAATGCATACTAAAGCTGAGGATGAGCACAGAGCATCTAGGCCATTCGCTGTTAGCAGGGCTTGTTCTTCAGGATGTGAAATATTGATGGGAACCCAGAGCCCTGCCAGGTGAGCACCATCTAGATGTACAACACCTGCCCCAGCTGGACGCCATTAGGGGGAGGAAAACATTGCACAAGGATGTGGCAATCTCTCTGGCCATGCTATTTTTGTAACACCTCTTTTATGGGAATGAAACCTCGAAGTGGAAGTGTAGAGGAAGGTGAGAAATATGCTTGAAGGTGGGTGGAATAAGTATAAACAGGATGGAATAGACCAGTTTCCTTGACTAAAAACCCAATAGGATTTTTCCATTGGATTTGGTTTTACTCCAGGAAATAAGCAACCTGGTCTCATGAAAATATGTACCTCTGTGCACTTTTTGTGCAACACTTTTTGTGCCTTACTACACGTTTCGCTGCAGTTTCAAAGAGAAATGTCCACTGGATGGCACTAAAACACAGGATCAATATGTGATCCTGGCACATTTTTATCACGTTGATATAGGTACGTATTGCGGCCATTCAGAATTAAAATATCCGTGACTGTTGCTAAAAGTTAATGCTGTATCATGTTGGTAATATGCCCTACACCAAAACCAACCCTAAACCTACTGTACCTGATAGTGTTAACAAATGCAAAACTGATATAAAAACATATTGTTGATGCAACCGAGCCATTTCAACTACCTTTTATGCAGATTTGAACTGTTTTATCCCAGCATATTAATAACCTTGTATGAAAATGAATAAAATGTGTCTGAGTTTTACTGTCTCTGCTGTTAATCTCTTTTGGAAACTGCAGTGATATGTACTTGTTGGTACGTATTTTGTGTCTCGCTAAAAAGTGCACCAAGGTACATTTATGCCATGAGACCAGGTAGGAAAATAAGCTTTGTGACCTACAAAAGTTCATGATTTTTGTTCATAATAATCTTCACAAACAAAAAGCTTTTATGAATCTCAAAGTCTAAATAGAATTGGGAGAAGAGCTAAATGTAGGCTAAGGTCACATGACGTCAATTTAACCATCATCAATTGTCTACAACTTTCGCTATCTTCATTTGAACATTTTTCTAGAATAGTTTGCAAGAGCGTAATTATAAACACAACAAGGCTGTAAAAGTGGACTTATGAGTAAAAGAGTTTACCTGTTCAGTGAGATGACTCATGTTCCCGAAAATCTCTGTAGTCACATTTAGCAACCTCCTTTTTCAAGACAAGTAAAAGCTTTTAAAAGTATCACAAGGGAGCATTACTGATATTTGATGTTGTATAATAGAACATGAAAGAAAATTCTTGAGCTTGTGCACAGACCTTATTTCAGGCATTTAAGCAAAACCCCATTGACTTTGGCACAATGGAACCGGTGCTAAAATACTAACTTGTTTCCAAATACTGGCCTATAAAAGCCTGTCATCCCTGCAGCACTCTATATGAAATCAAATTTGTGTAGCTGGAATTTAACCTGTTCTTGCAATCCCCATGACCTTGACATTGCAAATGCCATGAATTGCTACAAAAAACTGCAAAGAGTTTCCTATCAACTCCGTATATATTAAAAAGGTAGTAGAACAAGCAGCAAATAAACACAGAATCCTTTCACACTTGAGCCTTCCAATTAGGCATCCAGTTCCTTTACAGGAAGCCTTCCTGATCTCTCCGGCACCAGGCTGGGTGTCAGATCCAGAAATCATGGATTACGCAAACGACACGGTGCTTGTCCCCACGGGCACCGACAGTCCTATTCAACTGAGAGCAATATCTTTAACTCTGGGCAATAAGAAGAAATTAAGAGGTTTAAAATAGCGCTTAATTCATTGATTCATTGCCCATAAAAGCATCTTTCAGAAAATGAAAGGCAGTCACCAACAGCAGGGGGGGTGTACAGTCTGTGAAGCCGTCGCAGTAATTAGAAATCCGCCTTGTCACAGCAGCCCCGAGTATTAAGCTCCAACCCAAAACACCACCCAGATGTTCATCCAGTCATTACTGTAGACATTTAGGGGGGAACTACATCTGACCCCATAATTCAAACTGTACCGCACTGCCGCAGCCCTTTCGGAAGGTGCTTTCCAATTCCATGTTAATTTGTCATGCCTTCTTCCAGTTTAATTAAAAGTAACACATCGAAGGCAATGTGAGACGTGGGTATTAACGTGATGACCGATAATGTGCGGTGCCAAATAGGGCTTGGCTTTCATGGAGGAGAAAAAAAACCGAATCAGTAGTCTCGGTAGGATACACGTACCGCCATGGCTTAGCCTTAATCCCCCCTGCCAGTCATAAGAACGCATTTTTCTAATTGCCTTTCAAGTTATGTGAAATTAGCACCTACGTAAGTCAAATTATGATGCTAAGGTATGAACAAAAGAGCAAAAGGCACTGCCACAGACCCGCTCGAGGACTCATTAATTCCAGCGTGGTACGAGAGGTACTCGTAGACGATGGAATGAGAGCTCTGGGGCACTGTGTGGGAGATCTCCAGGGAGGAAGATCTCCGGTTTTCACAGTCTCTTCGCTTACGGCACCTCTGGGACCAGGCGCTGTTATTCCATTCAACTGGAGCCAGCAGTGATGTCATTAGCCCCGCATGTGTAGAAATTCGTCTTGTTTATGGACTGCGGTTGGAGATACAAACTCCATGCATTGTTAAACATTTGATTCAGCACGCACTTCGCAGGGGGTTCGAACAGACATTCATCGGCCAAATAACAGCATGCTGACATTATCTGGAAGGCCAGATTGATTATGACAGATTGAGATGTGAGTTTGGACAGCAGGGCTAATCAGCTTAGCGAACTAGCGCCTACAGAAGGACCTTTTTGGCGAATTTAGTGGGCCAGTTGAAATTATGATGCTTTTGTTCTCTCTTACAAGTTTCAAGAGGATAAGCTGACATTTTAAACTGAATAAAGCTGGGGCAACTGTAGTTTTGCTCCAAACTGATTTGCCTAATGCATGCGCATCATGGATTTCCTTTTACGGAATGTTATGTGATACAAGACCCTTTTGGTAATAGCTTTCTGAGTAAAATGGAAACAAAATGATTTCACAAACTTATTCTAATTAAACCCGGGTCAGTTTCCACTCCATTAACACCTGCTGTCGGAAAATTAAAGCACAGTTCTGTTCATCTCAGGTCTGACTTTTGCCTCAATGTAAGAGTTTAAATTCACTTCAAAGGTTAATAACGCACATGCTCAGGCTTAACAGACAAGATAAGCTCTGTTTGCAGATTTGGTTAGAAAGTTCAGCAAATATGAAAGAGGGTGAACTCTATTCTTGGGTGCATGACAACCATGAGCATAAATGAATTATTACATGCATGTCGTGTAAAAATAGATGGCAGACAATCACAGTTTGATGGGCACATATAGTTTAGGGCCATTCACATGTACCTCTGTTCTTGCTGCTCCTTGGAGCGATCGCACCCCTCTCTCTCTTCTTCTACTTATCATGCTTTACAGCTCAGCATCCCATCATCATCCCCATGGCAACAACTTCAGCTGCTTATCCTAATCACTTGAAGTTAACCTTGATATGAAAACGTTCCCCAGGGACTACTCACGCCATTGTGTCAGCTTCTGAAGGCAAGCTCTTCCAATAATAACCATAAAAGACATCACTGCCAGAATGTGAGAGGGAAAGAGGCTAGTGGATAAATGAGGTAGAGAGAGAGAGACACTCAGAAGTCGCAGCACTTAAGAGAAGATCAGAACATTACAGAAAAGGCTGTAAGATCATATATATGTATATAAGGGCCGCTGTCCATGGTGCTGAAACCTTGCAGCACACATATAATAGCATTAAAGCTGCTACAAGTGATTTTTCTGCAGTATCACACATGGAATATCTATAATACCTGTCAGATAATCACTGAAATATGTGTTTTGAGAGATCACAACTGACATTTTGAAAGCCCAAGGATCCATAAATTGTAAAAGAAAAAAAAAATCTCAAATGTATTATGTATTTTTCATACTGTATATTTGTGATGCATACTTGCAAGAGTCATGTAAAATATTAACTAATTAAACATTTAATCATAAAAAAAAAGATTTATTAATTCTTATAACAAATTATCTGTAGGATATGCCCACATATTAATACATATGAACATTATTAAATTAAACCTGTATTTTATTTTAATATATGTATTTTAATATATAGATTATTATTATTTTGTAAATTCATTAAATTATACAAACAATAAATAAATAAATAAATGTATATTTTATATTCACATTGGCCATAACAAAAATAATTAATTGGTTTATCCTTATTAGCTATAATTGTAATTTTGTCGCATGCCTAGTATTTCCACATTATAAACACTTCAAAAGGAGGAACATGGAAAGTGTTCCAGCAACACTATCATTCACACCAGAAAAACAAAAACTATTCCTAGAATATTCACAGAAAGACATTCACCCAAAGGCGACCAGATAATAGCAGCTGAATTAATTAACACTGCGATTGAACAACCTGAGAGTTTGTGTTTGGCAGAGTCAGACATGTGCTCCTTCATCTTGCCTGTTAAGTTCAAGGGCCCGAATCTGTGAAGTTAATAACTTTGACGAGTCAATTAATCTACTGTGAAGGTGCACAGCGCCTCTTATGTAAAAGCTTAGAATTCTAGCTCTGAATTAGTGACCTTCTGTGAAATCCGCCCATGTTTTCACAACCGCTGAACACAATCCGTCTCATGTGTTGCCACAGCGTCAAACAAATGTCTTCCTTTACTTCTGCTCTCTCTTTAAGTGTCCCTCAATCTCCTGGGCAGCAAATGATTGCAAATGCAAAACAAGACATCTCCTTAGCACTTAATGCATCAGCGTTAGGCGCCATGATCCATGAAAGATGTCACAGACACAATGTTCCTTTAAAGACCCTCATTAGCCATTTCCCTCTGAGGCTTTGACACTATCAATTATTATTAGCTGAGTAAACAGCGTGCTAATAATGATCAAGTGCATTACTCACATGCAATGAAAAGAACGGAACTTCAAACATGTCAGCGAGGAACGTTTAAAATGTATAAATTCACACTCTGAGAGTCTAACTGCCAGTAAAATTGCTTAAGAGGCATTTTCAGCTTTCCCCATTATGTCGTCTTGTCTTTTCCCTTTTTTATAGACCATGTAATGTTACAAAATTTCAACTTAATACATTCATCAGATAGCCGCTATTGCCTTCAGCACCATGGCAGATGAAAATGTGATGACTGGAGGGTTTAAAGTGGGCTGAAGTGGAACATTGGCAAAAGAAGAAGAAGAAAAGAAAAAACCTTCAGTCAAATAGGAAAAAATATTAACACTGGACTTAATGCTCGAGTGCATTGGAATATTGCTTTGTAGTTTATGGGGGTGTTTTGTCAGGGGTCACAGAACACGTTTAAAAATCACCACTGGGAGAAGATTAGCCCGGATGGAAAAGATTGAGGTAACCTGGCTCCATTTTTATTTGGCCCTAGGGCAGCAGCCCAGCTAATTATGAGTGACCCAGGGAGCAGAGGGAGTTCTGCTCACCTTTGCACCCCCCCCTTTCCTCTATTAAAACCAATGATGCAAAGCCTGAATAGATTTAGATACACAGGAAAGCCAGTGACTATGTATATATTACCTTACAATGTAAAGAAAAGGATAATGAAAACCTGCCCCTCACAGCGTTTTATTAGGCAGAAAGTGAATTCAAACAGCAGGATACTCACTTACAGAAAGTACAAGTGTTACAACCACTGCAAAGTATTTGTGGTGCTTTTATCTTCTAAGATTTATGAATGTCAGGATGCTTGTTGTTAACATAAGAACTACATAGCAACACCCTAGAATGCATTAGGGATATTTGCATGAGCAAACACGACTCAGAAAATGTAAAAAATAAGTTATTGCTCAGATTATTCTGTTAGATTTTGCCTAGTGGTAACCAACTTCTGCTTCTACTGTACTGGAATGATAGCATCCCAATTATATCCAACAGCAAAGGAGTTCTCTAGCATATTTTCTAATACTGTAGTATAATTTAGAAAAGCATAGCAGTCACAGGGGAATGTTTCTGGCTCGTTGACTCTCTAAACAGATAAAACACTAGCAAAACTGTCCCTAATATATTTTATAGTGTTTCTTAATATGTTCATTCTTTTGAGAATCAATGCATATTAAATCACAGTGGAAACTAGGGCTAGTTGTCACACATATTTTTTTATAATGAATATTTCTGAGGGCTTTCTGTGCAGGAATAAACGAATAAACCTTAGTGTTTAACACAATTAATCATTTTTGCTTTTATTGCTCAGGAAAAAAAAAAAAAAAGAAGCTTTTTATTGATTTTGTGACAACATGCCCCAAATAGCAAACTATATGGGCAAAGTTGTCACAACAGGAACAGTGCTGTTATTGCTGAATAAAACTAAATAGTATTAACTGAAATTAATCTAAAATAAACCAAAATATAAATAATATATGAAAAATGAAAAAAAAGAGAATTAGAAACTATAAGTTTACGAGGTACTAAAATTATTAAATTGGAAATAAAAATAAAGCAAAACAGATATAAAAAATATAAAAGCACATAATAAAATTACTATAAACGTAAATAAAATATTTTAATTGTAAAATATCAATAAATACTATAAATGTATATCAATTAGTGTTGTTAAACAATTAACGGTGTTTAATCGCAACAAAAAGAAAGTTTTTTTTACATAATATATCTTTATGTACTGTGTATATTTTTTATGTATACACAAATACACACGCATACATGTGTATATTTAAGAATGTATAAATTATACAAATATTAATATATATACACAAGTAAATATTTTTAAAATATATACTGTATAAGTGTGTATTTATTTATATATAAATATACACAGTGTACAAATATACTATGCAAAAAAAACCTTTTATTTAGAATGTGATTAATCATTTGCACTAAGCACTAATATAAATAAAATAAAACAACATTGAAGAGAACAAGCAATTAAATATCGGAGGTTCTTTTTTTAGTAGAACAGTATACAATTTTTAAAACACAAAATAG
>JAUCMR010000032.1:15943703-15988427 GCA_032357425.1 Enteromius argenteus | reverse complement strand
TGGTTACATACTACATACACATCTAGTTACTATGAAAGTACACAGGTATAAGGGACACTTAATATAAAGTGGGACCAGTGATTCTTACCCCATTCATTGTTTCATATTCATTCTTAACAGTTACCACAACTTACCACAAGTGTTCTTAACAGTAGCCAGGGTGTTGCTATGGTTTTCTGAGTGGGTCTTACCTTGGCATGTAGTATTCTTGATATTCAAGAAATCTGCATATGTGCTTGTTTCACAGATATTATATAGGAAATAGTTATACAGAACAGTCTTTACAGAGCACTGAGGTTCACACAAGTCCTCAAATTTCCTCGATTACTCAGTCATTCTTCCCATCAACCAATCATTTCCTCCACCCACCACTTCTACATGCCACTCCACCCTGCTATGTCTATTTCCAACACTTCTGAGAGGCAATTACAGATGAATAAAAAACTGTCACCCATGTCATCATAACAAAAGCGTGACCTCATTATCGTGCCAAAAAGTTTTAACGCATCTCATCTGAAACATCATAGCTCACTATTAAATGGCATATTTGTGCTTACAGTGCTCTTTCAGCTAGACAAGAGTCTGAATAGATTTCTATAATGCCATGAAGCAGAGACGATGAACTCTTTGAAAACAGCTCTACTGACATGAATTTATTATAGAACTGTTTTATTCCATGAGGCAAGATGTCTGCCAACTGACCTTAATTATCGTCAGTAAAATGGCTAGAATGATATCTAAAATCAAACGCTTGGATTAATGGAATAGTTCATAACCGAAAAACACATTTACTATGTCAATCTGTATGTCTTTCTCATCTGCTGAATACAAAAGAGAATGTTTAAATATTTCTTGTCGGTGCAATTACATTGAGACTAGTTTTCAAACATCAGAAAGTGTGTAAAAATCATAAAACAATTATAAAAGCAGTCTACACGACACTGTGTGTGTGTATGCTGCTGTATGTTTGAAGTCTTCAGAAGTCATATGATATATTTATGTGATAATTGGGTTCAACAGAAGAAATTCTAACTTGAGGGTGAGTAAATAATGACAGAATTTGATGTGAACCATCCCCAAAAAAGTTTTATTCATTTTCAGCAATATGAAATCTAGCTGTTTTGGAAATTCAATATTGACTGTTAGACACATCAAGTATATGTTATAAAATACTTGGCATTCTGGAGGTGTTTCTCTGAATTGACATGCAGCATCATGGGTTCAGCCTGGTCTCTAATGATCCCTGCTCAGCATCTGCCTGCTTCCTCATCTCTGTCTGGATGGCTGCAGCGCATCAGGCCGAGCGCACCACATTTGCATTCAGCGGGCAGCGGGTTCCGCTTCAAAGACATAATGAAGTGTGAAGTGTGACAACATTTAACAGGGAGGCAGGATCAGTTGATCTGCGTCATTTCCAACTCTCCCTGACAGGTGACGTTTGGCTTTCATTACGCCTAATGTCCAGGCAGACATGTGAGACAAGAGGTAGCTGGGGAGAGTGATTTGAGCTTCACGCAAGACAAATTCAATTCCAGGTAAGCCCTCTGCATGGGTGAGTGGCATACAAGACACTCTGGGTGTGCAGTTTTTGATGATGGCTGCATGCCAGGCTGTGTTGGAGAATGTAATGTTTAGATTTCTCAGTTGTGAAAGGTAGATTCAGAATCAACCATGCTGAGAGCCTGAACTACACATGCCAGACTCAATACTGATCTCAAAAAAATAAACACGAAACATCACTATATTGAAAATAGTTCCCTTTCTCCACGTCTAAGCAAAAGTAATGTTGCATGTGACTATGTATAAATTTATGTATGAATCTAAGAAAGATTGATAGATACTTAAACACTTTTTCACTTGGTAACATTTTGTCTTGTAATCTCTTTAAGCTACATTACATACAATATCTTGAATATATATATATATATATATATATATATACACATACATATTATCTTTATATATTCACAGACATACACATGCACTGACAACATTTAAGGTAATTTTATTGGGGCATAATATATAATTTCTCCAACACAGTAGAAAAATAAAATTAATATAATTTTGTGTCATTTTTAATATGTAAAAAAAAAAAATAAAATAAAATAAATAAATAATAATAATAAGTTAAAAAAATAATAATAATAAAAAAAATAAAAATAAAATAATATATATATATATTTATTTATTTTAGACAGAAATGGATTTCTCCTCTCTGGCCGATGGAAGAAGATTGAAGCATTTGCTTAAGGCAGCCGGAGAGAGCCGAGGATCCAGTACTGATCTGCTGTGCCATAAGAAACTCATTAAACTTTTACATCAAGCCTCCCTCCCCCTTTCCTGTCTTCCTCTCTTCCTCTCTCTATCACTCTCCCTGAGTGATGTCACACCAGAACTTCCATCTCTGTTCTCTGTAGAGTCCTTCTGTTTAATAACGGACACCTTTCTGGGTCTCCCTGTGACCCTGGTCTCATCCGCTCAGCCAGCTCTTAAATTACTCTCCGTAAGCACTGTAGCGCTCTCAGAGTCATTATGCCATTCGGGACATGAGTGTGAGGGTAAGTGTGCATGCATGTTAAGTACAGCTGGTAATTGAAAAAGTGTCATTAAGTGTGTGTCTACTAGCATGTATTTGTGTTCAAGTGTTGAATATTGATGTAAGAAAGTGTGGGGCTTGGCGTAAATGTATCTGTGTGAGTGTGTGTGTTTTGCTTGTGTGCAGCAGTTAGGCCGCTGTACCCTCTCCTCCTTAGATTACCTCTCATTGCCAGCGGAAAGCTAATCACAGGTCTGTTGGAGTCAGCATCCTGGGAGCATTTCAAGGGGAACAATCCCTGACCTGCTCGCTTCAGCTGATTCTGCCCATGTGAGAACACACACACACACACACCACAACCCAGACACCAGTGGAAATGTCTTCCTGTGAACACTAACCAAACAGTTTTCACTCTGGATTGCATAAAATTATATAGAAATTATTATTATTTTTTTTTTTACAAAAGCATATAAATTGATTCATTTTACATAATTTGCTACAGACTTGCTTCCCACTCACTGATGCAGATTATATTTAGAACTATCAAACGATTAATCACATTCAAAAAAAAAATTTTTATTTACATAATATATGTATCATCACATATATTATGTAAACAAAAACTTTTCTGGATGCGATTGATCACAATTAATCGTTTGACAGCAGTAATATTATATATTAAATTGCCTTTATGTCATATTGCAAATCCATAAGGACATTTCAACATAAAAAATCTGCAACTCATGTATCTTCGACATTTTATTCCACTGTAAATATAAAATTTGCTTTGTCATTCATTTACTCCGAACTCGTAATTAGTATCATTTCCGACTCCAAGTCCTGTGATATTCTACCTCAGCTTTTCAAAACACTTTAACTGCAACAGAAAACTTTTTTTAAGCCATATCTGGAAGTAATTTTCCTATTCCTTATATTTGTATTTTTTCCATAAAAATAAATTCAGTCAAAGAGTCCAAAGCCATGAACCAACCAAACCAAATCTGCTTTGAGAAAAAACACAAAAGTACATCATTTTATCGAAAGCATATAATTTTTTCTTGGAAAACAACACTAAACTAAAACTACAGCCCTACAGTAACTAGATTTTTCATTGTATTTTTGTTTTTTTCAGAATGTAAAGGTTAATTTAACATTACTTGTTGTTTCTTTGTACTTGTGAAATTTACTAGCATTTTTTTTCTGTTCATGCAGCACTGCGAACTACATAAATGTATCGAAAACATAGGTGCAATATAACATCAATGTATAGCCATTCAAATATTGCTCATTTTAAATTAACCACACACGTGACAATTTTGAGAGTGTGGAGACTGACCAAATTGATTTTGTGTCGATTATTAGCTAATAAACGCATCAGAAATTGGTTGGATTGTGACTAGTTAACATCATTCCTAGTCCAGAAGATGTGAGCAGAAAATGAGATAGCTTCAACAAAAGCATGCATGACTTTAATCAACAACCTCAAAGCTGATGGTAGGTCTGTCTTGAAATTTTAATGCAGAACCATTAAAAATGCATTTAAAATTTAACTTTTTTTCTTCTGAGAGCCACCGGTTGCACTGCATTGCACACCCTGGACCATTCTTGGGATCTTTAAGAACACATACTGCATGTATTCAATGAATTCATTGACCTTTGCAACATCGTTATCCCAGTCTATGTTAAATCCCTCGCCTCGAAGTCAGGCATGTGGTTGTATGGCAAGTCACGTAACTCTCACAGCGGGACAGACAACATAAAGATCAAGGCTAGTTATCAAGCTCATGCATTGTAAGTACTGCTTCTTGTTAGTAGTTCATAGTTTCTCATGCATCCAATAAAGGCCTCCAAGTCTAATTTTCTAGCATGTCGTCCACTCATGTTTTCTTTCGCCTCAGGCACAAGCATCTCCCTGCCCTCAGGTGGAGGATTAGTCTTGGTGGGCATCCAGCTCACCCTTGGTTTCCTCTGCATGTGCCTTACCTCTTTCAAGCCTGTCCCTCTGCAAGCTGTTCCTGGACCCTGGCACTGCCCTCTGTTTTACCCCCCACCATGTTCATTTATCTCCATACTCTCCTCTGACAGCCTCGGGTCTTAAGCTGGCGCTGCGGGCGACCGCTTCGCCCGTCCAAATCCACTCCGGTCCTCCCATCTGTTTGGCTCTGGACTGCGGGCATCTGCTGAAGGCTATTGTTGGGAACCGTCATATGCTGGGCCAAAAGGGCCCCAAGAGAGTCAGCGTCGTCCCGTGTATATGTCTGAGGGTGTGTTTGACGGTGTGCGGTTGTGCGATTGTGTATGTTTGCTTGTGGCATGAGTTCAGAGGAGCAGCGGCAGGTCTTGGCCCCAGTCAGGGTCTTTGTTCTGGAGTGGTCCGGAAACAGGCGTGCTGTGAAACCCCCACGCTGCCCTGGCGGAGCGGACGGAATGCCCTCCTACAGCAGGGACTTGACACCAGGTCAACACGCAGCCCATCTCCAAGAGGCACCGGGCGTATCTCGGGAGGAGGCTGTCACTGATGAAGTTCGTCCACTGCTGCCAGACTTCAGGAATTGTTTACCCTGCCGCTTGCGGTGTCTTATTGATTGCACGCTTCACGAGACTCGATCTGCAGATGACACGGTGAGCTGCTGACATGTGCAAGAATAGAAAAATGCTCACAAATGTCTAGAATGAGGACGACTTCTATACCGTTGTGGATGAAATTACCTTTTAAAGGTCCCATTAAATCAAAATGGAATCTAATTCAAGTTTTGATAACTCTTAGGTGCACCTGTTTAAATTGGCAAACAATAAAATGGACAGTTTTTCAAAAATATTGATGCAATCTATCTGGTTTATGACTGACAATCCAAATAAACTGGTGTTTATTAAACTGGTGCGTCAAACCATTTTTGGTTATGGGGAGGTATGCAGACAGACAGATACAAATAAATTATAAAATATAAATGAACAATATTAGTAGCTGATATTAATTCTACATGATTGTTTCCTCTATTTTTATACTTAAGCTATGTAATGTAATGTAATGTTCACTTATCATGCAATAACTAAATAACTAAATTAAATAATTAACTAATAATTAAATAACTGTAATAAATGTAATGTAATCTTCGAAGATCCTCAAAATAAATATGCAATTTTTTGTATTGCTATATTGTGCGGTGAATGCATAATATGACTACAGAACTTAAATAAAATAAATACATTATTAATGTATTAGCTAAAACAAATACTGTACCATAAAAATCTATTTCTTATAGTTTGTTAGTTAATAAAAAATACAACTCTTCATTATTTAAGTAATTTAAGTTTGTTCAAAATGCATAAATTTAACAATAAAACAAAAAATAATTTCAATATTTACTTTATTTTAATATTTTTTTATTAAAATATTTGTAATTTGTTTTTCTTTTTTTTAATATATATATCAAAATTATGAAATGCTCTAGAAATAATTGTCATTGTTTATGTTTACTAGTGTGGTTAAGTCTTAATCTGTGTCCCGCATGAAAAAAAAAAGGCTTTTCAAAATCAGACAAATTGATATCAGTGCATCCCTAACGGATCATGGTCTGAGATCTTTTTAGCCTATTTAGTTCACTCTATTCTCTGCTACGCCTTCTGCCACTGCACATTAACATTTCATCAGGTAATTATATCCAGCAAACAGCCCAAAACATCACGTGCCATTACACTGTTAATGACAACGCGCAGAGCAAGCGACAGAACGAGAAAAGCCCACGAAGGAAGTCGTTTGACAACAATAAGTGCAATAACAATGAAGATAGAGAATAATATGAAATTCCTCCAGCTTATCGTCTTCCTCAGGATGTGTATTCTTTCTCTTTGCCTTTTATATCTTTTTCCAGCCGTCTCTTATATTCCAGTTTTTCCAATGTTTGGAAGCGTTGTATAATTGACAATGTTAGTTCCCAAATCATGAAAGATTAATGTATGAAGGATGCATAATTAAGCAGTTTAATTCCAGGCTTTCTGAAGCATTACTCATTCTTTTCACTTTCATTCTCCCTCTCTTTCCATCCCTTTCCTCTTTTCAGCCCCACACCCCCTTTTTTGCAGGCTTGAAGATAATCAGAAGAGACAGGGGCCTTTCATCTGAGCAATGGAATGATCTGAGAAGGGAGTTGTCTAGTGGGCTAAAACAAATCATCTCAAGTGTATTTGAGAAGGAGGATTGTACGTGTGAGCATTAAAGTGTATGAAGGTAATTTAAGAGAAAAGTAAACACAATCTCAAAATCTAACAAGAACGCAGCACAATGTGTTTCACAAGCAACTGTACAGTAGCAGCCTGCTGAATCTAGAACAGCACAATAGCAAAAGTGAAAAAAGTGAAAAAAGAAAGACCATTTTGGGCTCACCAAAGAAGAGAAAAGAACCATTTGTGACCCCGGACCACAAAACCAGTAGCATATTAGTAGCAATAGCTAACAATACATTGTATAAGTCAAAATTATACATTTTTCTTGCGGTGTCTTATTGATTGCACGCTTCATGAGACTCGATCTGCAGATGACACGGTGAGCTGCTGACATGTGCAAGAATAGAAAAATGCTCACAAATGTCCAGAATGAGAACGACTTCTATACCGTTGTTGGATAAAATTACCTTTTAAAGGTCCCATTAAATCAAAATGGAATGAATATCAAGTTTTGATAACTCTTAGGTGCACCCGTTTAAATTGACAAACAATTAAATGGACTGTTTTTCAAAAATATTGATGCAGTCTATCTGGTTTATGACTAACGATACAGATAAACTGGTGTTCGTTAAAAATTATAATTTTTTAATTTTAAAATTATACAATTTTAAATGAAATTTTAAATTTGATCTTTATGACTGGTTTTGTGGACCATTTTGTAAGTCCAATTAAAGACATACTTAGTATATCTAATTGTGCTAAAGTGGAACTATTGCAAGTTACATTTAAAGGGAAAGATTACACAAGTCATTAAGTAATTACAATTAAGTAAGATTACACAATCCTCATCAAAAGTGATATAAACATGCATTTTAGGCTTATTTATAAGAAATATGCATTGTACACAAGTAATACTCCAAACAAAGTTTAATTAAAACTTTTATATCAGTAGGTCTCGAGTTATCTGTCAGTAAATACGCTAATAGATTTGAACTATACTTAGTATGAAATAAATATATTTTAAATTCCTGCATTAACATGGACTTTTTTAGACCATTTTTCTGCTTGTTTGAGAATCACTAACCCTTTGACAAAATAATATTGGTGCAAAAGATGACGTTTAAGGTAATCTGCGTTTCAGATTTCTAATGCTAGAAGATGAACAACACTTTACTTTTAAAAACATTTATAATCCATTTACTTCTGTTACATGACATGTTTCTATGTGAAATAGGACAAACAAGTAACAAAATGGACTTGATTTTATTCATGTAGAATGAATTTGATTGTGAAATGTGGGCTTTGTGTTCTAGAACAGACAGTCTACAGTGTAAATTTGCTAAAATGATGTATAAATAGCTTTAATTTTCAGTCTAAGAGATCAAAAATGTTTTTAGAGGCGAAGCAAGATTTTATATTTTGATTAAGATTAAGCTGACAAATACTCTTCTTCTTAGAATTACATGCACTAATGAATAATGCATAAGCAGACCAAAAATATTTAATAATAGAGTAAAAAGGGTCACTTTGTATTTTGCGTTGACTTTTAAAGGATGTCCGCTGAATAAAAACATCAACCACTTCACTCTCTAAATCAATCTTTGACTGTACTCTTGCATAAGAAACTCTTTGCACATCTTTGTACCGGCTGCAGTTTGTTTAAGGTTCACTTGCTTACCCGAAATTCTAAGTTGTGGTAAAACATTTTTAAGTCGTCTCAGCAAAGCAAACTCGACTACACTCAGCATTCTGTCTCCTTGAACTGCTTTTCAGATCCAAATGCGAGACACTCTCTCAATTGCAACAGTAGAGAATTCTAAAGCTACGATGCAAAATAAAACCCTCAAAACACAACGCCTATCAAAAAAACCTATTAGCATGAATAATTCACACATAACAAAAGGACGCTGCATTTCAAAATAGAGTTCATAAGCAAAAAATCGTTTCCATCCTCAGGGTTACAGAATTTATTCTCTAACATTAATGTGGCATAATTCACGGGCACTATTATTTGTAAACAGCCAGTATGAGGCACAGAACGCCTAAATGCAGAATATCCTACAAAGGACAAATGACATTACATTTGTCTGTAGGGTGCAGGTCGGAACAAGTCTAATGTTAATTCAGGAGCCTGGAGCTCGCTCGCCCTCCCCATCTAGTGCAGTCACACACACACACACACACACCTCACAGGGACTGAATTGCTAAGTAGCTTTATATAACACCAGTTACCATTAGATCTATGTTTTCATAATCTGATTAAACATATCCGCCACAGACGATTTTGGAAAAGTGTTTCATGGCGACCAGAATATAGGAGTGTTCAGAAAGTGTAAAACACTCCTAAACCCTAAAAGCTACAGTACAAGCGAGTCCACATTAGCCTGATTAGCGCTCCTGCGGCTAAAGTTTGATGCTAGTAACAGCAATGTACTTTGAAAAAACATATCCTAAATCCACTATAAGTCACTTTGGATAAAAGCATATGCAAATTACTATATGTGCATGAAAGCATTATAAGGCACTGCTACGTTTTACAGAAGGAAGCATAGATAAGCAGCAACAAAACATACCTAGAAAAATATCTTTGAAGCCACAGCTGAGTTTAGATTGAGTCATTTTCACAAGTTCACTAGCAGGGTACAAACCAACAAAATTTGTTAAGCAATCACCCTCCTGTCGGTTTCCCACAGCAGCGATGCTTCTCTAGTTACTGATATTACAATCGTCATATACTTGATTTTTACATTTTATGAATACAATTTGAGTGGTATGTGCTGCACCCGGGTGAGCAAAAGTTAGATCCTACTTTCAAGAAATTTCATTCTAACATTGAAATGAAATTACTTGTATCATTTTTGCTACATTAAAATAAAAATATTTAAATCACAATGCCACATAAATCTAGCTGTTGACAATATTATTATCTGCCAGCTGAAAGATAACCGCACATTTGTGCAAAACACTCAATAAGCTGCACAATCTGAGTGCAAGCTACAGCTGAAGTTTAATACTTAGGTCAAAGGTTTACAAAAAGCAAGCAATACGACTAAAAATATTAATAATAATAATGAAATGAAGCTGCACTGAACAAAACAAGCATTGTAAAAGAGATGCCTTTGAGCTGTGCAACAACCACGTGGGTGTTTTTGGTTCTTTTTTACACAATGTTGCATTTGGCATCTGGCTTTGGCATCAATGTATTTTAATACTTCACCTGGCAAAAAAAACAAGTACACTCTGAACTCCCAAATAGGAGAACTGGAATACCGTGGGACGCAGGATTGGGAATGATTGCGTCTTGCAATTTCTCTACCCTGGGAGAAGAAACACAGAAGCAGTGTTGCCACTGTGGCATAAGATAAAGGTTTTTATCCAACAATAATTAGAAGCCAGAGGAGAGAAATGAGAAACTGAGATACCGAGAGAATGAAAGCACAGGAAAGCTTCTCTGAAAAGTAAATAACTTAAAATGCACAATAGATCTTTAATGAAGATTCAAAATATCTTAAAGATTATGATGTTTCCAGTCTACAAATCTTCAATCAGCCTAGAAGACAGATTCAATCTGATGTGTTTTCTAATACTATTAATAACAATAATCCACCCTATCAAAGTGAAGATGACTGTCACGCCGACATCAAAAGAATCAAATGCATCTTAAACATGATTATCAGTGCAAGATATAAGCTCGGGAACACTCATAAAACTCTCATTTGGCCTACTTCCTGTTAGATAGTTTAGCGTAGTCAATCATACCACACAACAATTTTCTATGTAGGGACCTACTTGATTCAAATTAGGCTTTCCTTAAGGCAACTTTGCTAACATGTAATTAAGGTCAGCATTATGCACACTGAGACTGTTTCTCCACTAATTATCACTGTTGGATGTCACAGGCTTTCCCACATACGCCCACGTCCATGAAAATCACATGCTATACTATTAATCTCATCAGCTAACATGCCTTGACATCCTACTGATTTAAACTGTTTTTTTTTTACATCGAAGAACAAATCGGCATGCAAAGATAAGGCCCGCTAAAGAAGGTATTAATCTCAAACATGAACATTTAGATTGCACCACACATTTGTAAGTTCTTCTTTAAAAGACCCTGAACATGTTATAAATACTCAAGCAGCCCATCAAGAACTTCTGAACTACGTAAGCCTCCAAAGGACATGTCCCGTATGGCCTCTCTGTCTCCTGCAGGTGTATGCAACCACTGCAGCATCCTCAATCCAGACTCTTCTGAAAGTGGGTCAACATGAATGCTGCAGGATGCAGGTTGCATATACATTCCTATGCGTGACAACATATGGCGCTTGTGGCATAAATATTAATAAAAATAAGATGCTAAAACAGATTTTCTTCTTGGTGTGAAGGGCTAAATGGAGATTGGGTCTCTGCAATTTTTCTGTCCTCTAGCAATTAATTTGGTGATGGGGGAGGATTCCGGAGTCTTGTAGAAAATGAAGGAGATAAGAGACCCAAGCCCCAGTGTCAGCTTTAGCTCCTCTGCCTCAATGCTGGCCGCAGGCTTGAGAAGATAGCAGAAGCTCCCTAAGTTTCCCCGAGCCTAGCTAGAGAAAGTGCATGGTGAAGATCCACAGATAATACAAGCTGCCAATCACACGGCAAGGCTGGATGAAGATGTGGGAATCTTAAGAAACGTAAACCACGAGGGGGACATCGTGTGAAGGTTAGAGACAAGGCTAGACAGAAAGAAATTCAGAGTCAGATAAAGCTAAGACAGACAAGGAGAATGCAAAATTCTAAGCTGTGCAACAGCAGATGTGTCTTTGGCTACACTGTGAGGCTGTTTAGGAATTTCAAATTTAAGCTCTGAGTAGCTAGTTCAGTATATATTTTTAACGTTTGAATGTAGTGGTGGTTTCTTAAGCACTTTTATTCACCCAAACCCCAAACTTGCTCAAAACCTCAAAAGTCCAACCTAAAATGCCCAGACTACTTATCTACCAACAAATAGGAAACTTGATAAAGAATGGGAATGTATATTTTGAATTAGGCAAGTAAGCAACCAGCAACAACAACCCTGGAGAACACCTTGCACACATATCAATGCCTTGGAGACAATGCAGAAGCATAATAATATTGTAGTAGAAATTTCTGCACAGGTAAACACTAATTAAATACATGTCAATCCTCAAAATCTTTCATTTCATTTATATTAGCCATATTTCACTGATGGCTCTTGGACACGTTTTCCACTGTCCTCGCAATTCAATAAAAGCAAGTATTCGCTGCCCATGGCACGCGTTTCAAACAGGGGCGCATTGATCTGTCTAAATCCTTTCCCAGCTCACCCCTCCTTACCACAACACTCTGTGAAGGATGATACCTTCAAACCACACACATAAAAAAAAGATCTTCAGAAAACGCTATTGTTCTTCAATAAAACAAGCGCTCGATTGGAACCAATCCAGGCTGACCCCTGAGAGACCAAGGAGAATTGTGATCTTTCTTTTTTTCATACCGAAAGCCAACTTGAGATAAACAGTGCACTTTCACTGGTGCACCTGACCAACACTGTCTGTTTTTTTTCTCTCTGGAGCCTTCCGTAGCCAATTTCACTGCAACAGGAGGCTAAGGAGATAAAGCCATCCAGCAGCCTGCTCTAATCTGGAGTCTCTGTGTTTCAGCTTCGTGCATAGCCGATGTGAAGGGAGCCTGTGCTTTCAAGGACTTGATAGATAAACCTGACTGTGAGATGAAGATCAAGAGCCATGATACCCAAGATATGATAGCAGAGGGGACAGGGATGCCATCCCCACCAAACCCACCCGTCTCCCCTCACCCTCTGCCCCGAGGGCGCTAGCAGGCTGTCACGAGAGAAGGCGGCAGTAAGGGTGTATGTGAAGGCAAAGACCAAAGAAGGTGAGAGAAGGAAAAGAAGCATTTTCTTCTTTCTGATTGAAGCAGTCCCATAGAGCTCCCCAGTGCAGACTAACACACATGCTGCTTCCTTCTTTTTCCTGGCGCACTTAAACATGCACAGCATAGCTTTGAATTATTTACCACCAGGTATCCTTTCCTACAGCTCGGAGCTACTGCCAAGGCTTTTATGATGCACTTTTTCTGGAAAAGGGGGGTAGGGAAGAGAAAGAAACATGTCACTCTTCTTCTTGTTAGCATTGAACTCGGTGCGCGTTTCCCACCATGTACGCCGCGACTTTAATCATGCGCGTAACACCACATGCTGTTTGATGAAATCATCTCCCTTCAACCTTTGACATGTGACTCCTGCATTGTTTGGCTAAATCAGTGGCTCGGGTACCGAGGGCTGGTTTTACGCCGCAATCAAATGAGAATGGCTGGCGCTACGGTAATGAGATTGTCCGAATACAAATATCAAAATGTATAATGTTCATTCTCGGCTCAAGTAACAAACCCAGGCTGCAACTATCCTGCAAGCCATCCTGTGGAGAGAGGCATATTAAAAGCTATATATCTGGATATCACGGGGATATTAGAAAGCGGGTTGGCAGGAGATTATCTGGTTTATCGGTTAGCCTGCTCTATATCTGAGGAACATCACGAAGACGGATTTTATTACAGAAGGTGCCTCGCTAGACCGCAAACTATTGCACAAGATCGTGCTGACCAATTTGCCTTCACACTTCACTGAGTGCATGAGGTCTGGCCGCAAGCCGTACGTTTTCATCAGCGGATGCTCTAACCGCCAAGTTCCACCGATTCCAAGTCGGTTGACGTGTACCATCAATAACACTGTGCCGTCAATGAGGCAAGACTAGACAAAGACATCACTTGTGATCGGTCCATATTTCATGAGATTCATTACCCAGGACGCTGCGCAAATGCGCTAATTGCTTGTTGCCTCATTACAAATTCACTTTGATAACGGAAAGATTTTGTCTCTATTAATGAAGTGTTGTTCAGTACATTATTCAGACTATGTGTCCCTGCGATGAAACTTGGCCCCCTCTCAAAATACCCCGCTTGGTAATTGCCGTGCAAATGGGCACATCAGTGCTTTCTGCTTTGCACAATGCCAGTCAGCAGCTAGTCGTGCACAATCGAGACTTGGGCTGCCCATCAAAATGTGGTGAGGCCGTTTCAGACCAGGCGCTCCTGAGTGGTGTTACACCTCTCCAGAGCTGGGCTTTATAAGAACTGACAGGCTCCTCTGGCTTTTCACGGCACCTCGGAGACCCTGATTTCCCGTGTAAGTGTGCGCAGCCAGCAGGTTCAGTGATTTAGCACAAACCATGCAGAGAAAGGCGCCCCCTCCCCATTTCCAGTTCATCAGCAGGTATTTACTAGAAGCCAACTTTAGTGAAAGCTTGACTTATCAAAAATGAAATGATGCAAAATGAAATGCAATTTGGGTTAATTTTCTGAAGTTATTTAATATTGTCAAGTTATTTAGAGACCTTGCATAAATGTTATGTTTCTCAAGGGAAAAGCTACTGTAACTTGGTTTGTCAAAACTTTAAAGAAAAGATGTCATGAAAACCATGCAAAAACATAATAATGCATTACCTCTGGGGGGTTCCATATGTTTGGAAAAAAAACAAAAAACAAAACTTGAACTTGTTCTATGAAGCCGTCCTTGTCTTGTGTATTAATTAGCTCTAAATATTTCTGTGCAATATTTCTCACAGCTTTAGCATATTGAAAATCAATGGGCATGTGGATAGACTCCAGATGAATGCTGTCCATTCATTCAGCTCAAATTTTTTATTTATTTATTTATTTTTAGTCTGCCTTCTGGAGAACTGTTTACACTGTACAACATCAGAAGTGCACCTTAGAAGGAACATCAGTCTGAGGTGATCTAATCACAAGTGCACAGTGCTAAATACAGGTGTAATTGGGGTCCAAAATGTTTGGAACTCGGTTAATTAAAGAACATGCATGGCCATCTATCTTGAATGACCACTTATAATCAAATCACCTGACCCTGAGGTTGCATCTTATTGCATCATTAACTGTGAGTACCATTTAATTAGGCCTTATTTTACCTGCAGAATCAACGTTTTACAGGTGATACTAAATGGGTGTTCATAATGACAGTGATTTGCATCGACAAAGCGATCTGCAATTTCTCTTTTCAGTGCAATATTTCTTATGACACATGTGACAGAGACCAGTGGTGACGCAACAGAGCTCAACTTTATGCAAATTAGCAGCAATGTGATACAGTGACTACCAATGACACAGTAGTGTGAATGGGAATACCAAAAGAAACTATGACAGAATTGTCTTTCAGAACATGTTTAAGCAATTCTAACTGTGCAAAATATTTCTCTTTATCTGTATTTCTTCTGGTACTGTAATTAGGTTTCTTGGCACATTTCTTTCTATCCAGAGAAAGAAGTAAAAACTCAGAATTGTTTGCTCGTTTAAAAAAGAAAAACATTCTTTGACTTTTAAATTTTATCTTGATGAACCCATCATTTCATATTTTACTACACAGAAAATTATGACACAAAGCATCACTACAACCATCAGATTCTGAGACAACGTTTTAATTAAAGAATGCGTCGTTCCTCTGGGGTCAGCCTGCCAAGAGGTGTTTTTATTTATTTTACCTGCAGTTGTACACAGCTGTAACATCTTGAGGAAGAACTTGCAGAGCTGTACGTTCTTATCGAAGTAAAGACTTCCCCGTACCAGATCTTTAAACAAGATTTCATCCTCAGCTCTATGGATTAGGAACCCAAAAGGCTCCTGCTGTCACATTTTATCTTTGTAGCATAGTTATGAAGCTGAGATGCAAGCCAAGCTCATACAAGTTTGACGTGTATAATCTCACATCGCTGCCATAGGTAAAAAAATAAATAAATAAAAAATGTATATAAATAGCAACAGGGGTATGTGAAATGCTCAAAGGGAAGATACTGCAGCACTTTTGATCGTAGTTACACAGATAAACATTGTGTCACTAACTGTTGCAAATGTGCTCATTATTTCACAGGTAAAAACTGTATAATTAAAAGAAAACCCCACCGCTTTTCCATATTCCACTATGTTCTTCCCTCAACTTAGACGAGTTGATACCTATCTCTCCCGTCTAATCATTCTAGTGTGCCACTATGTTAGCATTTAGCTTAGCTTCATTCATTCCTTAGGATCCAAACAGGGATGAATTTAGAAACCAACAAAAAACATCCACGTTTTCAGCGGATAAAAAAGATAACTATGGCGGAAGAGCACTTCACAGCACTTCAACCTCGGTGCAGTAATATCATCACTCCTGAAAACTCCCCCTCTTGCTCTCCCTCTCACTTCCGTCAATACAACCAAGGTGTGATGATATTACTGCGACGAGGTCGAAGTGCTGCAAAGTGCTCTTACATTATAGTTATCTTTTTTATCCCCTAAAAAATCGACTTGTGTAACTAGTCATGTAACCGTCTTTAAATAGGTAAAACTTGGAAGTGTTTGGTGGTTTCTAAATTCATCCCTGTTTGGATCCTAAGGAATGAATGGAGCTAGAGGATTAACAAGTCTTTACTGATTTAATTTCTAACAAGATCAAATTATTTGCATTATGATTTTCTTACCATATCAATTTAATTTTACATATCTATTCTACATATCTTACATTTTTACTGCTACTATTTATAAACAAAATAAACTTCCATTATGAGCAACTTTTATTAAAATGCAAACAGCCTAACAGCTATAACACTGCATTCTGTGAGCATGCTAATTCAAGCAATCAACTACCAAAACATTGCTGTCATGTGCAGTACAATTCACGTTATATTGCATGCGATTTTTGTTGCATTTGCTTTTTCCCCATTTATTGGACATTAGAACGGACATAAAAAATAATTTTCCACTACATTCTGCAAATCAAAGAACCAACAAATCAAAGACTTCCATATCTTGTTAAATGTATTATTCATTTAAATTTGGTTTCAAATGCCTTTTTAATGAGGCATCGGGTGCAGCTTGTAATTTGTACATTTAAGTACATTTTTCCACAAAATAAATACAAAAGTGAAAAGAACATCTGGATCTGATGGCATCTAACTGCATATCTATGAATAACAAACTCATTTCCACTTATAGTGCCATGGAAAAAAAAAAAAGATGCATGACTTGCTGACCCTTTGCATTGATACATTCTACACGCATCATCTGGGAGTCAAATTGTTTTCCATAGCTCAAAGCATATGACAGAGACAAATGCATTTTCAAAGAGGACAATGCAACCGGTGCGGACCGGTACATGACAGATGAATGAAATGTGAAGGAAACTTGTCTCATGCCAGTAACTAAGAAACAATCTACATTTTGAGAGAATCTGCATGTTTCAAATGAGAAAATAACTGCATCTCATTCAACAAACATTAGCTTACTATGAACACCCTACTATATATAGCCTCAGTCTCAACGTATTTGATGTTTTAGTTCATAATGTCACAGAGGAAAGCTGACCTGTGAAAACATGCTAGGTTTAATTTCACACTCTCATTTGCAGCGTGGCTCAATAATCATTTAAATGCAGATCACATGAAAGCATATCACGCTGAAATTGCTTTGAGTGAACTAACCTGTGCTGTCTTTAAAAACGCTTCTGAGCGGAAAAGCACTAAAACAGCAACTCAGCGCTGCTTGAATTAATGAGGCTAACGTGTGGGAATATTTTCCGAGTGCTATCTGAAGACACGTGCGTCCCGCAGACTGGGTGGGGTGTTTCGGGGGGACCTGAGAGTTGTAATTGCCTCTGTCTGTGAGCCTCCAAAACTGCCGCTGACATTAGACACCGCTCATTTCAAAGAGCGCGTCAGAAGCAATGCCTCCTTCAAACGGAAACCACTTCATTTCATCCACATCGTTTGAAAACTCGCCACACGCAGGTGTCAGGAGTATCCGGCTCTCGCTTACAAAAAGGTTTTTAACTACAAAGCTCAGGGAACAATGACAACTGAGAATTATAAACATAACTGGAAGCCATGTTATTAATTGCTCTGTGAATTCAGTTTTTTTCTTTGATCACAAAGTCACAAATACCAGAACAAATATTCAAGTACCATATGAGCCAGTGTTATGACAAGCATGTGTAATGCTTGACATGATGTCTTGCTATAATGATTCTGCAATCTCACGACACAATCACAATCCCATCATCCACTGCTGTAAAATGCTGTAAACACTGCCATATGCTTCTCCTGTATACAGCATATTATATGTGGTGACTATCACGGAATAGACATCAACAGGGTGACCAAGACCCCAATTCAAAGCAAAAGCTGAGCTTATAAAGAGACCACATGATAATACAAGACATATGAAACTAGCACAGTTGTGTAAGAAATCAGTTACGATGGTCAATTATATAGTTTATCATCATCCAATCATATATATTACATTGTGCAGAATGTTGCCATTGACCAATCAGAATCAAATATTCCAATTCCAGAGTTTACTAATGAAGTATAATGCTAATATTAAGTACTTCACTATGGGAGAGTATGGTGTACAATCCGAGGAACTATTTTTGATTGAAAAATAACACAAAAACATTGTTAAAAATAATTATAAATATTAGACAAACTTTGACTTCAAAGAAACATGGAACCAGAAATAAAACAAGTTGAAGTACTCAAATTACTGAAACATCTCAAACTAAACAGATTACTAAATTGTTTTTCTTTTTCTTTAAATGCATTATAGGCCTACTAATAATAAAAGCATATAACAATAGCATATAAATAATTTTAATCATTAATTATAAAATAGTATTTAAATATCATCATTCTTAATTTCTCAAATTTATCTATGCATGTAATTATGATACAAGCTGAATCATGATAAACCATAATAGTGCCTGCTGATGATACTAATACAATAATATATATATATATATATATATATATATATATATATATTTTTTATATAAACAACCACAAAAACTCAACAAAATGCAGTTTAAGGCTCCCGTTCCCTCTCTTAAAAAAGTGCTTCAGGTGACACACAACAGGTGAAAAGCCCCCGACACCTGCGAACAAGAAACTCATTCTGGGTTGAACTGCTCCAGGTGAGGAAGGGAGAAAGAGAGAGCACGAGGGGTGTATGATCTGTGACATTTAAGGTACTGTGAAGGTGAGCTGCTGTGGGCGCCTGCTATGAGTGACAGGTGATAAATACAATGGTTAGCCAGCAGCTCTGCCTCACACGCTAATCGTATGGAAACCTTTCACGTCGTGTCCCACCTGCCACCAAAGCCCCTCGCCTCCACCTGCCCTCAAACCACTCTCCCCCTCCACTCTCTCCAAAATTTCACCTTCACCTTTAATTACCCCATTTAACTAACCAAAAACAGGAAGTTAAGAAATATATAAATAAAAAGCACTATTTCAAGTAGAGTAAAACAAACATACTCTCATTCACCTTGTGAAGTGCGTTTAAACAGATCCCGGGGCCACTTTTTGTGTTGTTCCTTTCTCCATTGGTCATTTGTATGTGTCCAAAGCACAAAAAGAAGTGCCAACAAACAAGACATCCATCACCTTGACAGACAAAACAAATTACACGCTGAGGAGAACCTTAATGTGTCACCCAGGCTAATAGTGTCAAGGCCAGCTACCTGCGCTCTCCTCTGCGTCCGTTCATCTGCTCAGACTGCTTTTAGACGTGAGGCTAACCACAAGACACCGCTGTGAGCACAGAAAGCTAAAGCACTTCAAAAAGCACTGTTGTTACATCAACACGCTTTTTGTTTTTGCAAGATTTTTTCTGAAGTGTTACATACTCAGACATTTCACTGAGTTTATGGAGGCTGTTTCTTCACAGCTTCAAAGCGAGATAATACTAAAGCGATGTCTTTCATCATTTCACTGAGCTCAAGCTCAGTTTGATGATGGCAGTCGGTGAACTTTATGCAATATGTGACCTGCCCCATCATTTTGAGCCGTTTGACTCAAAAACACATTGAGTTGCATGCTCTGTCTAAAGGTATAACTATTGTGCTTCTACTACAAATTGCTATATTATCAAGATAAGCATCTATGTTCATCTAGGTGTAACTGAATTCATTAATCATGTGCCTTTCATCATACGTTCTGAGTCTAATTCAACGATTTTTAAATGTGATTTCTTGAAACTAATAAAGAGGTAAACGGCACTGAGGTGAAATTTATTGCGATGGTTGTTGTACATATAGCAGCAGTTCAGAAATTAAATGTCTGGTGAGTGGTTTTAAAAAGTTAATGCTCAGTCTTATTTGAAAATAGCATACTACCTAGCAAACATGAGATATCATTTGAGTGATTTTATCATGACTCCTGTTTACCTAGACTTACTATATCAGGGGGGCTACCGAGCAAGTTTACCACATCAGAAAAGCCAACTAGTGGTCATTTTATCTGAAAACGGTAAAGAATTGTATTTATATATTTACATTTATGCATTTAACAAACCTTTTAGGCCCAAGTGACTTATACAAGTACGTTTTTGGAGTTTTGCAAAAATATTAGAGATAAGCCTTATTTTCAATAAGCCAGGGTTGTATATACTGCTCTATGATGGAGCAGCTCTTCACACAAAGACTTGGTTGAGTTCAGCAAGTAAAATATAATCATGATCTATAAGCATTTGGCTAAACAAGCAAGTCTGCACAGTGGATGGATGGATACAGAGGGTTTCGTAAAGCCAATAAAAGTGTAATTACATGCCTTCAGGTTTGGTGACAATGCGTGGCGCTGGTGACAGCCACCAGGGCAGTGAAAAGGCAGGAAGGATTACCGTCAGCCAGCCTCTAGTCACCTCAGCGGGGGTCACCTTGAATCCAGCCTTACAATTTTACCAGTCATTAAGCACCAAATCCAGTCTCCATGCACACCTTCCTCATCATCGCTCAAAACTGACAAGGCCGTCACATTAGAACTGCAGCATCTCCCTCTAGACGTGCGGAGACACGAGTTGAGGCGTCTTCGCGGCTAAGCTAAACTGTGTTTGACATAATAACGTTGTGTACTCAGACTGTACTCCTTGCCAAACAGATTAGGGCTCAGAGACTCAAAACAAGCCCTTGGAATTAGCATTTATTCAAATCGACGTGATGAATTTGACATTTCAAGTTCAGCGTCTTCATTGTCCCCTTGTTTTCTTTTTCCATTTACCCGTCTTGTGCTCTCCACAACCAGCGTCTGGTGACACAGTCAAAGGTATGTGTTGACGTTGCTTACTTAATATTCTTCGTGTTCAGTATCCGAAGCGCCGAGCCTTACATATTCAGCAATTGGAAGATATTTTTCAGGCCAGACAAAGCGGCCATGATAAATTGGACAATAAACACTCTAATCTAATATGGCAGACGTGCGCAGGAGGCTAATGGGCTGGTGAATATGAGCTTGGTGTACGCAGGGACGCCTCCTGAAGCGGGCCAGCAAAGGATTAGCACAGCTCGCAGTTAGCACCATTACGCCCAGGCTTTTATTCCACAGAATTGGTGTCTTTTGTCCCGAGTTTAGTTTTTGAAGTGGGCGTAGAACGAACAGGAAATTGGTAACAGGAACTGATCTGCAGGTGGTATTGAACAGTCAAATCATAGGATGAGCAACACTGAGATCTAATAGCTATATATAGACTGCTGCTTTGGACTATTTTTACAGCCAGATAATGAAAAACAAGGACAACAGATGAAGACAAAAAGTTGTTAAGCACAAGAAAAGAGATTTTTCTGAAGGATTGAGCCTTTACTGTGCCACATCAATGCCATTTACATCCTTAATGCCTGAAGGCTGTTCGGCAGGTATTTCAGTTATATTCGTGAAGTTCTGAGAATGTTTTTAAGTTTGTCGAGATGTGCACTGCCTTTAACAGCACAGTCTCCTGGAATATAAGTATCATGTGGGTGTTATTTAATATTCAACATCCTAGTTATACAATTTCTTAGGGAATTTTTTTTTCCTTTTACATGAAATTCATTAGCCTGGTGCAGCAGCTCCCCGGAGCGCTTGAAAGCTTTCAACAAAATACATTTTGATTACACAATGCCCAAAATAATCTCTTTAGAACCAGAAGCGAGTTTTCACTGTCTTGCTTTTAGCTGGAAAAAAAGTTTTATGCCCTTCAACTCAACATCTTTCTTTTTTTTTTTTTGAAAACAATGAATTATGAAATGTGCCAATGAGAAATGCCCAAAACGGAATAATAATAAATGTATGTTGTAAGTTGATTCAAGGCAGCAGCTTTGCATGAATATCTTGCCAAACCACTGTAAGAAGAAATGATAAATCTCCTTAAAAGCAGTGTAAGATAATATAACCTATTAAATATTAATGATAAGTAGTAATCTTCATCTATCAATGTGACCACTGATAGCCTGAAGTTATTTTATCATTATAGTCTATTAGTGCGTAAATTAAGGTCTTAAGGGTTAATGAAGAGTGAATACATTTAGTTAATAATGCTGAAATATCATACAGCAGATAGGACGATCCCTGGGTCATGACATTGAGATAAAACAGGATTTATCTCTGTATTTTCTGCAAAAATGGGACTTTAACACAATAGGATATGAAATGAACACCCACCAAGTGCCAAATGACAGCCAGGATGAAAAATAAAAACCTCCACATAAATGCCTACACATATTTCACTATAGAACATGTCACTATAATTTCAATATATTAAGCAATGAAAGTTTTTTTCAGCGTTTTTGCATATATACAGTTAATACAGAACAGCGACACTAGATTCCCATCTTCCAAGACTGCAACTCAGAGATACTGTCATATGTTAAGCCACTTAAACTTTCCTTTCCTGAAGAATGTACAAGTTTAGTGTCACTTCCACTTCTGAAAGCTCAGCAGAGAGTGCTCTACTCCCACAAACCACAGGGAATCGTCCTTTAGCTGTCCTGTCCGCGCTACATTCCCGGCTTGATGCATACTGATCTCTCCCGGTCCAATTTCTCTCTTTATTCTGGGCCAGGACTGTTCAGCGTTCCACAATTGCTTCCCAAATGTTATTGGATGAGACAGAGACACGAAGCATTTGGAGGAAGAACAGGCCTCGCCAGCTGCGATAACAATGTATAATTTAATCCAAGACTGTGTACCGACCCTCTGTAGACCTTCAGCCACTCCTCCTAGAGTCTTTGCATTATTCAAGCTAATGGTGACCCTGAAATAGAAAAACAGCTTCTTATCTGTTAAAAGTTTTATAGCGCTGAGCTCTCAGAGAGTGGGAGGCAGGAACACTATGCAAAGACGTAGCATGAGGAACCGAGTAAGTGACATGTTTGCTCTAATGCAAACTGAAGGATGTTTTTGGCCTAGAGATCGTCAGCCTCCAGCGGAAGAATCCCATTGGATGAAAAAGTGAGATAATTCCTTGAGGGATCTTCTCGCTGGTCTCGGTCCAAGCTGAGCTGGTGATGTTTAAGTCTAATGACATGATTTGGGTTGTGACATCATTTGAGGAACAAGGAGGAGGGTCACTGGACATTGTTTATCCTGTAGGGGGGTTTAAACAGGATCATGGAGCAGCAATGAAGTTCTGAAGCCAAGGCTTAGACACATCAAAATAATGACAACTCCAACTGCTCTTGACTATAATGACAAGAGGCACTCAAAAATAACTCACAGCAAAAATAAAACAAAGATATTTAAAGAGGTCACGAGAAGGGTTTAAATAACTCTAAAGCCAGCTGACATGCACCGCACAATCTTTTTAGCAGCAAAAAGTGTTACCAAAAACAGCATCCCAGCTCTGCAATACCGCATAGAGTGAAATCACACTTTATTAGATGACCAGCTTGACCATCTGTGGATACATTGCAAAGTCCACTGGGTTCACTGTGATACTGTTCATAACTAAAATATATGTGCTTGCATATACTTAAATATATAAATATTCAAAGCCAGTCAAAAGATTTGACTAAGCCAGCCACAAAATTTAAGATATCCTTCATGTCCAAAGAACAACGGTGCATAATGAGTTGCCAACCAAATTTTAATAAATAGTTATTTTGACTTGACTTAGCAAGCACCACTAATTTTAAAAAAATGAGTAAACTTTTGATTGGTACAAACCCTTTTGGACTAATGTTAGTGTGTCTCTGACTCAAGAAAAAGCAAGAGAGAGGAAGAGAAGGAGAATGGAAATGAATAGAAGACAGGGGTGAGAGGGTCTTAGGCCATAAAATCTACGTCCTCCTATCCATCAGCCTCTTCTGTCATCTCTGCAGCATAAAATCCCCCATAAAACACTGTTACTGTTGGGAACGCTCCCCACTGCAATTAGACAGCAGCTTCATTAGAGAGAGTGTGACGGAAATGGCAGCATTCAGAGGAAGGGGCAGCATGGGGCAGATGTGCTCTGATCATAGAGTCCAATCTGGACAAATATTTCTTCCCTTCTGTCCATCAAGACCTGAAATAGAATATAACATGGTGTTTTCAATGATGAAAAACGTCCAGAATGAATAATGGCTATATGTGCCAGCTAAACTTCAGTCAGCAGATCAGATCACCCACGAACACACACACTATGAAAATCTCCTTTATGTTAAATTGAATACTTGGCATCAATACTTGGTCAATGCTGGTGAATAATCAACTAAAAGTAGTGCAACATTCATCAGAAGCATGACAATAGCACTTGTAGCTTATTGAGTAGCAAGCTAGATTTTCAGTAATTAGCTGTGTACGCTGCATGGCTATTTTTATTGTCACTCTGTGTTGCTCAAATAGATTTAAAGCCAAAGAAACAGAGATAATAAGCAAACTAAAGTCTTCTGAATAAAAGTTTCAAACAAAATGATCAGTTTTAAAGAAACACAAATTAAATATTGCATCCTAAATGCAATGTTTTAGCTGGGACACCAGCCTGGTCCTAGCTGGTTTAAGCTGGTCATCAAGCTGGTTTTAAAGGGGTTTTGGCCACATTTCCAGCGTGCCAGGCTGGTCTTAGCTGGTGTAAGCTGGGAGACCAGCTGGAACGGCCAGCTAAAATCAGCCTGACCAGGCTGGGAGATCAGCTAAAACCAGCTATTTCCAGCTTAAACCAACTAAAACAAGCCAACCAGCCTAAGCTGGTTTTAGCTGTTTTTTTTCAGCAGGGAATGGTACGTGTTAGCAACTAGTTGTCGCTAACAGAATAGCTAAATGCGAAAAGACAATGTCTCCTGACATGTATGGTGAAAGTTTAGTTAGCTGTTTTTTTAGTAACTAGCTTCGAAAAAAGTAGCTTGGCTGTACACTCTCAGAAATAAAGGTACAAAAGTTGTCCATTTTGGTACCTAAAAGGTACATATTAGTATACTTAAGGTGTTCATATTTGAATCTAATAGGTACAAAAGTGTACTGTTTGAAAAGGTACCGTCCCAGTGACAGCTTTTGTACCTTTATTTCTGAAAGTTTAGTTTACTTTAAAAAACAGGGAGTAGAGTAAGAAAAATAACTCTGCCTGACTGTGGTGCTTGCTCTAGATATGTTGGAGCCTATGTATTTACACTAGTAGTCTGAATCTGGATAAAGATGTCCTGATTCCACTCTCTTCGCAATTATTTAATGCATTCTCCACCGTATGTAATAAAAAAAGCAGCAAAAGCCCCAAATACAAAAAGATTGAATACTTGGCAAAACTGTGATACGCTGAAAATTGCACCCAAATCTGTCATCCAAAGCTTAAAAAAAAAAAGAACACTGTTCATTTTAGTGATAAATTTCCCTTCTTTTGAGGTGTGTCTGTGCTGTGCATGTACGTGCAAGCATATCAGCACCCCATAGACCACCACACTTCAGCTCCCCGGAGAGACATTATTACCAGTTATGAAAGCAGCGGTCTGGTTGGGGGCGCTCTGTCGAGATGTTGCGACATTGACAGTGAGGGGAGAGAATAATTGAATGTGCCATTGTTGCGAAGCACTCTGCAAGCGCTCTGCGCGGCAGACTGTTCAGAAGAACAGAGAAATTATTATTCTCCCGTGCACAGTTGGTATCACTTGTCTCGCAGGCACATAATGGTGAGCGTTGAGACATCAGTGAAGCACAGGCCCACAAGAGAGCCTGAAATCCATTTCCACACGAGCAGCAAGTTGTGAGAATTGTTAATTGCTTCTCCGATTCTAGCCGCTCTGAAAATCTGGCCACCCAGGACCCCAACACTCCCAAGTCGGAAAGGATCGCAAATTGGGATCCATAAGCGAGACATTGCTTTTCCTCATTAGTCTCCAGGCAGCAGTAGTGACTTGCATGAAGGTGCTCCTTGGTCACAAGCAGACGGAGGCCTGAAGGGAGAATTACACTTCTGAGCTTTGGGTTTATGTTCATTTTCATGGACTAGTTTCTCCACGAAGCCAGACAGCCAAGTGCATTAGAATTCAGGTACACTTCTGAGGGTGTGTCTTAACGTCTCCTCACAGTGGGCATCCTACAGGTCCTCATGCGGTCCAGCGTTTACCATATGGAGGGAATGCATTTCAGGGGTTCGATGACCTGAACAATAGGAAAGGGGTAAAATGTCTGGTGGAGAAAGCAGCGGTGGATATTTCCAGGCTGCGTTTGAAGGGAATGCTGGGTTATGGTTTGAAACAGATGGAGGGTGACATTGAGTGGGTTCGGTTTGCCCTCTAAATGCCATGCCCCTCAGGTGGCCCAAGAGAATAAACCTCTATTAGGACGGAGAGATTGACTGGCACATTCAAATTTTGTGAGGGCATAGCTGCGCAAGAGTGTGTGTTTATGTCGGGGAGAGAATGAGAGATAGCACATGAGGTCCGACTTGGCCCCTGAGAATTCCCCACTATCAGGAAGTCCATGGTGACAGTCACATTTAAATACATGGGGAGACAACATGCTTGAATTTCATTTCAGATAACCTGAGAGACAGCGGAAGCCGAACAGAAAAGCAAAGACTTTAAGAGCAAGTGTGCTAACTGGGGCCAGGGCTACAAGGTTTTCTCCATTCAGCCCCTTTCAAACGCACTGACAAAAAGTAAAAATATTTCATGTGCTATACTCACTCACAAAATGTGATGCACAATGACATGTGCTAAAAACAAATGCCTTTGCTGCTGCTGCTGCAAAAAAAAAAATCAAATTCTCCCACACTGCCTTGATTTAGAGATCCTGATTTAGTCTTAAAAAATAATTAACTTTGCATTGATCTTAACTCTGCTGTTTGGTGTCTCAGAAACCCCAAGGTTGTTTTAATGGCTCAAGAATATATACTTACAAGTGAGAAACAACTTAATTAATGCCTACATATTGGGTTTTGATTAGGCCTGGGGGGGGAGGCAAATAGGAGGAAATGTAAGGGGGCATGCAAGGAAAAATTAGGCTGAATTTGCATTGCTAGTGGTGTTTTTCATGGAAATACATGACAAAATCAGAAATGCAAAGCATAAGTGAAATGAAAAATATAAATAAACCTGCCAAAGCACTGGGCTACAATTATGCTGATGTAAAAAATCACTTAAAACCAAACATTTAACTAAAATAGGATATTGCATCATTTAAAAAAATATGTCAGCAACCACTGTTACCAGGCAAACACTCACACACAGAGCAAACTAGCACTAGGGATTGTTCTAAGCACTCATAATAACAGTACAACAACAAATACTCATCCATGCTAGGCTGATCTTATCGTATCCACAGGTAAAATTACACCTTTTCAAGTGTGTCATGAAGAGGTAATTGGGCGTGCGGTTTCATCTTTACAAAGAGGAAAGCTAGAGCTGAATTCACACAGCTGTTCTGACCGTGCCCTAATTGCTCTATGGGAAGCCAATGCTCTCTATCTCACCAGAGGCCAAAGATTATAGGGATATCACATTTATTTACTTTCCCCTGAAACACGGATTATACTATTTAGAAAGTATAGGCTAATGCTGTGTCTTGTTTACCATTTCAAACAGAAATGGCCTAAAACCAGGGGGATGGAGTTCAGATTATAGATGGTGACATGCTTTCCACTCAAGGACAACATCCCTGATATTTACAAAACACAGACAGAGATCAGCCTCTTAATGTATTATCACTAATTAAAATGAAATTAAATGGCACTGCTTTTAATAAATGTATTCAGTTTTGGATTTAAGGGTCTTAGTAAAATAACGCTTAACCAGTATTTTAGTATACACCCACATGTCATTCCAAACAAGTAGGGCTTTCTTCTGCAAAACATGCAAAAGAGTTATTCCGATAAATACCTCTTGTCATGTTCCACAGAAGAAAGAAAGTCAAATGGGTTTGGAATGATGACAGACCTTCTCTTTAAACACTGTCTAACTACGACATAGTGTAAACAGAAATCTGTCTGACCAACCCCTGAGTCAGATTTCCAAGCTTTTAAACAGATAACACTCAACAAGACGTGAGTCAGCTTTGAAGTCTATCTGACACCTGCTAAATCAGAAGAGCCAGAAGAATACACCCACCAGCTCCATCTCCATGCGAAGCAATCTGGGGGGGGGTGTAGGGCAGACGTGCGTAGGAATGTAGACTGGAGTCAAGCTTGCCGATTCAACAAGGGAGATGAGGAACAGCCACTGCAGAGCAGTTATGGGGGGACTCGCAGGACCGGCGACTCTTTGAAGACAAGAGTCTGTAGCGCTTGCGACACCCATGGGCTTGGGATGAGCAAAAGCGAGTCTTCGCCAGGAGCAGCCGCTAAGATTACCGCGCTCCCTTTAATCCCACAAAAGGGATTAGATGCTGCCAGAGAAGGGGGAGAGCAGTGCTCCCATAGAATGGGGGTCTGCTTTGAATTATTAACACTTCTCTCCAGCCTGGTAAAACAGGAGTTTATAACACAATCACAGGATTGGAAACCAGGGTTATGGCGTGGCACGGTCGCACACATATCCGTGCACATGGAATCAGAGTTCACATGGTCGCAAGGACTCCAAATTCTCAAGGGGTTTTCTTTTCCTCACCGTCTACTTCGACAGCTTTTTCGAGCCCAATAACCTCCCACAGAAGAGCGCAGAGGAAGTGAAATTCTATCAGTGTGGTAGGAAAGCTTTTAGCTGAGTAGCATCTGCACACACAACGGAACATAGTGCTGAGGAGACAAGAGGGAAAAACTTTATTGTGATGCATGACAGCAATGTCATCCATCAAGTTTCAGAGCACTACATCCTGCAAAGACGCCAACTACAACAAGCCTAGAGGCATAAACTCATGATATGATATTTGATAATACATTTGAACGATAAAATAAAGTTCTACATAAGAGGTCTCCCGAGTCGACCTACAATGCTCCGATTGCTCCCGGACACTTTCAGATCAAATTCCCAATCAGCGTACAACAAGAACTGACTTCCTGAGGTGAAAGAGTCTGTCCGAAACTTACCCCCCTTGTTCCATCTGCCCTTATTCCTGCCCTGAAGGGATGGATGGAGAACGTCCAGGAAGACCAGCAGAAACAAAGTGAGTCTCACAGGAGAGAGGAGGAACATCTCCAGAGGTCTCGGGGGTCGAAGGTGAAGGTCCTTCACCTGTCCGTATTTATGCCCGCTGGAGCACGAGGGGCGCACGGAACCTGGCTTGTATGTCCGGTCATCGGTCACAGTCCAGAAGCAAGCATGAAGCGCGCGTGTGCCTCCACCACGCTGCCGAGAGCTCCCGAGCTCTGCCCGCCTGAGAGCGCACGTGTGAGAGTGAGACCCGCTTCTCAGTCAAGCTCCATCATACGCGATCGAGAGCCTTCATCATCCGAGAGTGAGAGAATGAGCATGTGAGAAGCACAGCGCAGCCCAGTCTTCCCTCGAAACATGCGCACGGATGCATGCACGCACACACTCCCTCTCACTGCTGCCACCGCTGTCCAAAGCTGTCTGCTATTTTCCCTGCAGTAGTGGATCTGTCCCAGTCCACAGTGAGAAATCTCCCACACGATCCTTCTTGTTTTCCCCGCTTTGCACGGCAAAAAGCTCCACAGCGTGTGTTAGTCTATGTGGAGGAGTTTCCAGAGAGGGAAAGGAGGTGGGGAGGAAATAATAGCGTAACATGCACCATAGGTCACAAGGGATGCGCCAGGAGAGAAGGAGAGCGAGGGCAGGACGGCAGAGAGATGCAATGTGGTGACAACACTAATCCTGGAGCTCTGATCATAACAGACGTTGAGGCAGCGGAAGCCAGAGTGGCTCTTTAAAGACTAATAACACTCTCGGCTTCAACTCTGAGAGAGAGAGCGCGAGAGAGAGAAAGAGAGGGAGTGCAAGAGAGAGACACTTGGAGATAAGAGTAGGGGGAGAAGGAGTGATGTTGGACACTGCAATAGTCAGCAGGTTTGCCTAAACATGCTGGTTCTCGGCTTGGGGAAAGTTAGTAGCATTAAATGTCCTCAGGGGGCTCATGCAAATGAACACCGCCTGAAACTCTCGAACACACGCACACACACTTGCAAAACGCTTACGCTAAAGACTGTTATTTTTGCCAAGCTGCTGTCAGAGGGCGAACACACACTGGGCTTGGGGTTTTAGGGCGTGCGAGACATGTGTGAGATTTATCACCATTTGAATTCGTACAGAGCGCATAAATAACGTCTGTAGCGGCAGCAGCGCCATTAGTGACGACTCGGCTGACAGTTACAGCAAACAATGACATATGAAAACATTTCCTGTTATCTACATGAATAAGTCTCGATTTATGATGAGCACTAGATGACCTTCCTCTTTCAAACACTGTAGTGGAACTATAAATCATTTGATGTCAATCAAAATGTCTTGAATTACATTCCAAGTACAATGCTATAGGCTGAACAGAAAAATGCATATTCTGATGGTACTCTTTCATCACAGTCAAACCTTATATAAAGTATAAACATGGCACTCAATCTTATTGCTTAGCTCACACTATCTTCATCCTGAAGAACATTTCTCATCATATCTGTTCAAGTATGAAAAAACTCAATGGCTTAATGATTCCCTGAGAGGCGAAAGAAGTTTCTCTTCAGCTGCTTCATTTTAAATGTCAGTGACTAGGCATCCAAGCGCTGGAGGGACACAATAGTAAGGTTGTACAAATAGACATGAACATTTATTTACTGGTTCACACAGAAGTTAAACAAATTTGCACACTTGGGGTCGGAATCAGTTCTTATTCAAAACAGTTCCATTAAAAAAAAAAGGATTTAAGACATTCACTCTGTTAAAGAATCTTGAACGTCTGCATTCTTTGCCAATGCTCATGTAATGACAGAACTGATAAAACCTGACAGTGTTTTTCACACTTCAATTCAGCAGTCACTGTGCCGCTATTGAATCTACAGTGCCACGGAAAAAGAAATTGTTTTAGCAGAGTTGTGAGCTTGCTGTCTCAATTGAACGTGATGAGACAGAGTCATAGCCTGAGCACCATAAAATAATATAAAGACAATAAGCAAACAAGATTGCCTCTTTCTGTTGTATCATTCTTGCTCGTTGCAAGCAGCAAACACAGCACAACCTGTGCAATTCAATTCGTGAAAGAATGACTGTGACCTGATTCTTTTTTTAATAATCAGTCAGAATGACAAATCGCTAAAATTCACATACAACACTAGCGGTATTAGAATACTGCAATCAAAATCCACTGTGACTACAACTTTAGTTCTTATTTGCTTTCCCTAACTGTGCACATATAATCACATAATTCAAATACCACACTGTATTTATGCATTTTTTGTTTCATCTTGCATCCAAGATAGCCCTCTTGGATGCTGGCTGATTAATAACACACATGCACTTGCCAACTTCATGCATTATACAGACAGTGAGAGACTAACCAGTTTTTCTTGTAATAAACTGAAGGATACAGATGTGCTTGCATTATATTAAATCAGTTTGAGAGTGACTGTGCTCTGCACATCATAATGCTAGCTTCATCATGTGTCAAAAAAGATGCCAGTCAAGATCTCGGTTTTAAGCAGAGTTTGTTCAAAGCCAATATTAATCTGCAAGCAAACAATCTGTACAAAAACCATATTATGTGATGTTGTTGTGAACAATATTTGAAATTGGATTTATTTATTTTTTTACCATTTTAAAATGGTAAATATATAATTTAAACTGTAAATATTATTTATTTATTTATTTATTCACTTAGTTAACCAGTAAGGTCCCACTGAGATACAATACCTCTTCTACCAGGGAGCCCTGGTCAATGTATGATGTAAGATTGTAACAAAGTAAGCTGTAACAATGTAAATTAAAGTATTTACTTGAATCTATTTATAAAATAGTATTTTACTATATAGCAGTATATTTGCTTGGTTTGTTAAACGTATTAGTACTAAACGAATCATTAAGTGAACCATAACTATTAAGTGGAATCGTAACCAGAACCATTAAACTCCTTTCTCTTTTATCTAATACACACCATAATGCCCTGATTTATCCATTATTTTTAATTGGACATGGCTAATTGATACTCTTAAATTACACAGAACCTTGAACAGTAGCTGAACCTTTAAATGTGCAATCTGCAAACACACCATCACACCTCAATTCACAGAAAAGCATACGTTTCTTTTTTTTCCGATCGTCATCTCTCTTGCAAAATTCGAAGCAACATGGCGCCCTAATTACAGCCTCGCTGAGTGAAAAAGAGCATCTGTTCCTAATGCAAACATGCTGTAAAACTGAAATAGAGAAAGATAAATCTGATCCTGAGAGAGAGACGAAAACCACCTTAATCAAGACAAACTGGGGCTGTAGGCAAACTTTTGTGGCAACTCGGCACAAGTTCAGCCGCCTCCACAGCAACACCTGAGCCAGTGACTGCATGCAAAACCAAAGCACTTTCACTTCAAATGTTCCACTGTAAACCAATCATCAATAAATGAATTCAGAACACTGTTGTAAGGTTTGGTACAGGCATCCTTTTGTTTTGCAAAGCCGAAGGCCACTGAACAGCTGTACAGACTCTTCAATAGGGTTTCTCAGTGCCTGTACAGCACCTTGAGCCTTAGCAACACACTAAAGACTGGAAAGATTATGTAACGTGCATTTGTTCACATCATCGTACTTTACTTCACACCTCAGGACTGCCTGAGTGTACTATAAATGACTATTTGTCATTTTTTACAATTAAATCATAAGCTATTGTTTTCAAAAGCATAAAACAAAACTAATGCCGTAAAAAGCCAAGGCCTTGTGATGTGAGGACAAAGTCAATGCCACAGCCAATGAACAGAGTCATAGTCTTTCTCAGCACGCTCTGCAATTTAAATAACAGCGATTGTCTGATAAATGAAGGCTTATTTGCATAAGCTGCAAATTATTGACTTACCAAAGCCCAAGATGGGAAATTACAATCTTAGGATGGGAAAATAGAAACGTTATCAATAAAAACCCAATACTTAGGAGCTCCTATGATGCTAATATAATGGGCATAAGCTCTGGTGTAACATTAACTCAAAGAACGAAGTAAATCTTGAGGCGGAATGCCAGTTATTGCTAGTGTCGTCTATGTCAAGCCTCCCCGGGAGCCTATTTGCTTAAACTGTTTGTAGATGGGTCTGTTACGCAAATACATTTTACCTCTTTATTTCTGCATTCGAGAACAAAAGAGAAGGAGATGAGCCATTTGGAGGATGATAGATAGACTGAGGAGAAGCGCAAAGCGTAGTGTTAGAACGTCAGGGGAAACACATAGAGAAGGGGCCCTTGGATCCATGTAGGGGTGAGCTTGACGGCTTATCGCCCCCAGACAAGAACCCCCTGGATAAATGCAGTCCGAACAGGAGCGGGGTGCAGCGCTGTGATAAGCAAGGAAGTTCGGTAAGGCAAAACACGAAAGGAAGGACAGCGAGAGGGAAAGATATAGACAGAAATGGAGTGAATAAACCTTGGGAAGACAGTGCCAACAGTGGCAGCAGTGCCAGGAATGCCTCACCAGCACCGCTCGGCTAAACCTCTTAAAAAAATTCATACATAGAAATTTGGCCAATTTAGGTTATCAAAAGCGCATGTGTGTAGCAGCAACCTTCGTCGCAGCAAAATACTGAAACATTAGAGAAAGACAGTTGACAAACTATATGGAGAGTCTAGTTCCAGCAAGGCCTGACTCTTGATGGCTTACTATGAAATGTGCTTCAGGCACTGGAAGTAGCATGGAGAACAGTCAAAATATATCACCCGATGGCAATCTGGCTCTTCTGTAACTAGTTTCTCGGCTTGGGCAACTGCTTCACAAGATACTGGATAATCTATTTTCTCAATAATCCAAACCCTGCACCCACTTCTCGCACAGCGTAGTTTGCAAATCCAGACCCAATTTGGTTGTTTGACTGTTATGCAGCATTGAAATACTAATAACAATACTAATAATTATATAGCATTGCTACCATCTGGCTTACATTCCAATTAGAATTCTCTGCAATCAGAGTGGTGCAACTTCCAACGCAGGAAATAACTGCTGTGACAATGGCTATTATTAGCCCTGAGTATCCCGGCTTATGAATTTTAATTCTACAAATGAATTGTCCGCATACGTCACTTTAAAACTGGCAAGCGGAGCATCGGAAACAAAGTGGCTTTCCAAAGCAGCTGAGGGCTTTTTGAAAAGTTGCATTTGGCCAAACTGAAATTCAAACAATGACTTGTCCCCAGATGGTAACAATAGTGCTCATGCCTCACTGATTCGTTCCGTCTTAATGGATTTTGTAAATCAATATACACAATGGTTTTCATATACTGTCATAATAAGAGCTCTGGTTGATGTTGCTTTTTGTTATGAGGTAGAGCAATTATATGATTACATCTTATGGGATAAAAATTCACATCGGATATACCTTTTGGCAGTGAATGATCTAACTGAACAAATTACAACTAGAGATGTCAATCAATGAAAAAAAAAAATAGATTGAAACGATATGATATATGCTAATTTATCAACCGAATGAAATCTTTTAAGAAAAGTCTGCAAATTAAGGTAATTTCCAGTATTAAATTAAATTGGCAGTCAAAAATATTGAATAACATTGCAATAAGCACTTTTTGAAGCCAATAAATTGTTTGTTTTAATTGCATATCATTAAAAAGAACACTGTCAGTGGTCTAATGATCGATTTCAGTTACAGATTTTTTTTAATAGTAGGATAATTAACATTTAGATCAAGGGGCTTGATTAATTGCATCATTTTTTTATAAATCACACTAATTTAATGCATTAAATTGAAAGGTATAATTATAATCTATCTCTTCACTGTCCGACAGGTAGCACTGGCAAAAGTGTGTGTGTGTGAAATGGCAAGCGGTGATATTTTCCACTACCTGACACCCTAATGCCATAAACACACAAATCTTTGTCAACAGAGCTTGCTGTGACACCTGGTATCATCACAAAAACAATATCCTCAGCGCGTGTCGTCTTACAGGATGAAAAAAAGAAATGCTGAAAACCTGGAAAAGGATTGTACTGAAAAAGCTAGCACTGCATGGCTTCACCAAGCTAGACTACATGAATAAGACATCAAATCCATGGTAAAATACAGACTATATCTCTAGATGCTGAAAGAGAAATCTAGAGGCTGGCACATTGTTTACAAAACTGCAATATAATATATGTACACTGTACACAGTACATATCACCAGGAAAAAACTGAAAAACAAACAATAAGAGTATGTTGTGGGTTATTAAAATGCATCATGTTTGTCTTTTCCTTGAACCTGGAAAACAATATAGAGGCTACAAAAACATTTGGAAGCTTAATTCATACTTTAGACTTCATTATTTACCAAAATATAACACAAACACACATTTAAAGCAAAGTTTGTTATGTTTCAAATGATAAAACAGATTTATTGACCAAATTGTTGAAATACAACGGTCACTGAATAGGGTCACTGCATATACAGTACATGACATAACATTCAAATTGGTCCAGCTGTGGAAATAAACAGGAAAATAAGGCCACAGTATAAAATTATACAATGGCTTTGTTGATTGACAGGTCTGCAAGAAAAAGGAACAAAAAAAAAAAGCTTGTAATTATTTTGGACTCATGGTTGTTGATTGAAGTTTGTGATGTTTCTTTTATCCTGGTGATTACTGTATGTTTCTTTTAGGTTTAATTTGATGTCACAAAAATACCTGGACTGGCTGTTTGCAGCAGGGTTGCCAGGTTTTCACAGCAAAACCTGCCCAACTGACGGTAAAAACTTTGTTCCAGTAGGGTAAAATACACATTTTTTGGTGGGGTTCCCCCCCCCCCAAAAAAGTTGCATTCCAGGGACTAAATATCACGTTATTGGGGTCGCTTCAACCCGTGGAGAGAGTGTTAAAGCAGCCCAATTCCATGGGAAAAACGCAGACTTGGCAGCTCAGGTTTGCAGGATCAACATAACATCAACAGTAACATTCAAACTTCCTACTTTATGTAGCTTTTCAATCACTTGACTGGTCACATGACCCAAAGAAGTTATCCTCTAGCCTACACAAGGCCTAGAATGAACAGAAAATCAGTGTTTGATCCAACTAGTACTAAACAAAGTTGCCCGTTAATAATTGAAGTTTCACTGTAGTTGCATATTACATTTCATGCAAATCAATTTCAGAATACAACAAAGAATTATCTATTTATAGAAAACAACAGGCCTAGTGAGGTAGGAAGTCATGTGACCAATCAGGTGATTAGGGGTGAATATTTTATGTATTTATTTATTTATTTTTTTTACATTTAAAAAATATCATCAATAAATTTGTATATGTTAACATTATTTTGGGTAATATTTTACAATATAATTCTACCGGTTACTTTTAAAAAGATTTAATATGATAATATAATACCTATAAAATTTGTAAATTATTGTAAATTTTAGTTAATGTTAATGTTAACATACTGTAAGGAACCTAATCATTCCTTACACTATTTTATAGCAACATGAAAGCAGAAAAATGCATTTTCATTAAAGAAAATGTAGTCGCTATATAATACATAATATATAATATTTACTCAAGAGATCATTTTACATATCTATATCATTTCAAGGAATAGAAATCACAATAAAACCTTTTATATTTTCTGTTTTTTTGTTTGTTTGTTTGTTTGTTTTTATGTCAGTGAGTAGCTAAAACAATTATTATTCAAATAATATTTGTACAACTCAGCTTCTGTGAATGATTTCCCTCTCATTGTAGAATCAATGACTTGCAACAACATTTTAAGAGTAAAAACTGTCAATACTGTGAAACAGGAGAACACAGAACTGGCAAGAAATGTTATTTTTGTTTTTTTGTTTTTTCCATCTGCCAAATAATCTGCCAACCACATAAAACATCACGTTCCTTGATCATCTTCCAAACATCCTCCTTTTAAAAAGTCTCCAAAAGCCACTTAGATTCCCTTCGGATCCATATGTGTGATTATGAACAAGAAAACAAGCGATTCAATTAAATGCTGCGGCACTTGTTAAAGATGCAGTTACACCACGGTGATAAATCCCACAGCCGTCAGAAGTTTGGGCAGCGCAGAAGATCCGGGTGCTGGGAGTGGCAGGCGGGCCATTGGCGGCGTTCGAGAGGCAATAAGAATCAGAATGAGTTAGTGATAGCTGTCGTAAAAAATGGCAGGATCGTCTATTTACAACTGGCAGTAAAACTGCCGCTTGTGCGATTTATGCCTACACTTGGCCCGCAACGACCAGCCCCTTTTTTGCCAAGGGCACGCCAATACCATCCAAACTACATTCGAAGAACGCAGATGGATGTCATATCCAACCACAAATTAGGCGAGAGCAAGATGAGCATGGAAAATTAGGTGGCAACGGTCAACCATTTTCTTCGCCACATGTGGAGCACGAACATACGGGTGTTTGCGTATGTGCCATCATTAATGCACGTGAATGTATGTGTGTTGCCCATCCCCTCCACCTTCACACCCTTCAAACACTCCTTCCTGTCAGGATCGCACCACCCACTGTTAAGAGTTATTAACACCTTGGTCGCACCTTCAGATAATGGCAGCAAATATGCTTTGAGTTATAAGGTACGTATTTCAGCTTCTCTGGCCCCTGTGTGTCTTCTCTCTCTCTGAGTTATGCTATTGATTTAAGAGCTCAGATCTTGAGTTAGAGCCAGGATGAAGCTTCTGTGGCCTGGATGAGAGAGGAGGAAAGACTCATGGCAAAGTTTGAAACTTATGAAGGTAATGCTAGTTATTTGAACAAGCTAACCTTGAGTACCTCGTCTAGAAAGTGTTTTTTGCCCATGGCATTTGCAATGGTTTAAGTGATCTTTTTTTTTTTTGTAATATTTATGAAGTAATAATCATATTCATAAGTATTATGGGCAATATGGCAGTATTTCAGTTGAATCCAGCCTCTAACAAACACATGAAAGACACTCTGTGAGAATCCTGGATGTGAGTTATAGTTTGCACTGCATCACAAATAGAGAATCTTTTAATTTATATTCAAAACATTTTTAGACACTTTTTTTTATTTAATGGATGTCATCTTTTGAAGTATTTGCATGAAAATTAATGGAGGTTTTTACATATTTTTCATAATTTTACATGTGCAGCACTGTTTAAAAATAAGAACGTGCTTATTGACTCTGATGAGTACTCGTCACAAATTAATAAATCACAGTTGTGTTGTAAAATCTATTGAAAATCTGTCACCAAATATGAAAATTATAGGGTTTAAGCTTTCAAATTATATATAGTTTGTCAATAATACTTTAGGTTTAGATTAAGATATTACTGTAATAAACTTGTGCCAATGACACCGAATGTAAATGCTGTCAAAAGTGATTAATCGCGATTAATTGCATCCAAAATAAATATATATATAACATACATATATTTGAAAAAACTGTACATTTATTTTCATATGTGTGTATATATATATATATATATATATATATATATATATAGTGTGGCGGGAAGCCTGGCAGGAGATCAGCGTCGACCTGGCAACACACCACTGGCACCTGGAACTTGTCAGCACGGGCCAATCGGTCACGGCCGGACCGATATAAAAGGAGCACCAGAACGCCGAAAGAGTGAGAACCATCTCCAGTGCTGTGCGTTTACCCACTATTTCTCGTTTCCAGACAACATGCCATGACCGATTGGCCCAGAAAACCAACAGAGAGCACTGGTGTGGGCACACCGACAGGCAATACAATCACCGTTTGTTTAACCTGCCATTTTCCCCAGTCACTCACTTCCACTTCTTTTTTCACAGGCGCGCGCTCCTCCCCCAGAAAGGATGGAGAAAATTCTACAACGGCTCACCGAGGCTAGCTTCTGCCAGCAAAAATGCTTTGACCCCCTCGCTGAGCATATCGCCGAATACCCACCTTCCAAGTAACTATCCGCAAAGGAGCCGATACGTGGGCGTTGGAGGTTGGAGCCCTAAAAGACCTTCCCGTTCCGGTTTTGCTAGGACATGACTGGCCGGGGCTGGTTCTCGCCACACAGCCTGCCAAACCACGCTGTCACTGACATCGCCGGCCGTCGTAGGGGTCGGAGCCCAGACCAGCCCTTACGTCGGACAGTGGGAGGTCAGCAGGTCATGGGACTGGCACACCACTGGCACCTGAAACTCATCAGCACGGGCCAATCGGTCATGGCCGGACTGATATAAAAGGAGCACCGGAGCACCCTGACCGATTGTCCCAGAAGATCCACAGAGAGCACTGGAGCACCGGACACCGCGACCTGGGTAAAAATGAGAAGCACGACCGCACTTACAGCACCCATCCACCTTCATCGGCAATTCACTTGTTTGTTCACCTATTCTTTTAATAAATCCACCCTCACAACCAGTCTTGCCCTGTCACGTTGTCCTTCACCAAGGACTATATAATAATTATACACAGAACACACATATATGTGTGTGTATATATACATGTGTATATACATATACATAAAAACGTTTATTTTGGATGCAATTAATCATTTGACAGCACTAATGTATATATATATATACACATATATACTGTATGCATGTGTGTATTTATATACATATTTATATATACATTATGAAAATATTACTATTTTACTATTATATTTAAAATACATCTAAACAATAATTAATCATTTTTAATTAATAATTTAAACTTACTGTTACAAACATTCTCTTCAAGGGGCAAAAAAGGAATTTAATGGGTTCTTAAAAAGACAGATGAGTCAGTGAGAGAGACACCAGGATACAGAGAGAGAGAAAGCAAGAGATTCTCAGATTTCAATACTTTGAATGGAATCATATATAGTCTCTGAGGACAATTAGGTCATGCATTACTTTAACTGTTAACTACTTAATGTCTGTTAAAAATAAGGATATTACCATCTATATGAACACATAAATAGGCTTAATTGGAAATAAATAAATCCTTTTCTCATTGACTGGATATCTGATGTATGTATATGACAGCTAAATTTTCCACCTGAGTCTCCTTTCCTATGTGTTTATGAATTGGCAAGCCTGAACCACACAATCTGACAGCAATCAGAAACACCTTAAATTTAACACACTGGACCGGAACAGCCACCCTGCATATTGAACTTTATCTGCGAGGCTCCCTGCGGTAAATACTGCCATGCCACACGCCGTGTTCACACAAATGACATTTAGCCGTGTTTTTCTTCTCCGTTAAATTGCAGCTCATCCAAAAGGTACACATTCAACAAATCAAACCATTTGAGTAACCTTAGGGCCTTTTGACCTCTTTTTGTCAAGGGTCAAGTGTCGACTGAACCCTGCAGCCGCCTCATTGTTTTTAAAGGTCAGAACCTTGTTTTGATCAAAATGAATTGGTGCTCCTATTTTTTTCTATCCATACGTGAATTGGCATTAGTCATCGAATACAAATCTCACAGCAATTGTGTCACCTACTTTATATACTTAAAAAGAAGTTCTCTTTGTCAACTGTAATTCTCTTCTACCTGTGATCTTTTCATTTTCAAGCTCACGACTTCCATTTTTTTGAACTCCCGATTTGCTCGGAAGTGCTACTAAAAACCTTTAATTTTTTGATTGCTGTCAGATCAGTGGCTTTGTGTCTTTTTTTAGTTAAATCTGTTCACAACGTTGCTTTTGAAGCTTTTCCTGGAATAAATAAATAAATAAACAGTCAGTTGAGGCTGAATAGAGAGCCATGGATTTGTCATCGGCTCTCAAAGGGAATCAGACAGGTGATGATAAAAAATGCAAACACAGATCTAAGCTCTCGCTCTTTTTTGCTGTGCTATTACTGTGTGCTAGAGAAAATCTGGCATCCCGTATCACTGAAAAATCATCGTTTACATCTGGGATAAGGCAGAGGACAGGCACATCAACGTTATCACAGCCAAACCGAGACCCAGAGGGTTTGAATCGATGCTGTTAATGAGATACAGAGTGAAAAACAGTTAAAGTACAAGATAAGAGAAAGTTAAAGGCCTTCAGTGTTTGTATTCAGTCACAACTTTATCCAGAAACGAAAGACTATACAAAGGGAGGATGTTGAAGACTTGATTATCGCTGGAAACTGCTTTAAACCTGAAAAGACGGGCCTCTCCTCCTCATTTGGCTTGGAGGAGTTCACCTGTGCACAGAGCGCTAATTAATGCCCATGTCTGTGCTGAAGGTCGTCTGGTCCTCAGACAAACACACTCCACGCTCCATCTCACTGACTCAATTAACAGGCCTGTCTAACGACTTCCTGCGGTCCCTCCTCAACACTCCCCGTCTGTACCTCTCGTGCATTTTCCTTCTCTTTTCCAGTTTCTACCCTTCTCTCTCTCTCTCTCTCTGAAAACTCCATTACAACATGATGGTCTGCTAAATGACCGAGCTCGCTCATTTCTAAATGAGCATGTAAAAAGCATATTTGCGAAGCATATTGGTAATGAAGTTTTGCAGCCGCTGGTTGCTGCAAGAGGAACTGCATGGTTCCAGGGTAATGAAACCTGAATTTAAGACACCGTAAGCGAGCTTGATGCCACATTAAATTAAAAATGAAGAGATGAAATGAGGTGAACATGTTGTTTTCTCATTTAGCCTCTTCATGTTTCTTTCAAATGGCTAAACACAAAAACAGTAAGAGTCCTAGTTTAATGATTGATCTTGATTTAGAGAAATGCATATCTCACAAGCTCTTACGTCAGCTGATTAAGAGACTTTAAAACATCATTAAGGAGAAGAGATCCCAGTAAAACGTTTGGTAGAAGAAAAAAAATGCAGAATTTTGAAAGTGCATTATCAGGACCTTTTATTCTTGGGATAGTCTATTCAAAATATAAAATTCCACCATTAATTACTCGCCATCCTGTTGTTTTAAACCTGTATGACTTTCTTTTGTGGAACATACAGAAAAGAGTATTTTAAAGAATGTTGTCACGAAACATTTTTGGTTCCCACTGACTTCAGTTGTATGAATGAAAAGACATTGGAAGTCAATGGGAACAATAATGGTGTTCAACAAGATCAGGGTGAGTAAATGATCACAGACTTTTCATTACATAAAGGTACTTGCAGAGATTTATTTATGTAATTTATTTATTCATTCATTCTATTATTATTACTTTTTTTAAGTTAAGACTTTCAAAGCATTGGTGGTAATAGTGAAATATTAGCTCTTTAAGTATTAAAAGTCAACAAAGAAACTTTGGCCAATTTTTTGGGCAACGCACAGCTATAGTAAACAATTGGTAAAAACTATCAAATTTGCTTTGTAAAATTAAAAAGTAAAATAAATCTTCAGAAAACTTTGTCCGAAACCTCGTTCATTATATTTAATTATATTTGTAAACTTTTTTTAATTATTATTTTATTATTTTATTTTTTATTATTAGATACATACACCTAGAGAGAGAAAAAAAAAATCTTCATGATTAAGCTTGTTATTTCTGACAGTAATAATTTCAAATTCTGTGAAAAAAACATTGGAATAAATCAAATATTAAATTATCCTAAATATATAATTATCCACATATAAACTCTAACTTTGAATTAACATATAAAAAAAACATAAACAAAACATGAATCTTTAAACAGTTACTGGTCCCTATATTGACTTCCATGGAGAAAAAACAAAAAGCATGGAAGTAAATGGGGACCAGAAACTGCTTTGTTTCCCATGTTTTTTTGTTTGTTTTGTTTTGTTTTTGTGTGTGTGTGTTCAACTAAAGAAAGAATCTCATATAGGTTTGAAACAACTTAAAAGTAAATGATTTCTCACCTTTCAGGAATAATTTTCAGCACAGCCATTGACTTTATCCACAACACCAGACAGCGCCATGCACTGGTGCCATTCTTAGTCAAGCATGCAGAACCATCTTTACTAACCCAGTAATGCCAACCACAGCCAATGTGCCCATGCAATCTAGACCGGAAGATCATCTTTAAATATATTCTCTGATACATCTCCGTAAGAGTGTATCTGCAGATGAGTGCCAGTTTGGCATTCAACAAAGCCCCCGCTCCCTCCATTAGTACTATCAACTTCCTCGATTACACAAGGCCTCAGACTCACTCAGGTACCGCTTGGGCTTCTGCGCTCTCCCTGGCAGCATCTGGCATCTAGACAGGCTCTATCAACCCTGGCACTCTGGCCTGACACCTCAATAACCCTCTTGATCACAGCAAATCGAATAAGCATAATAAGGTAGTCAATAGGTAATTTATGGTCCCATAACTGGCTGGAAATATGGCTTCTCAGGGATAAGCAGCAGTGAGGCGGCACTCAGACTGGAGTCAGATGCTTCTTAATGAAATATTTCTCCTCTTTCTCTCTGCCTCGCTCTCAGAAAATAGGATCGCTTTTCATGTTAGGCAGTGAAATGTCTCTGGATGCTTCTGCTGGCATGACTCAATAAGTATTTTTTTCTTTTTTTAAACCTCAAGTATAAAGAGTCTAAATTTGGCCTACTGTAAATGAATGCAAACAAGTTTTCAGTTTACTTTTTTTTTTTTAAATAAAGGCAAATAAAAGTAGTAAACTTGGTCTTTTACAGAAAATGACCAGGGTACATCAGAAAGTGTGCAAGCATCATAAAATGGCATGGTTGCATAAAAAAAATACACATAGGCTATTAGGATACCTTAAATTGCACAACAGCAAAAACAGCAGATTAGACCATTACAAATTACATAAATTATAATGGCTAATTAATTAATATTAAGTACGAAGTACAATGTTTTTCATATGATCATTTGACCAACAACATGATAAAAATGTTTCCAAACAAAGTCAAGAAATAATCGTTGCATCTAAACAAAATACACTATAATGGTGCTTCATTCTTGAGTGAATCAGTAATATGAACAAATCTTTTGAATGACTGATTCAACGACTCACTGATAAACGTCACTAATTTCATTCCAGGTGAGCTGGTATTTATCACTGAATCGACTGACTTAAGAATTCTTTGCTTAACTCCTTAACTGCTTTAATACCTTAAAATAATTTCCATGTTTTGTTTCAGAATGAATCTGTTTTTTAAATCTGTTCACTTAATGATTAAAAAAAAAAGTGTGGTCATATTAGAGAAAAAAAAAATTGTCAATACTTTCATGATACACGAAGCACTGCTCACACAAATCAAACCAAGCAGATTTCTGATGGTCAATGCGGCAAATTGGCACAACCTTAATCTTAACTTAAAATTTAATACAAAAAAAAAAAAAAAATTGTGAGCGGAAACAAACACACACAAAACTCTTAGTCGTGTGAATTTCAGCTGAAAATACTGTACTTTTTGGTAAAAATGACCACAACTTAACTCATTCGTGAAGATTGTCACTTACTTTGCCCGAATCTTGAATGAATCAGTTGACTTAATGATTCGCAAATCACAATTTAGGTGAACACCCTTCACCAACTGCTGACATATTGATGTAACTGCAGAAAAAGCCACACAAATTTTGTGTGTGTACGTTATAAATATATGATTTAAAAAACATTAATATACAGTACTGTGCAAAAGTCTTAGGCCACTAGCATTTTCACCAACAAAATATGGTTTTAAGGTTTGTTATTTCTATCTTTTGCCTATCATTTGGAAATATCAGTTTAGAGACGTTGCCACAGTTCTTCTAGATTTAGTCTGTCTCAGTTTGTTCTGTTACTTCATGTCATTCCAGACAGACTGGA
>JAUCMR010000032.1:15906270-15925249 GCA_032357425.1 Enteromius argenteus | reverse complement strand
ATACACACACGTTCATTGTCAGCACATTTGCTCCACTGTGTACGGCCCTGTGAAATGTCCAAGCTGCAATACAGGCCAATTAAAAAAGGCAGAGAACATGTCTGGACTCCACACGCAGCAGTTCTCAGAGATGAGGGACAGAGCAATCTGCTGTCACAACTACAACAGCAGAACTCTCTGTGGTCACAGTTACATCGAGGGCACACTCAGCAGATCTTCTGCTGTGGAGCTCCGCTCAGATAACCCATACAGCTCTCAATGCGGACAAAATATATTAATGCTGGGGCTTTTAATCTGATGGATGGAACGACAGAAAAGTAGATGGATGGAAACAATGGATGGATGGAAGAATGGAATGATCAACAGACCAGACAGAAAAACATAAAACATTAATAGACAGGCAGGCCCAAGATGTATGGATGGATGGACGGAAAAACAATAATTAATAGACAGAACAACAGAAAGATGGCTGGACGGAGAAACAGAATAATTGATAGAACAAAAAATTGATGGATGGATAGATGGAACATAGAATGATAGACAAAATGACACAACAACAGAAAAACGGATGAATAGATGGATGGATGGACAGAAAAACAGAATGACTGATAGACAGAACAACAGAAAAATGGATGGACGGATTAAAAAAAAAACAATGATTGATAGAACAGAAAAATGGATGGATGGATGGATGGATGGAACAATAAAATGATAGACAATGACACAGAACAACAGAAAAATGGATGGATGGATGGATGGAAAAACTAAATGATTGATAGAGACAACAACGGAAAGACGAATGGATGGATGGATTAAAAAAACAATGATTGACAGAACAACAGAAATATGGATGGATGGATAGATGGATGGACAGATGAACGGAACAATAGAATGATAGACAGAATGACACAGAACAACAGACAAATGGATGGATGGATGGATGGATGGAAAAACAGAATGATTGATAGAGAGAACAATGGAAAAATGAATGGATGAATGGATGGATGGATGAATGGATTAAAAAAAATAGACAGACAGACAGACAGACAGATAGATAGACAGATAGAAAGATAGATAGATAGATAGATAGATAGACAGACAGACAGACAAACAAACAGCAGATCAAATGGCAGTTTTTCTGTTTGTGTGCCAGTCACGTCTCCAAGGGCCTTTGCTCACATTCAGACTCGCAGCAAATGTTTACCCAGGTGAAGCCAGAAAACACTCCATCTGGCAAAGCTGGGCTGTTAGCCGGTAGCCTACTGCTAACTGATTGACTTCTGCAGCCACACTTTCCCTCCCACTTACTGAATCAACCAATATGACACTTCTGCTGAGTACCGTGGTGTTAAATGAAAACATGCCAAATGACTTATGCAAGGACATTGGATATATATCTTGAAGAAAAAATAAATTTCCCTAAAAACATTTTGCATCGCAGTAATATGTTACAATTTTTCTATTAAAATATTTATTTTATGTTAGGTTAAAAACATATTTATCTAAATGCATTCTTGAGCATATATATAGCTCAATAATTCTGTATAGCCTAATTTTTTTGTATTTTTTATTTAAAAAAAAACAAACAAAAAAAAACAATTCTGTTTGAAACTGTAAATAAAGGAGAGAATTATTGAAAGACAACCTGTATAACTGATGAAACAGCATCACTTAAATCCCTTGAATTAGCTATGCTGCAAACAACAAAGCTGTCTGTCATTAAAATATATGGGATGGTGCTAACAGTTTGCCGATGTTTATTGCTGCCTGGTGGTGGCAGAAGTTATGTACTGTAACTTTAAAGAGTGCTGATAAACCCAATATCTCGCGGCAGAGCCATTTCTGTTTCAAGTGGGAGAGATTACAAGGCCAAAAGTCCATTTTAGTAACTAATGTTCGACTCTGACAGGGAAGGCGAGATGGGAAAAATGCGGTTTCTGATATCTCGTCCCCGCCTCGACTTCATTATTCTGCCAGATACTTCATCACTACCTTCCTCTCCCCAAAAAGAAAATGATGATACTTTATCAAAACCTCCACGCACGCTAATAGACTAATTTGTCTGTTTACGGCCTTCTGCAAACAAACATGTGCAGAACATTTGTATCCATAACCAAATACGTGCCTGTGATTTTACCTATCGATACAGCTTTCCTGACTGCAGCGGTAATTAAGGTGAGGGCATGCACTCATTACCGGCCACTGATGAGGGTGCGCTTCAGTCGTTTATGGGCTCAGGTTGACACGACAGGCTGTACGCTATGGGGGGTTGGACTTCAGATCTAATGACCTATGGGGGCGATGTGGGCTTTTTTAATATTTTTGCAGTCAGCATGGAAGGACGGCTCTCAACAGATGTGCGGTCTATTAGAGAAGCTTCACTTCCTCTCTCAATCTCTCCTGTCCACCGTCTCCCTCCTCTCAAATGAAGCCTGTCTTCCAAGCTGTCTGAGGGAATGTCAAGGTAAACAAAATTATGCCAACAGTAACATGTAAACATTCCGCTCTGAGTGGCATGACGGTTGCAGAGATGAGCTTGTGCCATCCCAAAATGCTTGTACTTTTTAGAGAGATAAGAGGAACAGAGCCTGTTTCTCGAAAAGTCCTGTAAAATGACTTTTTGGAAATTTTAGCAGTGACAGGAAGCAAGTCTCTTTTTTTGTTCAACAGCATTACGGGATGATGTATTTATGAAGGCCAATCTAGAAGTTAGCATCATCCTGGTTCTCTTGACAAACGCAACAGAATTTTTCCTTTGGCTTGGGATTATTGAAGAAAATAAGATCTGTGACATGCTTCTTGTTTTGTTCATCACAATGCACACAAATGCATTTGGAAGTATGAATATAATCTCCTAAAGAAAAAAGCTTAAGAATGATAGAACAATGGATGGATGGAAAAACAGAATGATAGAACAACAGTAAAATGTAATAATAAAAATTTCTTACATTTAAATAGTGCTTTACATTGTGTGTGTGTGTGTGTGTGTGTGAAAACTCCTCATCCACCACCAGCTGAATAGGCAGTATGGATGGATGAAAAAACAGAATGATTGATGGATAGACAGAACAACAACAAAATGGATGGATGGACAGACAGACGGACGGATGGAAAAATAGAAAGACTGATAGACAACAATGGAAAAATGGATGGATGGATGGGTGGACAGACAGATGGATGGAAATATAGAAAGACTGACAGACAGAACAACATAAAAATGGATGGATGGATGAAAAACAGAATGATTAATAGATTAGACGGATCAACAATAAAATGGATGGATGGATGGATGGATGGGTGGGTGGGCAGACAGACGGATGGATGGAAAAATAGAAAGACTGATAGACAGAACAACAGAAAAATGGAATGGAAAAACAGAATGATTGATAGATAGACGGATCAACAATAACATGGATGGATGAATGGGTGGACAGACAGACAGATGGAAAAATAGAAAGACTTATAGACAGAACAACAGAAAAATGGATGGATAGATGGATGGATGGCCCCAACTAGAAATAAAGTTGGATGGAAAAACAGAATGATTGATAGATAGACAAAAAAAAAAAAAAATGGATAGATGGATGGATGGGTAGATGGGTGGAAAGACAGACAGACAGATGGAAAAACAGAAAGACTGATAGATAGAACAACAGAAAAATGGATTGATGGATGGATGGATAGATGGAAAAACAGAATGACTGATAGATAGAAAGAACACCAGTAAAATGGATGGATGGATGAACGCATGGATGAATGGAAAAACAGGAACAGGAAGTACTAAAATGTTTTAGCCTTGCAAAAAATCCTGAAGGATTCTATAGTCTGCAATCTGTGAGTGACAGCATTCACAACAGCTTGCAGGCCATGTGAAAATATAGAAATACTGTTGTGAGGTGTCCACAAACATATCAGCACAATAACAATCACAAATGTAGCACAAATGATGACGAATAAGAAATTAACTACTCTGATAGCACCACGCATTCATCCACTCTACACCTGGCATCTAATCATCCGGTCAACACATGGCTCTCCACCAGCTCCATATCTCAATTGTAGAAAAACACCTCCACATTTCTGATAAACCTTCTGCTCGCATATTTTTTTTCTCTAATGTGTAATTGTGATTATATCCACTAACATTAATAAGCAGAGGAAATGAATCTACTTATCAAGTAAAACTTAATGCATGCAGTTTCTTTCTCATAATAAGATTAATAAGCAGAAGCAATTGCTTTAACGCCATACAGGAAGCACGACATACCTTGAAAATCAATTTAAAATGCAGCAATGATATGTGTATCTATTTAAATACTGCATATTAATTTACTTGCATATTTTAGCAGGTAAATCATCTTGCTGTCTGTTCAATTAATGTAGTTACAATTAATCTACTTGAAGATAATCCACTTTACAAGTTTGTTAAGGACATCCAAGCAGTACAGGCATCCAGAAACAACAAAGAAAACATGATAACCATAAAATAAAATTATGTCATTATTTACTCACCCTTGGATGGAAGCCTTTTTGTACCAATTAATAAATTAACAAATAAATAAATAATTGTGATCTCTCCCCCCCCCCTTCTTCCAACTTACTTAAATTTTTTTTTTTTTTTGCAGTTTTAAGAAAACAGACTATCCATCCATCCGTGAATGCTGTAGCAGAAACAGGCTTCAGAAACTGGTTTGGAACTAAAATTATAACAATTTTCATGTTGGGGTCCACTATCTCTCATTTTTGCTCAGTAACATAAAATGGAATACAAAAAACTCACATCTAAAAGGACAAATCATCTGTCAGATGTTGAAGTATGCACATAAAACGTACAGTTTCCAAGTAGAAAAAGTCTTTCATTTTTCTCCAGCTACATTCTCTCTCTCTCTCTCTCTCTCTGAGGCCTGCTGGCCCCAACTAGACAGCTCTGTTATACTTGATGTTGTTTTCCCTTCTTTTCTTTTCTTTTCTTTTGCCCTCTCTCACTCTTTCTTCGCTAGTCTCCCGCTCCTATCATCTGTAAAAGACAGAAAAGATCCCTCCCATGAACCCCTCATCTCTCTCGTGTGGAACACGAGCGAGGATCAATGCATGTCAGTTAGGAGAGACAGTAGTGTGACGCTGACACCCTCCCCTCCACATGACCTGTACTGGTTAACCTCTTGTTCCCCACGCTTTGGGTTCACAAAGACAGCTGAGGGTGCCTGTGAGCATGTGTATGATCCATGTCATTTCTGACACATTTCAAAAAGACTTTTACGTACATTTAAGTTTGTATTGTCTATTGTTTGATATTGCCGGGGCAATAACACCGCCGTACATTTGAAATGATTACATCTGCATACAAAAAAACATCCAACACTTCATACTCAAAATAAGGAGTTTGCATAAAAAGAATCATTTTTTTCATAATTTACGGAATCTTGCATCATGCTGACCCCATATTTTTTCATTTGTCTGAGAAAGCTTTTTTTTTTCTCCACACAAGGTGCATTAAGAGTCAAGTATTAAAAGGACAATACACCATAAAAACCCATATGACACATTATATGAATTGATATGAATGACTTCAAAGTAAAGCATTTAATTTAAGATGTGTAATGTGTGTGTGTATGCTCAAAAGTATTCATACCTTTGGTACAAATATCTAAAATCTAAAAATGTACTTAAAATCTAACCTTTCATTGGAGAAAAATCATTTAAAATGGGAGAGAAATCTCATTATGAAATGTTTTCTCTAACACATTTGTTTTTCAACATTGAAAAACAAACAACATTGCTACAGAGACACACACACACATACACAAATACATTTATTTTTCTTATATCCCGCAGAGCTCTGAAGCTGTGCAATTACTTCCAAAATAAGAATAAGGAAAGCCTCATTACATCATATCTAGGCATGCAACCATTTCCAGTTTCTTCATAGATCAACAACACACTCCACACTGCCTGAGATGAAGTTGACTACACACTCTGAACCTGGCACTCAAAGCTGGGAAAGGTTTGATCTCACTTTAGCTTTGAGAGTTTGACAAGCAGTCAACTTTAGTAAACAGCAGAGTTTGTTTGGCCCCTGCTTTTTCTTTGTTGCTTACTGAAGCTTCAGGATGTGTGACAAGACTTTCTCTGTCTGCTGTTTCCATAACATATTAAAGTCAGTCTTCTCTTTCTTTCTGCACGACCTGCCCCAATCAATAGCTCGCTAAAAATTCTATTTCCATCTGCGAGTCGCTCAGAGGGACCCTTCACCAGGCGGGGGAGGCCACATATCATTCCAGCTCTTGTACAGCAACAGATGAAAAATCTGAGGCGACTGTCAGCTGGTGATATTGACTACGAGTGAAAATGTGATCATTTTGTATTAACGCGCCCCCCAGCGCCCTGTTCTGTCAGCCCGGCTCTGGGAAATTAATGCCTTCATATTGAATTTAAGAAAAATATAGAGCCGCTGCTCATTTGCCACCTCCCCGACAAAGAGGTGCATGCCACTCACGGCCTCATAATGACTTTCAAAGGGGGCACATGATCCCTGGAATTAGATTAAAGTCATTATTTAACAAGAAGGTCTTTTTCTTTGAGCTCGAATCCCGCTCCCCACCCTTTTTGGCCTATTTATTACTAGTGGAGACGTTGTTGTAATGAAGCGCAGGGTTTGGCATTTCAAATATCAATTTCTGCCAATTACACTCGCGGTGCTGAATGGAAATAGATAGAAGTGGAGACAGGGAGGGCTCTGGAAAAGACCTGACTGTTATCATATGTAAGACACTGCTTAGCTCTGACAAGAATGAGGAAAGGAAAGTCTTTAGCCTCACAAAAGACAGAAAAAGTTTAGATTTTCTAGTAAAACACAATCCTTATGACAAGGATCTTAAATGATGAGTAATACATATCAAAATGGTGAAATATACACAGTATATGTAACATTTGGTTATGAGAGCTAAGTATCAAAACACGTATTTGATATAAATAATAATTTTTTTCTATTATTAATGAGTCAAATTTACAAATAATCCCTAATTTACTCTTTTTACTAAAAAAAACTGTAACTACTGAATCCAGCATAGCTCACTTGACAGGCAGATTTACAAAGCTGCTGACCGATCCTGACCGCCATCACTTGCCCACAGTGTGACAGCATGTGGCACGTCCCATAATTACCGCCCGCAGTCAGAGTCACAGAGCAAACCTACGCATCCCCAACCCACAACCCCAATCTTGGCAAGATTGAACACTGCCCCTTCAAAAAAATAACCTGTGGCAGTCGGTTATGAGGTGAGAATTTTTCCTTCCTGTTCCAAATTTAATAAATCCTCAACAAGCTTTCCACAATACCTCCACGCTCTCTCAACTTGCCTACAGCTAAAGTCCACTCTTAGGTAATAAAACACAATCCTGGGAGGACGGCAACGGGACCACAAGAACAGGTGACACAAACTGGAATACTGTGTTTGTTTTCCACTGGGTCTGGCCTGCATAAAGCTCATAAAACGATTGGCTTAATATACAACTGGAATGAATAATAAATGGACAGCTGACAATATCTGCAATAATGGTTTCATAAATGATGCACTTATGAAAAATAAATGGCCCGGTTCATTTCCTTCTGTCATTGTTTTTCATGTTTTGAAAGTTCTCTGAATAATCTGGTGAAAAAGCAACTTTGTAATATCCGCACTGGTTTAGGGCATTCATTTAAAAAACTAAAACGATCTCTGGCTAAAAGTACAGATGGAGGAGTGAATACAAAAAGGACAGGTTTTACTACACTTTTGCAACCCAGCTAACAGAAAACATTCTCAGAATATATAATGTTCTGGCAATGTTCTCTCAAACTTATGAATAAACACTCTAAAAATAGTGTTACTAGAATGTTCATTCAGAGTTATCTGGACTTTAATAATGTTCTCAAGATGTCAGCACAAAACAATTTATTTTCACATTGTTCATGCTGTGTCTTTATTTTTTTAGCTGGATATTTGCCTAATGTTTTTCAAATGTTACTACTTGATTCAGATTATTCAGAGAACACTGAAAAATAAAGTGATGCAAAATGATAGTCTCAAGTCAAAATAGCTTATTAACAAGCCTATTGACATTGCCCAAGTCTAGTCTTCAACAACAGTCTTTGAGATTATTACAAATGCTACTGGATGCGTTATGATTTAGTTTAATATTTATGGTATTGGTTTTTGTTCAGATATAATCCTAAACACACTGCCTTTGCAAGCATCACAACAACAAATGTGTATAACAGCATACAATGCTCTTCTGGCATGAAAGCTTCAGTATGTTTTTACGTGATTGTGCGAAGGAGAGTTTACGTGCGAAGCCCCGAGAGCAACAGAGTAAATCAAGCTAAAGGCTATTTCACCCAGACCTTTTCAAAGGGTCATGAAGGCAACACAGCCATCAAGGCTCGGCTCACGCTAACACTCAGTTCGCAGTCGTGCAACACAGATGTCACAGCACACCTCCATTCTCAATTTTCTCCACACAGTCGACAGGTGAGAACGGCTCTCCAATCTGCTATAAATCAGCCACTGGAGGTGAATTAAACTCAGCAGAGTCAGTGGAAATAAGTCCAGTGGCTTTCAGATGTCAAGCTGGTGAGGTGTCTGGTAATGAAAAGCGATATCCCACTACAGCGTTTCCAGGAGTGACTGTGCTGTAATGAACTCTGTTCAGCTGATGTTTAAGGCCTGTGAATGTAAATAATCAGATGAGTTTGTAGTTTTAATATAAACCATATTCAAATATTGTATCATGGATCATTTCTGAGTATGGACACAAATATCATCAAATTCATGTATATTCATATCTGCATGTTTGGCGTGTCATGTTTAGGGGTGTGGAAATGTTGCCACAATAACAGACTGGTGTGTAAAACTCTCGGGCGTATTTAAAAGATTCTATCGCGTGAAATGTAAAGATTTCACATACCTTTAAAAATCCAGTGTTAAGCTGATCCTGATAAGCGTTCATTGTCATTCTTCTTTTGTGAGGGAGTTTGGCGTCACAGCTTCTTTGGTTCCAGGTGGAACATTAAAGAAACGTGACACACACATCTCCCGGAAATCCTGTATAATTTTAACCAATCCAATGACGACTTCAAAACTCCTGAAGTGTTTCCAGATAAGTGTGCCATATGCATCAGACGTTTAGCCAACGGTCTGTGGGTGCTAACCTGATTTTACCAAGTGCAATATGACCCTGGGTCAACATCTTTGTTAACCCTGGAACAACATTGTGATTAACAAATCAGATTTGAAGAAAGAGTTTAGGCTTACAATCAGTGTTTGGTGCTTGTACATCAGTGTCAGTCATCTATCATTTCCTCTGATTTTAGGCATTATTCATGAATAAGGTTTAAAGATATGGTCAAGACTATTTTTGCATTAAAACGTTGTCCCAGGGTCAACAAAATATGCTAACCTAGGGACACATTGAACTTAGCAAAATCAGGATGTGAGTCCGTGGGCGTAATATTTGAGGCTGAGACTAGCACCATGCTACTTAACTTGCTTATTGCCTACTTACTATATCAATGAACAGTGCAAAGTATGCTGTGTATACTGCACAGTATCATTAAAGAGCAAGCTAGTGTTCTCCTCAGCCAGCAAGACTATGTGTCTGTGTGAATGTTCACTCATAAAGTGTGTAGAGCAGTGTTTTGGTCCAACATTAGACAAAGGCTAATTAAACAATCATTGTAAGGCCGTCCCTTTGAGCCCTGCGTCTGCTGTCCTGCTGACTTTGTCACACCAGTCATCTTGGTCTCCACCACAAAGCAACTCTCCAGGCTCCGGATTCAGAGAGAGGCTTTACCCATAAACCCCTGCTCCTTCCCTCTGCCCATCTCCACAAAAGAAGAAAAAGCAGCAGACATCAAAGCAGGAAGCCTTGAGAGTGTTCGACTAAGAGAGCCAGCTTCACAGTAATTTACCGTTTGGCTTCACAGACACAGCGCGCTATCAGCTCTGATGGGGGGCTGCGGATTGTGAAATGCAGCCTCAAAGACAAAGACGTGTTAAAAGTAGATGAAAAATGTGTCGACCGTAAACTTGAAATGGATGCTGCGTAGGCAGTTACTGGGGACAACTTTGAACGAGTCTTTGGCTATGGCTTCAGGTTATCGCAGGTGTAACATTAAGCACATTTTTGGATATCTATTACAGAGGAGTATGATGGGAAATACCCATGACTAATTGTTTGCTATTCACTTTTTTATTCTTAAAGATTTACTCTTCTCCAAAATGAAAATTTTGTCATTAATCACATACCCTCATGTCGTTCCAAACCTCGGAACACAATTTAAGACATTCAGGATGAAAACTGGGAGGCTATCGACTGTCAAGTAAATTACACTGTCATGTCCCAGAAAAGTATGAAAGACATTGTCAAAATATTCCATCTGCCATCAGTGGTTCAACCGTAATGTTATGAAGCGACAAGAATTCTTTTTGTATGGAAACAAAACAATAATAATAACTTCACTCAACAATTTGTCTCCTCTGTGTTTCCTTCGCATTACCGTGGCACCATTTTGGAGAGTATCCACATTATCCATTCGAATCATAGCGTAAATACAAGCAGAAAATTTATCCTTGTGTTGTGGATGACACAGAAGAGCTTATGCTATTTGTGCCCAGTGGATACTCTCCAAAATGGCACTACGATGCCAAATTGTTGAATAAAGTTGTTCGTCAGGGTGGAGTAACCCTACAAAAATACTTATGTATGCTTACTTTTCTACCATCAAGCAATGATAAAATGTTGAAAATTACTGTAAATTACTCCCCTTTTTGTCCTCATTTTAAATTGTTGTGTATACTGTATCTCCTACAGGATTTTGATTGGTGTAAAGTGATGGAATTAAGAAATAATGAATTGACAACTATAATGTTTTGATCATTCTGTGACTTTGCAAAGATGTTTAAACATCTGATAAAGCCAACAGCTCCCTGACAAATGTGAAGCATGTGATGGCACAGAACCAATGCGCATTGCATCAGATGAGATATTATGCATCCTAACCTAAACTGAAGTCATAGACAAAGAAGGTTTATTGTCATTTCAGTTCTACATGGTAGGAGAGGAAATTAAACACAGTGGCACCTGAAGCCATGGTGCATATAACACACAAACAGAAGTACAGAGCAAAAAATGCAAACATATTGAACAACAGAGTAGTTTTGCTTAGTACAAAGCAAGTCTTGACGGTGAGGTTATGGTCTAATAGCATGTGAACATGACCATCTTTGACGTCCTACAAAGAATTTCCATTTGTGTCAATTGATCTGTCAGTCTTGAATACACCAAAAACTGTGCTATGGATGAAAACACCATCCTGGCGGACCAGAGACTGAGTATCAGTCATTGTCAGCCAAGCTTTCCTGCCCCTTAGCAGGAAATGCTTAGCTCACATGCTTAGCCGAGCACACGATATCCAGCAACATTTGTCAACCAGCACCCTGTGACAGATGTATGTTTTACATGCCATCTCACCAAGCATCCGACAACAGATTCCGATGGCCGGTTCGACAGAAAAAATAAACACAGCCTCAGCGAAAGGTCCGCTCTAGGCACGCGGGAGTGAAATTTAATGGAAGTTCGAGAGCAAATGGCCTGCGCTTTGCCACACCCTGTTATGTGCCGGCGGCGGCAGTGGTAGAAAGAGCCACAGAGATGGAGGGAGAAATGAGGAAAAGAGAGAGAACCAGAAATACTGAAGCAGAGGGAGAGGTGTGGTGAAGGAACAGCTCACTCGTTTGCTCAGCTCAGGATGGATGTTTCCCATCATGCAGCTCAATCACCCACCCAATGATTCATTTCACAGACACTTGGGTAATTATAGGAGTCAGCTCCTCACCCCCAGGAGAGAGAGAGGGGGTACTGACAGAGTACAGAGGAAGTGGAAGAAACAGGAGGAACAAGAGAGAGGCAAGAGCCTGGATGAATGATAGCGGGATACGAAGTGACTAACTGAAGAAGTGAGGGAGAGAGAGAGGAGTGTGAAGGAGAGGATGAAAGGACGCCGAGCGGCACAGATGTTCGGATGATGATGATGATGACAACATGTTGAATGACGTGACCAATTCGGACGAACAATGATTAGGGTTTTTTTTTTTTAATAACGCTTCCGGATTACCTTGTTGTGGTCATTAGGATGATACAAAGCCATTTTCCCAAATCTCATTCACTTCTGCATGCTGTGAGAGTGAGTGTTAAATCCACATAAAAATAATTGCGAAGAGTGAAGGGAGGAAATTGACAGATTACGAAGGACAGATGAGGAAACACGAGACAAAAGAAGAGGAAAGGGGGGAATGAGAGGAAAGATGGGGGCGAGGAGTGTGTGTGACAGACGGCCAGAGTGGTATGATGGCGGGGCGGCGCTGTGTACACAACTGAGGCTATTTCAAGTGTAAAAGCTCCCCCTGCTGGTCAGAGATACAATTGTTCCTTAAAGTGCTATGAATGGGAAGCTAGCCTGTTGTCATTTTTTTGTAAATATTATATACAATCAAATAGGCAGCATCGATATAAATCTCCATGTTTTGAGGTGAACTGTTACTTAACGTGTTGGCAACAACCCTGGTTGCTAAATGGTTTGAACGTGCAATTATGGGCATAGCGAGAGCGAGTGAGATTCTGAATGAGAGTGGAAGTTGGGGAAGGTTTCACCACTTCCACATACCCTGCAATTATCTCATGATGTTTACCGATATGAGTAGAAGAGCGGGTTCCCTATCGACTACAGCACAGAGAATAATTACTATGTTTTTTTAAACGTGCCGCAGGCCCGGCCGTGGCTTTGTGTGCAAATGCGGCTGAAGCGTAAAAAGTGGTCATTGATTTTGCTGCTGTTTTGCTGTCAAACAGGCAAAATATTCATGTTGCTGGTGGCTTGTTAAAACGTATCAGATAGATGCGGCTGACTAATTCAGTTCAGTGGACTGTTTAGTCATTGATTGTACTGCCACAGAGAAAACAAGAAAGCCATTAAGACAGAGACGCCCATTCGGTGGCCCTACGGAGAGAATAGCAGATTCACAATCCAGAAGCTCCATCTGTATTAGATTTACCAGCCACCATACGTGAAAAGGTCAGCAGGGCCATTTTTCGTAAGCTGCGGCACTGAAGATGGACCAGAGCACAACCTGCATAGAAAACTATATTCAGCACAACATGAATATGGGTTTTCCCAAAATGCATCTATAAATGACTGTGCATGTATATTTATGTATTTGGTAGACAGACAGCCTAGGATTGAACCCAATCAAATATTTCTAGAGAAATCTGAACATGTACATCTGCCCCCTCCAACCTGACAGAGCTTGAGAAGTGAAGAGGTGAGGAGAAGAGTGGCAGATAATTGACAAATTGCTGATGAGGAAAGCTTGTCGCAAAAAAGACTTGAGACTGTAAAGATGCTTCAGTTAGATATTTAGTTAAGGGTATGAATACTTATACAATTTAATCATTTTAGTTTTTTATTTTTAATAAATTTGCATGTTAAAAAAACATTTTTTTTTCTGTATAGTTATGGTGTATGGACTGTAGATTGATGTGGAAAAAAGTAATTTAAAGCAGTTTAACATAAGGCAGCAACATTAAAAGTGAAAAATGAATACTTATGAATATCGCAAGGCACTGTAAATAGATAGATATTGGTAGCACCTTCATGTCTGTCTGTTTCTCTCCTCTGCCCTCATGTTGAATACATCTATATTTTTACGATGCTGGGCACTTTATGCATAAACATAAAGCTTTGTTAGATATTTCCAAGGCCGCAGCGAGCAGGTGCAGGGCTATTGTGGAGCTCACAATTTATCGCCCGCTCCTATGCCCAGAGAACACATTCAAAAAAGATTAATCCATGAAAACATATACACACAAACTTATGAACGACCATGGACACTCTATATAAGTGCAAGGCAAATTATGCATACAGCTAGCACAACACAGCAGTTCGGGTTGTAAAAAGACCCATTTTAGTCATTTCAATTCATTTAATTAGTGCTTAAGCTTTTCAAAATGAAAGCTCACCATTGTACATCAATGGCTGTGGTTGACGCATGGCAGTGCTGCTCAAGGACTGTGTAAAAATCAGCGAGTTTTCTGTTCAGGGGCCACAGCTGGCCACTGAACTAGGAGAGCGGTAAATTGAACTTAACTTAATCTCTAACTTTTGAGACACATTGCTCCCATGAGCATAGCTGGACTGAGCGCTGGAGCAGATGCACCCAATACAATTGCATTTTAATCTGATCAACCGAACGATACAACTGCCCCCATTCCGAAGAAGCCAATAGAATGCGTCGGTCTGAGGCTATTAGTTTTTATTTGCTCAGGTTATTTAGCAGGACTGCACTGCTAAACAGTGCACTGTGCCCTATAATTGGGTTGCCAAGTAATAAGCAATATATTTACATATATATGGCTTTACGTAGGTATAAACAGTGTAGGTGACGATCAAATTTTCCAAAATCGAGAGGAAACAGTGCTCTGGTGACTGGTGATGTGCTCAGCCTTTTCAAGCAGAATAACCCAGAGTCCGGAATAAACAGGCCGCATTAATAACATGTCATAAATTCTACTGTGCATTCCCTGGGCCTCCTAAAGCTACAGGCAGACACTGATCGGTTGTTCTCACTGACGCCTACGAGAGGCTCGGATCACCCCGGGGCTTACGGCTGGGCAGAATGGCAAACAAGCTGGTAGATTTATGAGACCTCTGTGCGTACTGATAGATGAGATAAAAATGCAAGCTTCAGGGCAGCACCGTAGCAAAACACCAAAGTGTGACAACAACAAAAACAGAAGCATTTAAAAAAAAAAAAAAAAAAGAAAGAAAAAAAGGTGCCTTTTTCCTTGGGTGTTTTCAAAGCGAAAGCCCAGGTGTGTTGAAGCTCTGTAGGAAGTATCTCATAGCACAGCACTTCTCTTCATTTTTCACCTGTTTCTCACTCCATTTATAATTGGCTGGCTGCTAGATACGCACAGAGGGTTTTTTATTCAACACAAGAATAAAGTGGCAAAATGAACACAAAGTGCAAATACGAGAAATGAATTATGCACTAAAGAGATGATTCTTGCTTCAGTAAATATACAAATGTATCTTTGTATAGAGGTATAATCCAAATACTTAAATGTAAATTATGTCCCCAAGATATTCCATAAATGATGCACAGGATTAGATGGTGCACTAAGGAGCCGTTCACATAGAATGTATTCAGTTGCTAATCTTCAGTTGTTTTTCTATATAAACATGCAATAGACAGACTTGTATGACTTGCGCTCGTGTCTCACATGCAGAGGAAAGTGTTTTTGAAAGGGTTAGTCCACCCCAAAATGAAAATGTTGTCATTAATTATTCACTCTCATGTCGTTCCAAAGCTTTGTTCATCTTCAGAACACAATTCAAGATATTTTGGATGAAAACCCACCAACTGCCACATAATGAACACTGTGAAGGCCCAGAAAAGGGCTGCTTGTGATTAGTTGATACTCTGCAAAATGGTGCTACAGTGACAATTAGTGACGACATTGTGGAATAAAGTTGTTATTTTTATTTTCTTTCCGTACAAAGAGTATTCTCGTCACTTCATAAAATTCTGATTGAACCACTGATGGCAGATGGACTATTTTTGACGATGTCTGTCATACTTTTCCGGGCCATGACAGTGTTATTTACTTGGCACTCCATGGCACAGTCACAAGCCTCCCAAAAGAAGACCCCAGAGGCAGGGCAGGCATTGCAAGCTTTTGTTTACTATAGCAAGATTTACTATTATTTCCATGATCATATCTCAAATGCGTGTCTCGAGACTCTCATTCCTGAGCACCGTGTTCACGGTTTAAGATGCAAAGATGCATTCTGTGTGAAGTTCTTCCCTTCATAAAAGGCACTATTAAAAGTCAGAGGACATGATTATTAATAAAGGTGCTGTATGTAGAATTGATTTCTAATGGTTGAACTAAGTATTGGAAATTCTAAATATTCTCCCCAGACCTGACGTACACGCAGGTTGCCAGACTGACCACACCAACAAAAAAAGAGCACATATGATGAAGAATGAAATTAAATATGCTGTGTTTTCCAGCAACTGGCAACCCAGGTGCCGAAATATAATTGGGTAAACTGGCAGTGGCCGGGTTTCACAAACCAAAACAACGACTGATGTTCTGGCACAGAAAACACATTTTCAAAGGATAATAACTGAATGTAGAATTGTTTTCCAGATAAACAAGTATGTCAACTTAGCATGTTTCTTAAATATCTGCAATCATATTATGGAAGTTTTATGCTTTAGTTGAGCCAAAAACTTGCATACTGCACCTTTAAATCACCTTCATGACTGCCTTACTCACGTTCAGCTGTATCTACAATAGTCCTGGAGCCCTTCAGTACACAAACCTAAGTGCATGAGGCACACCAGCAATTGAGGTCCAATGATTTTGGTCTAGCACAAGGCTAAATGCAGACACGGCAGGGTGGGGTATTGACAGGCCAAGCAGCAGGCAGACAGACATGATGTACAGCCCGGCATAATCAGTTCCCAGGCTCATTAATCTACAGCCACTGCTACTCTTGATGAGAGAGTGATGCATGGGGAAAACAGTTCCTCTCCAATGTCACCCTGAACGAGTCACGACTTCCTGAGAGAAGAGATGGAACGGGCTCCTGGATCGGTGCTGTACAAATCAGAAGCAGAATCAGTGAGTGGAGTGGTAAGTTAGCTTCTCAATGTATAAGACTTTGCGAAACAACATATCGCATATAAATGTATTTAGTGTAAAATTGACTTTCTTACTTGTGCGTGCTGAGTTGATCCATGCAATCTTTTACGCCAGATTACAGTGTGAAACAAATTCATTTTACTTGATTGTCACCGCTTTCATCCATCTTGCCGCCCGACCTGACAAAAAGCTCATTTATGATCATGAATCAAAGTGAAAGGTCAGATATTTCACGATAATAACAGCTACATCTCCTCTAATCTTGAGGAAGAGAGTTATTAGCCTGTAGGGTGCTCCAGAAGGCTGAACTAGGGGCGGGGGACGTTTCTCACACAGTCCCCGTGGAGTTCAGGCATCTCCTGGGTAGGACGGGGCAGCATTCAGAAGCACACTCCAAAGGCCAAAGGTCATATGGGTGCTTTTCTTCTGTAATTGTAACATCTCCCGGAGGGCGAGTCACATCAACAACGGCCTGCTCCATCATACTTTTGTGTGTTTATTTTCAGGAAAGGACGTGAGCTCCAATCGAAGCCTCCCTATTAGATTTAACCAGCACGTTTTGGGTCAAGAGGGAAGCCACTCTTTCATCAGGAGTAAAATTCCATTTGAAACTCACTCCATTTTGGTTTCAAAAAGCAATTGCATCTTCAACGAATGAGCCATCAAATTACAAGAAAGTGGGAAAATTGCATGGCCACAGGGGTGCAAGGCAAGATCCTCGAGAGCGCAATTACAAAAATAATATTCTCTTGCAACGCGATGCGGAATTGTCTCCGTTGAAGTGAAAGGTGCAGATTAACTATCAGCCATCTTGTTTTTTCAAGGTCGTCAAAAGAAGTATTTTCCAACCAACAGATATTCCCTTTAAGTGAGCATACACTCCATTCTCTTCATTTATATGGAAATGGAGATCATCAGCATTCCTATTAAAGACAAGCCGGAAGAGCCGGCTGTGAGACGCGAGAGGGAAGGAGTCAATGGGGCTTGCAGTGTGATGCAAAAGTCTGCTTGGCTGCTCTGCACAAGGCTATGAAGAGCAACCGCAAGCTTCAATAATGTTTCATGAGCCCAGGAAATGACAAGTACGACATCACACAAGATTTGCTGTCGGCTGTCATGTGCCACCTCTTCGGTTCAATGACAACAAGGTCATCCCTACGGTGAAATAAGGGCGGACATCTTCAACGACTGGTCCAAACAGCAGCTCATAAAAAGGGGCCGTAAAGTCATTTGTGGCTGCACTGGGTTATGTTTCGTGCAGTATGTCTGCTTTATGAAGTCTGCCGATGACAGACAAGACCCGTTACACTCTGGACCATATATCATACAGGATATGGTAGCTTGAGCACAGAGGCAATTTCACAAGGAGCCGAATTTCAGTAGAAAATGTTAAGTGAGAGGTGGAAAAAAGCTATAGAAGTCAGATCACCCCATTACAGAAGGGAAAAAAACAATGAACCAGAACAATGAATGTTTTGTATGCATTCATCATAGAAGGCATATGTTTACACACAGAGACCAAGAAAGCCAAAAGTAAAAAGTGCTTTACACTGCTTTTTTGGGAGGGGAGTTTTTAGAGTGATGTTTCTTTCTCATTGCTTTGTCTGGATTTGTGCTGCGTGTTTCTAGTTAAAAGGGTCAACAGCGCCACTTAGTGTTAAAAAGGAGAAGCACACTGCTTATTATATATTTTTGTGAACATTAGATTTGACGGTTTCTTCGCTACCCTAAAATCATTAACATTAATATGATCACTTTCAAAAAGTGTAAAGCTTTCATAGTCATTTTTCTATCGATTTTTAACTTCCACGTTCCACAATAAGTGTTGCAAGTGCTTTTTTTTTTCTTTGAGGAAACCAAAACTTTAATGAAGATCCCTGTACCCTCTCTTTACTACTAATATATAAAAGCAGTAGGCCTATGTTAAATAAATAGGAAGTCCAGATAGCGAGATTAAACAATTCATACCAGGCAAACAATAACTGGATCACATACTGCATACGTTGATTCTCAAATCTGTATCCAGTGGACACACTGCTGTCCATTAATGCCACACGATAAGAAAATATATGCCTTTTTGCCACTAGAGGGCCTCAGTTACTTAGACTTCCTTCACTACGAAACTTAATGTAGCCTACATTTCATGCCTGAAAATTACTCTTCTGTTCACTAAATTAAACACAATAGAAAACAATTATGGGTGCATAGGTGTCTTTAAATTTAAAAAAAA
>JAUCMR010000032.1:15892667-15903780 GCA_032357425.1 Enteromius argenteus | reverse complement strand
TGAACTTCTAGTTTAGCAAAAAGCTGCATGTTTGGTAAGAAACAAATTCTCCTTTAAGGAAATTTAAATTGAAATCACTGCTAATAGTCAAAATAATCCATAATAATGCATGCTTATTAACACAGTAATAACAATACAGTAAAATTACAGTAATGCTTCAATATTACAAGAAAATAACTTTTCATGACTTTTCATCAGCTGTTTGGACGCTCATTCTGACGGCACCCATTCACTGCAGAAGGTCCATTGCTAAATTTCATGTTGGGGTGAACTACACCTTCAAGTCGCAATTTTGAGTTTGAGATAACGCGACAGCTTTGAACGAGTTGTCTTGTGCTAAAGGTTATTGTGTCAGGCTTAAATTAGCAGACAGCTCACCTTGACGGGCAGTTGTATCGCAGACGTGAGGGTCTGGAGTAAAACCACAGGGGCTGACAAACAGATGGAACAGTGTCATGTGCACAGAGGTGCTGTCACCTCTACAGCTCCTCTGCATTCAAGTGCATTACAGTTCACTAACTCCTAGAACACGTTTGTTTACAGTCAAGAAATAACATAGACCACTTGGAAATCTATAAAACCGTATTCAGCAAATTTGAGCAGAAATAAGACCCAGATTCAACATTTAACAAGAGTAAGATGTCTTATGATGGAATATAATTACTGTAGCTTAACAAGAAAAAATTATTATATATATATACACTGTATATACAATATATACACACACTTACCCTTATATTTTTCCAACCTCAAATTAAGTTGAATAAATGTTTATGCTGCCTAACTGCTCTCTTCTTTATAATGAGAGTAGATGGTGATCATGGGCTGTCAGGCTCCAAACATTAAAACAACATCATAAAAGCATTGTAAAAGTACTTCAAACACCTTGTACATTATATAAGTCTTCTGAAGCTAATCGATAACCATGAAACACATTTTAATATTCCTCTAAAATTTAGTTTGTCAGCTGTGGTTATCATTCACTTTCACTGTAAGTAAAACACAAACTGTTTAAAACCAACAAACACAAAAATTTAAGATTGGATTAGAACTAGTTGTTAGGACTAGTTGTAACCTTATAATAATAATAAAAAAAACTCCCTATGGTTTTAAGCATAAGCTGAGATAGATTTTTATCACTAAGAAAATGAATGTATTTAAAGAAATTCATTTATTGTTTTCAGTAAAATAATAATGTAATTAAATGTAATTGTAAATGTAAATGTAAAATTAAATGTAACTTGTTCAGTAAAGAACTATTAAAAAATAAATAAATAAAAGAAAATAGTTTTAACCAAACCATCATATTTGGGTACTGTTACACCCCTAAGATATTTGAAATTATTAATAAAGACTAATAACAGTACAGAGAAGACACTAAAATAACACTGCTGCCTCGTCAAGGTGTCCCTGTCCTGAGAAACTGCAGGTTTCAGATATAGCATTAGTTACTGCTAACAAAGCTGGCGGACAGCAGTGCCCTGATTCTGTTGGAGGTCCCTCTCTCTGGACCACTAGCTCATCCAGGCAGTAAAAGAAGGCTGACAGGGATACAGATGGTCTTGTATACATATATAAACAACAACTGGTTTATCAAGGTGTCGTAAATGCCAAAAGCAGCTGGCTACCGTATACATAAGCACAAAGTGGAACAAAAAGAAAAAGAGGAGAGAAGGAGAGAGAGAACGAGGGAAATTGCATCCATGTGTTTGGGTGTGGGCATATACTGTATGAGTGTGTAGGGTTTGTGTATGTGGGTGCGTGCTTCACCCAGGGACCTGGGGAGAGAATACATCTGGTAGGACAGCTGTTAGCGGTGTACGAGAGTATACTGATGGTGGTGAGGAATGATAAATCACACACTTTGCAGCACTGCAGACAGTGCACCGGCGTACCTGTGTGTGTAGGTACTCAGACACTGTCAAGAAATGCTAAATAATCAATGACGCCATTCAAGCAACACAGCTACAACTGTCTAAATGTGTCCGACTAGACAGTGACAACTGTGTTAAACAAGTTTTTTCACAAAATAAACATTTAAACAGTCAATATTTCATTTCAACATTAATTATCCTGTCTCCACTTTATTTTTCAACCTGGAAGTAAGCAGTTTTCTGTGAATGTGCAGGACTTCTGGTTCGTTAGCCATGGCAGGGAAATTCCGAGAAGAATAACTAAGTGCAGTAAACAGTAAAACTGTCTGTAGCCTTCCACGAAACATTGTTTTAACTGTTAGAGCTCGTTCGCCATGCTTGAGCTAATGCAAAAGACATGAGATGTGAGCACAATAGTCAAAGATGTCCATCTAGTGCAAATTGCACAGTGGAATGAAATTTTGTGTGATTCTGTGTGAACAGCCCACATCGTAGTAGTAGTATTAGTACATCTTATTATATAACAAATGCAATAACAAACCAGCAAATTAACAAACACAATTTATGTGAACAGCCCACAGAATCTTCAAAGCAACAATCTGGCAACCACTCATAACATTCTAGCACTGGCAAATTTTGTGCTGGCGCCACACACAAACACAAATAAACCATAAAACAAAGTAAATCTAGTTATTCTCTCAAACATGTTACCTCAGCTGAGAGACTGCTTTTCAGTGAGGATTAAAAAACGTAGCATATGATTAGTTATGAGGATTAGCGTGCGTTTTAAAGGTCTCAGTCCAATTTAACCTTCAAATGTGCCTTAATCACTGGGGAAAATTGGGGGGTGAACTACCCCTTTAACTGTGCTTAAAAACCTTGCTACACATGCAAAAAAACAACCACCCATCACCTATAGTATATGAACCATACTCCATTAAAAGTACGGTTCCTGTGCCTCCAGACACTGGATCAAAAATCAAAACCCCCGGCATGTTATCCATGCATGCAGATGATCACATGCGGAAAGCATCTCTACTGACCTAAGATCAAACGTGAGGGGCGTTACATTCTCTCCTCCAGTAAAGAGCTGCAACCTGACACATAGCCTCAGTGGAGCCAGAGAGCCCAGGTAACGAAGATGGATGTCCTGTAATGCAGTTAGTCTGTGGGTACTGCAGATAAAGGCATCCAGTCAAAGCTGAACATCCCAACATAGAGCAACTACAAATAGGAGATCTGCCTCAAACTGATTGCCCATGTCCTCAGAAGTTATAAACAAAACTAGAAATATGGTTTTCTGGGATAATGGAGCAATAATTAGGTTTAGGAAGTCATTTCCAAAAAGCTAAAAATGTGATTTACTCTCCCTCCACCTATTTTTGATATAATTGAGTTTCATGGGGAAAGGTAAAGGTAAACTTCAGCGGTACTAAAGCAAAGCACAGAATATATAAGTGATCATCATAACCGTGAGCCACTGTTCCCCCTTCTGGACACTAGATTTTTAGACTTTTAGAAACTCTCACTTTGTCCACCAATGTTTGGCATTATACAATTATGATGGTAACAGACCAATATCGTCATTCCACATATAAAACAACAAGTGTGGAAATAACATTTTGAACAAAATTATTAACTTTTTTCTTCAGTTTTTCCATTTCACAAAAATCTATATATTTTATGCACAGGTATTTACATGTATATATTTATATTCATATAAATTATATTATAAATAAATATATTTAATATAAAAATATTTTTCTTAAATTTATACATGCACATTCACATATATTTATATTTACATAAAAGTCTATATTATGTACACAAAAACGTTTATTTTGGATGCAATTAATCATTATAAATATACATATATTTATATATATATATATATATATATATTAACAAATTGCTGTTTTTACAACTTTTTTCATCGAATAGATGAACATATGAGACTTTGAAAAGCACTTTAAAGAAATTCTACCATTTTTTAAAAATTGCATACGTTTAGTTCACTTTTTAGAACCTGGTTTATTTTTGTTCATACAGTTCAAAGTGACAAAGAAAAAATGTAAAACGGAGGGGAACATTGACACCTAGGACACAAATTGGCCACCCCGCATCAAAAACAAAAATATAGGAAAATATTGCTTTTGAATAATTATGCTTTTCCAAGCCACTGAACTGAAAATCTTCATCCACTGTCATCACAGTTACACAGCCAAGATATTCAAGCTCATAGGAGAAGCAGAAAAGAAAACTGATTACACGGCGGACGAGTTCTTCTTCTATGAGATGCCTCACACTAAAAATAAACCCTCAGCCACGCATCACAAACTACCAGCGCAACCTGATGTCAGCTTTGTCAAATAATTCTGCCCAGTGAAGCTTCACTACATCCCAGAGGATTTGTTATGCGTTATGTTTGACTCGTTCTTCTTTTCGGTTGCACTCACTCATTCCTTCAAGCCCGTCTCTATCGCCCTCCTGCATATTTTACTCTGGCATATGCCACAGTTGAGTTCCATTAATCAGTCCCCATCGTATGAGGGCTGAATGTTAAACCCTCGCCCCGTTCCAACTCTCCGCCCCAATACAAAAAAAAAAACAGGCCCGGCGTTAACCTTGTAGATGGAGGCAGCTCACGCATCCACGGCACTTGGCAATGAAGGGAAAAGGAGAACTTCTCAAATTGTTTCCAGCCTGAGCAGCATGAGTGAATGGTTGTGTGTGTGTGTGTGTGGCCGTTCCCGACTCCGCTATAAATAAGCCTGGCTGCTGGAGAGGTGGAAGTCTGCAGAGGAACTGACAGTAGAGGGCAACACGGCCTTGTCTCCCTGGGAGATGCCAATTAAAACTGGACCCGAACCCAAAGTGTGCAACCACACGGCAACTACTTGAGAGAATGAGAAATGAGTTTTGGCATGAAGCAGATTTGAAAATGTCTGGAAATCATTTGAGGAGTTTCACAAAAATCTTCTGGGATAGCAGAAATCCCACCGCTGATGATCAGCTACAAATGACGCTCAGGATCTACTAATATTGGGTTACAAAGAAAACTAATGCACTGCTAGGGGTGTCGCGATATACCGGTATGGACGATAACCGTGATATTCAAATCATGAAATATCGACATTGTGTTAATTTTGGGTATGACGAAATACCGGTTTTGGCCATAACCATGATATTTGAAATCAACAGGACTCTTATGATAACATGGCACGTAAATTATCGAGCGCTAGTGCCTGGTTGATCTCCCAGGTGGCAGTATTGCGCCTTAACGCGGACACCTACTGTCAAACAAAAAGACGACACAGCGCGCCGCGCACGCGAGAATCACGCAGATTGAGGCTTTGTCCGCATCCAAACAAGTAAGCCCGCAGTGTTTTTGGCTTTAGAGGAAACAGCTCAATTCCAGTCCTCTCGTACAGCCGCTCTGCATATTTTGCATGTCTCCTTTAGCTAACACACCTGATTCTGATGATCAGCTCGTTAGAAGTGAGCTCCGTGCATGAACTGTGTTCCGATTGACATGGTCCCTACACAGTGTTCATTTACATTAACATGTTAACAACGGTTTTCTGTTTTTATATTTAAATAAAGTGTGATAAGTTCATAGCAGTGCCATGCACCTAATGCCTCATCTATGCTGGCGCCGGCGCAACCATAGTTTAAAACACTTAAAATAGGGGTACGTAAATTAACAGGTTAAAATATCAGTTTTGATGTTAATATTTATTCATCATACTGTTGATCTTGACCGTATTTTCTTTCTTGTAATTTCATAGGGAGCTTCAAAGTAAAGCAGCACAATACTTTTACATTTACAAGAAAACATCAGAGTTGCTTTTTCAAATAAGTAATGCAAGTTACATTTTCTCCATGTTGAAAGAAAAATCAAGGTTTTGCTTTTCGGACGATCCCTAATGAAAGAACAACAACTAATGCCCTTTACATGACCTTTAACATGACCTTAGTGGAAAAATCATCCTTATAGACTCGAGCATCATCACCCCACAACAACATCAGTCATCTTAATCAATCTGGCCAATGTTCACAAAAGCGGTAGCACACGCCAGCAACATTCACATTGACATTTGGGCTTGAAAAGTTGAGGAACAAGCACCTGTGAAAAAAAAAAAATAAATAAAAATAAAAATCATTCATTCTTACCTTGCCCTTGAGCACCTGCTGAGTCTGTGCAGAAGATCCACAGGACAGAGATAATGAGGAGGAGCGAAGGCCAGGCTAGGACGGCAGTACACCTCGCTCGGTCCGGGTTGGCGGCCATGACACCATTGGTTACTGTCAGACAGAAAAGATAGACAGACTTATATATATATATATACACATGCAGCAGTAAATCAATAAATAATTATTACTATTATTTATTAAATATATTTTGTATAATATTCAGATGTCAAGATCAAATTTCAAATACTACTGCAAATAAAAGAGAGCACAATCCTTTTTGTGTTGTGGGAACGTTGAGTCACTGGTTTTCCAAACCACAAGTTTATAAATGTAACCGAGGCTCATCACAGGATAATTTCCCATTTTTCTTAATATCTCAAAGGATATCTGAAAGTCAAGATGTGTTCTGATCCTACAAAGCATTATTTATTTAGTAAGAAACATCCAATATGCGATTACTTCAGTATCCAAGGACTAATTCTGAAAGCCGCGTGCTATTTATCAGAGGCGATGTTCCCGCCATGCAAGACGTAGCCAAGCTTTCTTTTTTAATTCACTGAGAGTAAGACGACTGCTATGAAATATAACTCGTGGTCTGGAATGTTCCACTCATTAAACACAAAGCTTTTATGAACCAACAATTCATCAAATTTTAACGATATGTTTGTAGAGTCGCATTTAGGCCTAAATTTATGGAGTTACCATTACACTTAATGAAGTATTATGTCTTTATGATACCAATGACTAAAACATGCCCAGCTGACATGGAGTGCGGTATAAGTGAAAAACTGGCAGAAGTTGCAGCTCACAATTATTACTGAGTACAATATGAAATGGAGGTTACTACATATAATATATGTGCCATTCCTCATTGTCATCTGTGGCAGCTCATGCTTTATAGAATGCTTTACATCATAAACATGCAACAAATGATTGCAGTTAATGGAATGCAAATGAAAGACATACTGTAGAACAGTATGCATGCAACATACAAAAAAAAGAAAAATTGTTCATGCTTTGAAATATAATGCTTAATGTTCCTAACATGCTTCAATAATCACAGTTAATGCAATGCAAATGAAGGACATATTGTAGAATAGCATGCATGCAACATACATTACTTGGTATGTTCCTTTAAAAGAAAGAAGCAAACAAGTGAAGTTCTTTTCTTTTATTGATTCCTGTGCTCCTGCTGTCTGATGTGTCAGTCAGTCTGTGCAATGATCAGATATTCTCTCTTTCACGGACACCCATCTGGGTTACTCAGACCGGTGACTAGTGATGTATAATGCCTGACTTGGTTCACTTCGCCATCACTCACCCTTACACTTCTCAACATGCTTGCCTTGTAACAAAGGGTAAATAAAATCAATAAGCCTCCATTTCACATCGCAGCCATTTATTTCTCCATCAATAGCTCCTCTACTAGAATTAAAAGCACGGGCATTTGCATATACACAACTCAATCACCTTGTGAGTGTTACTGAGAATAGAGAAAGAATGGAGAGTATTTTACAGTTAGAGTTAGTAGGCGTCACTGACACAGTGCACATTTCAATATAACAGTTTTCTAACTACAAAAAATGTAAACAAATTCTTAAAAAAAGAAATATTGTTCTTCACCATGTTAGTATTATTTTATTATTTAATGTTTTAAATACATTTAAAACGAATATTAAGTTAAGTTTACACTTTTCTGTACTTTTTGATGCTTAAAAGCGTAAGCTCTACTCTTACAGACAGATGATGATGATTGTGATAATAACAATAACAACAATATTAGCATTAGTAGTAGTAGTTGTCATATACATTTAATATATTATTTTAATATATTTCTTAATATTTAAAAAAATATATTTTTTTATTTTCAATATTAGTTAATACATTTTGACACTTATTTTTAAAGCCTGAAATCTTTGGTCTATTAACTAAGACAGACAAACAGATGATTGATATATTATAATATGATTCATATTTTTATAGTTTTTATTATTTATTATTAATTAATTGAAAAAGCTAATAATCTCTGATTAATAGTTTTTATTTCCTTTAATTTCATTCACTGCAATTTCATGAAAGATAAAGACAAGCATAGTCTCAAACATTTCTAATTCCGTATTCCCAAAGTCATGCAGGTTTAATGTGTAAAAGTGTAAGTGTAAAAATGTTCATTTTTGCCTGAACTATCCCTTTAAAACTCTAACCTTGTATAGTCCACATAACAACAACCATTTGGTTGAAACCTGCTTTTTCATTGACAAAAGTAGGCGCCACAACGGAGACTAATTCCCCTGATCAATATCTACTTCCACGTTGGGCTACGGTTCAGCGTGGATGGCAGTGGTCAATGACTCTTCCTCAGAGGTCCGGGGGCAGTGCTGGACACAGGCCCGGGAGAGACAGATTGGTGTAGAGCGGGACGACTACAGCCAGGCGCCTGGATTCCTGTCATCCTCTCCCCCCTCCTTCTGTCTGCTAGATCAACACGCGCCACGGCTCTCAAACACAACAACCTGTTTGAGATTAGCCATCAATTGGGCTGCTCTGCATAACGACAGCCTTACAAGCATCCGCAATTGCATTGCTTTTATCTTGTCATGTCTGGATGCCTTTAAGTAGGCCACTGTCTAAGGCACCCACACCGCCACGGCCGATCCAACTGTTTTCAGGACTATGGACAGCAGAGCTGAAAGCAGAGCTGTCCATGGTTCTGAATGCAGTTGGATCGGTTCACGCTGTGGAGGTGTTCATACTGAAGACATGCTGTCCATCGTGCTGTCAGAATGTAATTACGTGGGAGTCTCAAAGTGCCAAGAGAGAAAAAAAATAACACAGTCGAGGTCTCAGAGGGCAAGTGTGCCACCGTGGATTTCAGCAAACATTTCAGGCCTCTGCCAAAGAAGAGGATCTTCAGTGGCAATGCTGACAAAAAACCAATTACATTCTCCTCTGCTGTAAGCTTGACATGCTGTGATCATTTATTATAATTTTTTACATTTTCCCTAGCTTAAATTAGGGTGTGATTGCATTAGACACTAATGGAAATTTCAAACTCATGTCTCTAGGTAAATCAGCAGTTAAATCATCTAGAGTATAGTTGTCATAAAGATAGTAAACTTTAAAAGATGCCTCAGTATATATTCATTTGTCATCACTAGCATTTGAGACATTGAGTAAATTTAAGAAGAGATGCAATAAAAATATTAAGCTAATATTATATAAATAAACCTACATAAAATAAAATGCTGTCATCACTATTATCTGGGACACTGAATAAGCTTACATTTAAAAAGAATCATATAAAAAAGCAAATATTATAAAAATAAACCAATATAATAAAATTCATTCATCACTGTAATCATAGTGATTAATTATATATATATATATATATATATATACACACACACACACACATAATCTTATATTTATTTTATTTTATTTATTTAATATTATTTATTTATTTATTTATTTATGTTTGTTTGTTGGACATTGAGACCCATTCAAATATAAGCTATAAACCAACATAATAAAATAAACTTCATTAGTAATGTCTGGGATAAAAATAAAATACAATTAAATTAAATAAACTGTCAAGAAGTATCCTTCCATTAACATCATTAACTTCATTATGAACCACTTCTGGTGAACAGGTGTTTTGTGTCATAGTTGCATTGACTAATCAGAAGCCAAATCTGAATCTGATTTAATAATTCAGCAATATAAGTGAAAGTGAGTATCAGCATGACTGTGATTCTATTCTGAAACAAAATAAAACCAATACATAGATAACTCACATTTCAGGAAAATCTTTTTTTCCAAAAGATGCATGTGTGTCTCCAAGCAACTAACTGTTGTATAATAACATTTATAATTCTTGGCCCAAAGTGAGAGTTTTAGAAAATGTCAGACACTTTGACAGAAAACTGACAGATTACACACTCCATGAATGATATCAAATAGCACATAATATCCAGTCTAAAGTGCACTCAACAGTAATGTAAGACTAATGTGAGGGCACTGTGACTGACTTCCATCAACACGCCATGTGACAACTACATTAACACACATGCACACGCACAAATGAACTTCCTCTCGCCTTGCTTACCTCTATCAGCGGGAACCTTCGAAGAAAGGCTTGAAAATGCATTGGCGATGTATTTCCCACGCACAAGGGAAGCTGCTCTTGGAATAGTCTGCGCACGGTTGGAATTCTTGCCCTCTCTCACACACAACTGGCAAAGCACTCTGCCTTCCTCCCAGGCTCATCCCATCTGCAAAGCGAGAGAGAGAGATGGAGCTCACAGGAGAGAGAGAGGAAAGTCAGCCAGGGAGATGGAGAGAGAGAGAGAGAAAGAGAGGGAGAGAGAGGGAGGAAAGGATGAGGCAAAAGAGAGTAAAAGAGGAGGAGAGAGATTGTTTCAATAATGCAAATTGTCATAAGAGAGCTGCATTCCTGGTAATCCAATAGAAGTGAAGTAAAAGCTTCTGTCATTTCAACAGACTTAATGAAAACAATCTGATTAGATGGCCCTGCATCTGCACAGCTTCCTTCAGAGTCATTGTTTCGGATTTGTACCGGCCTGTCTCACTCTCAAATTAACTTGCCTTTAAATCCATTTAATGTTTGACTTGAATACTTACACAATTCCAACATCGAACAGGTCGGTGGAGGGGAGTCATCCAATTGAAACAGCTATTCTTTGAGTGAAATGAAGCTCAAATCAACTCAACATCAAGTCCATGGGTTTGAATCCCTGGAAACAAAAAGTGATCAAATGTATACCTGGAATGTGCTGAAAGCGGCTTTGGATATGTACATGCATACATAATGGCTCAGATGTTTGGGGTCAGTAAAAAGCGGTTTTATTCTGAACAAGGCTTAATTTATGTGTTCAAAAATACAGTAATATTGTGATATATTGTTATAGTTGGGGCAGTCGTGGCCTAATGGATCACCTTCAATACCATGACTGAGGTGAGACCCTTGAGCAAGGCACTGTTCCCCCAACTGCTCCCTGGGCACCGCAGCAATGGCTGCCCACTGC
>JAUCMR010000032.1:15873376-15892567 GCA_032357425.1 Enteromius argenteus | reverse complement strand
ACTGCTGTGTGTGTGCACTTGGATGGGTTAAATGCAGAGCACAAATTCCTAGTATGGGAAACCATACCTGGCCACATATCACGTCCTATCCTATCCTATCAGTGTTAGTCATAATATTTTTTTCCTAAAAATTGCAAACATGTACATCCATCTTGGTCACATATTATTGTAGCACAGTTTGTGCTGAAAACAAAAACAATTACATGTTGGTCAATAGTAGCTGAAATAACCTCAAATATCAGAGCATGTCAAAACATCTCAGGGACCCCAGAATCACCTCAGACCCCAGAGGGTTAACTATCTGGGCCTCTTCTGCCAGAACAGACTTAAAAAATTCTGTTTTGAAGTTTTACATTTTTTTCGTCATTGGAATGAGAGGACACTTGGTGTTTTGTCGCATTAGCTATGTGACCACACACACACACAATCATGGACATGATTTGGATATGATAAAAGGGTTGAAAAAAAATAAAATAAAAATTACACTTAATAAAAATTACGGCTAAGGTATCAAGTGTAACCCAAAAATTAATAGATTTTATCCCTGCAGGATAAAATACCTGTTTTCAATTTGGATAAACTTTAAAAATGTATTCCCGTGATGCAAAGCTGAGTTTTCAGTCTTCATTGTTCAGGGTCACATGATCCTTCAAATCATTCTTGCTGATTTGGTGCTCAAGAAACATTGTTTAGCATCAGTGTTTAAACTTCTGCTGCATAATGTTTTTGTACAAATCGTGGGACTTGTTTTAGGATTCTTCGATGAACAGCAATGTATTTAAAATACAAATCTTTTGAAATACTATAAATAGCTTCATACTGTAACTTTTCATTATTTTAATGCATCCTTACAAAGTAAAAGTATACATTTTGTTTCTTTTTTTAGAATAAATAACTTTTAAAAGGTATTTTAAAGAACATCATATGCCAAAAATATGTTTTTTGGATACTTTGTTAGTGGCAATATTTAGAATCAAAATGCATATGCAGATGAAAGTATCTTTAAAAAGTTCAGAAAACCACTGTCACAAAATCTGGAGAAAACCAGATATTCGTCTGTGTCACAAAAAGCAGATGATCTGAAATATAAGATTTATATTCAGCCATTGCAGTAATGTCTGTTATCATCCATGCTAAGTGTTTTGTTGTTTAGAACTTTACACTATATGTCCTATATATAAAAAAATATTTCTAAATGGTGTAATTAACATTAAACACAGGGTAAAATCTACCAAATATACCTTTAGGCTACAATCTAACCACATTGTTTTTCAGAGAAAGAGAACCTATTGCCTATTTCAGTACTTTCCCTTCCTCAAATTGCAGTGTTAATCAAAAACAAGGCAATTATCCCCCATTTAACAACAGCAACAAAACGCCTTAATCGATCTCTCAAACAGACCATGAAGAAACTAAAAGTCATGGTTTACACGTCTCACATCGTATAAGCAGAAATGCAGAAGCTGATGCATTTGTCATCATTTCCTTCCAAGCAAGACTGCTGGTAGAGCGAATCAACTAAATGTAAACCAATTAATAACAGCAGCAATTGCATTAAACCATTGGATCCTAAATAGAAAACCACTGGAATTGCTCTAGAAATGAGCCATTAACTACTTGAAGAATCTCTGTAAAATCTCTTTTATAAAACTGCAGAGTAGTCCTATAAATCTTATTTACTCGTAACGTTCAAACTAATATGATCGACAGTTAAGTAATAATTTGCGGATTACGGCAAGTGCATGTTTTTGATATTATCAGCAGATTTAAACAGCAAGTGGATTGTCCAGCCGTCAGAGGCTGATGAATGACCACTCATTAGAATTGCAAAGGCGGAGTGGGCCGGCGCTGTCAGCTGCCGCAGCGGAGCGTGATTCCAGACGGGGTTTGACAGGGCCACCAGACTCCATCGGGGTAATTAATTTGCCACATTCTAAAGGACGTAGGGTGTACTTCTTGAAATTAGGCCGGTAAAAGAAGTGGCAAAGGGTCATGATCAATTGATTATCATGACGACTGAGATGGAGGCGACATGGCTGTTTAATGATTAATGCTTTTGTTTGTGTGGTTTCAGAGAAACCCTTCCCATGCTAATCAAGTCCAGATAAGTTTCAGCTTCAATTGAGTTTGACAAGCTACAAGCAACGCTGCTGGCATGCACCGTGGAAGCAAAGAACCTAATATCTAGCTGGCTTGTACTACAATGAATGGAGGACTTTGTGATGCAGATAATTTTTTAAGCATGACAAGAATCGATAAAAGAACAGTTCACTCACAAATGAACATTTGCTGAATATCTATTCACACATCAAAGATGTTTCCTCAAATGAACAGGTTTAACATTACATCACTGGCTCACCAATACGTGCTCTGCGGTGAATGGGTGCCGTCAGAATCAGCTGATAACAACGTCAAAATAATCCACAAGTAATCCACACCACTCCAGCCCATCAGTTAAGTGAAAAGTGTTTGTAAGAAACTAATCTTTTGTTATCAGCTGTTTCTGACGGCACCCATTCACCACAGATAACTTATTGGTGAGCCAGGAGTGTAATGTTAAACCTGTTCATTTGAAGAAAGATCTTTGAAGGCCTGAGTAGATATTCAGCAAATGTTCATTTTAGACATTTTGAGACATTTAAAGCTATTGCTTCTGTCCAAAACAACAGTCCATAATCAGAGAAAGCAATATTATGAATGGAGGATTCATATTTTAATGGGAAGCAATGGAATAAAACATCTTAATGGTTGAACTGTTTCTTACAAACAAGCAGCTTTTCACTTCACACGATGTTTATTGATGGGCTGGAGTCATGTTGATAATTTATGTATTATTGTGATGTTTTTCTCAGCTGTTTGGACTATCATTCTGACGACACCCATTCACTGCAGAGGACCCACTGGTGAGCAAGTTATGTAATAATACATTTCTCCAAATCTGATCCAGTGAACAAACAAACTCATCTACATCTCGGCCAGAGGGTAAGTAAACATCAAATTTTAATTTTTTGGTGAAGTTTTCCTCAGAGTTAACGTTATTAGAATTCAACAGCTTATCAAGCCACACAAGTGGTATTGTAAAAGCAGAACTTAAACTGTAATTATCCAAACGAAATGCAACAGTACTGTGTGCTAATGAGTGTTCTCCTCGGGGAGCTTCTCTGTTATTGGTGCTGAGTGGGTGGTACAGGCTAATTCCCAGAACAAGACGAGACATCAGTAGACAAAAACAAGGCTTGTACAGAAGCACAAAATCACTAAACAAGTCTAGGAGGTGACAACCATATTGTTCCTTTCTGGATTCATCTCTCAAGCTGACATGAGAGAGTTGCTTACTACTTCAGTCTGACATATTTCTCAGAAGTTTACTGATTTGGGGTGCTCCGCTAAGAACATGGAAAACCTTACGGTGAGTTTCAAATTCTTCGATTTTGAGTGTCAGACATTAAATGCAAAAAGTGGTAAAAAAGTAATGGGTGGTTTTAGGCACAGCGCAAAGCAGAGGATCTAAAAGGCCGCTGCCTTTAGTTTATGGTTGCCAACCAAAATCTTAGATTGACACATTAATATAGAATGTGACTTTGAAAAAAGCTCAGGCAGTTAGAAATTTAGAGTTGGTCCATTTTAGAAATTATATTACGTAACCGATAAAATCAGTTCATAATTTATATCATCAGGTATATATAGTAGTCTACAGTTGAAGTGAATCAAAAAAGTGAATCAAAGTTGTCCTAAGGCAAGAACGCATTTTGGTTTTAAGACAACTTTAATGAAAGGGTTTGATCCACTTTTTTACATATGTCTGTCTACTGTGTACATTTATTATATAGGCTATATATAAATACACACCCATGCATGCATATTTAAGAAAAATATGTTATATATTAAATGCATTTATAAATATATATATTATATAAGAAAAATATTTATATGTAAAAACTTTCAAAATATATACTGTACTTATGTGTATTTATATATACATATATAGATATGTTCTATTATTTTGGACACGATTAATTGTTTAACAGCACTAATTTAAATATTTTTCTTTAGAAATCATTCTAATATGCTAATTTGGTGCTCAATGAGCATTTGCTATCTATGTTAAAAACATAGATGTGCAGTGTCTATAAAATTGTTTTCATCATTATTATTTTATTATTGTATTATACAGTACTGGACCAGATTTATTTTTTCTGGTTTGCCTTTTGAGGTTATTTCAGCTTCTAATGATGGTTTGGTAAGGGTTTCTAACATCTTCTGTCTCCCGTCTCTTTGAGCAGCCAGACAACTGGCGGGAGATTGTGAACAAGAAGCTTCACTTTCCACCGGAGCTGATCCCTGCCATCCAAGAGGGCAACATGGCCTGGGTGGACAGCCTCCTCTCCCTTGGAGACGGGATCATCCGTCAGCTGGACGAATCTGAGGATCGGTTATGGAGGGAAGCGTTAAACCTCTCCATCCGGCTGGGCAGCGAAGACATCATGACCTCCCTTCTGCTCGGCGTCAAGTTTGACTTCCGTCAGATTCACGAGGCTCTGCTGGTGGCTGTCGACACCAACCAGCCAAGATTCGTCAAACACCTCCTGGACCGCTTGGATCAGGAGAAAGGAAACAAGATGGACGTTCGTTCTTTCAGCATGGCCATCTTTGACCATTCGATTGACGACTCTCAGTTCGCGCCAGGAGTGACGCCACTAACGTTGGCCTGCCAGAAGGACCTGTATGAGATCGTAACTATGCTGACCCAGAGAGGTCATGACATTCCTCTGCCTCACTCCATCTCCTGCACGTGTCTGGAGTGCCGTAACGGAAGGCAATATGACTTGCTCAAGTTCTCACTTTCCCGTATAAATACATACAGAGGCATCGCCAGTCGCGCGTATCTGTCCATCACCTCAGAGGATGCCATGCTCAGTGCTTTCCACCTCAGCAGAGAGCTGCGCAAACTCTCCAAGAAAGAACCAGAGTTTAAGGTGAGCTTAGAAAAATGCATTCATTTATAGAAAACATTGCAAATATAAATAAATTATTTGGAAAAAGAAGCAATTGTCTGTTTTTCATGAACTATTAAGAACCGTCAGCGCTGAATAGTAACTGATTATATATATATATATATATATATATATATATATATATATATAGGTTACAAAAATTTTACTTTACCAAAACGTTAAATTATATAAAGATTTGAAATGCTCATAAATAAAATACAGTTACTATTTATGATTACATGATGATTAAATATTCTCACAATGACAATAAATTGTTTACTTTATTGATTCACCACAATATTTATTTATTTGTTTGTTTTTTAATTTTCCTTTCTAAATTAATTTACCACCTATCTTTATTTGACCCTCTAACTCTAGCAGTCTCTGTTCTAATTCTATTTTATATATAAGTTTATTTTTATAAGAAAAATACTATCTATTCTGTCTACTCATTAAAAAAAACACTGGGTTTCTTTTTTTTCTATATTCTTTCTACTTGCTTTCTTAAAAAACAAACAAAGAAAAAAAAAAATTGCTATGTGTATTGTGTTAACCAAGACATGTCATAGTGCTTGCATGTTGTTGCTCTCTTGTTGGTCTTAATTGCTTCTATTGTCCTCATTTGTAAATCACTATGGATAAAAACGTCTGCTAAATGACTAACTGTACATTTAAATGTGATATACAGTTTGGAAAACCCTGCTGGAATGTAATGTTTAACACATTTTATGATGTTGATGAATGTATATTTTCTTTTTCTTTGTTCTTTTTGTTGTTGTTGCTTTTCAGTATCAATATGGTACACAGTATTCCCATTCATGTCTATGTAATAAACAAATTGGGTCAAAAGTAACCTAAAAGCAATCAAAAATTAATCAACCTACCTTACTTAATATGCAATCCAGATTATGTTATTCACAATATTTGTCATGTAACTTGTAATCATTAATGGAATTCAATTTGGGAATATTCTACCCAGCACTGACAGTATGCTACTAATAACTGACTCACTGAATATTTTTCCATGCATGCCCACAGATTATGCTTCACAATTTGACAATCAGGTTTTAAACACCAAGTTTTCCACTGAGACTTGCCACCCAATTGTGTCTCTGTGTGTGTATTGTCAGTATATTTATAATAAGTTATCAGCATTGGTAAACCCCCCCCCCCAAAAAAAACGTATTCATTATCTTTTACCCTCTCTTTCCCAAAACTCTTTATTGCTGTTTAGCCGCAGTACCTGGCGTTGGAGCAGCTGTGTCAGGAGTTTGCAGTGGAGCTTCTGGGAATGTGCCGGAACCAGAGCGAGGTCTCCACCATCCTCAACAGCGCTGAGGAAGACAGTGAGGATGAAGAACTGGATGAACAGACATTTGAGGAAGGTATCCCCAACCTTGCTCGTCTTCGACTGGCAGTCAACTACAATCAAAAACAGGTACTTCACTTTGGTTTAATAAGCAATGTCACTATGTTACTACAGATAAACTCCTTTCCTCAAAAACATAAATAAATAAAGCCATACACACATACATATCAGTATCAATCTGTATTTTCTTTTAAAATAAAATAAAATTAAATAAAATCACTGAATCACTGTTATTTTGGTAAAATTTGAATATTATTTTATATGATAGCTTTTTTCTTATTTCATTTATTATTTTTTTTATATGTTGTTTTCATTTTACGTGTTACCTTTAAATTAAAAATAAACATTAACTGTAAAAAAGGGAAATAAATAAATAAATTGCCAAGACAACATTAGACATTTTCCTTTAGTTTAATTTGATATAATAAGCCATAACTGGGTGGAGGGCTAGGAAACTAGGTAATTTAATTAAAACAAAAAATGTCACATAATTAAAATAAATTTCAGTATAGTGTCATTTATAGTTGCTACTGGTATGTTGAATGTTGTTTTTGTTTTTAATATTTTACATTTATATTTTCTTTTTCATTTTAGTTACAATTTTAGCCATTGTTTTGAAATGTAGTCATTTTTATTTAGAATTATTATTATTATTATTTAATATGTCTACCTAGCTTTAATTTATTTTTATTTCAGCTTTACCACATCAAGTTATGAAAATAACCAACATTACCATGGCAACTATCTGAAATAAAATGTTGAAGTTATTTTTATCTTTTATTTGATTTCAGTTTTGTTTATTTTATTAAACTTTTCTTTAGTAGCTTTTAGTTAACTATGCTAACCCTGGGTGAAGTAACACTGCAGACCTCCACTGCCCACACAGACTGATGGATTTGAGGAGAAACACAGGGCACATGAACATCATCTTTCACAAGCGCGCAGTCGTTTGACCCCTGCGTCCATGCCGTATGGGATGTCTGATTGATTGACAGTTGGCTGGGAGGCCTGACTGTTTGTTTTCCTCGTCTAGTTTGTGACTCATCCCATCTGCCAGCAAGTGCTCTCCTCCATTTGGTGCGGTAGCCTGTCTGGTTGGAGAGGAAGTCGAACTGCTTGGAAACTGCTGGTGTCTTTGGGGATTTTCATTGCCATGCCATTTCTCTGCCTCGTTTACTGGATCGCCCCTAAGTCCAAGGTAAATTTGAGCCAGCCGTGATAACAATTAAATAACATAATAATGGCCCACGGTCCCAGGAAACCAACCTTATTCAATACAGCCTAAAAGTATGCCAAATATGTATTAATTGACATGGATAAAACCTGCTTTGTTCTGCCAGCTGGGAAAAGTGCTGAAAGTTCCCGTGATCAAGTTCCTGTTACACTCGGCGTCATACATGTGGTTCCTCATCACCCTCCTGACGGAGTCGATTTTCATGGAGATCTACCGCAGCGATTTTGCCTCCCGAAAGCAGAACATTCTCCATAACTCTCTCCATATGATATGGGTTGCTGGTGGGTCACGCTGCCAAATACAAATCCATAGATAAACCACTTAACAGGCATTTAAATCTTTGAGTCTAGACACTAATTGTCTTTGATTTATTTAGAGAGAGTAAATGTAATGATTATTGTCTAAAATAGAGTGTTTACCTTTCTGCGTTGGTAGGTTTCTTCTGGTTTGAGTGTAAGGAAGTTTGGATTGAGGGTTTGAAAAGTTACTTCCTGGATTTATGGAACATTCTGGATATGATGGTTTTGAGCATGTATCTGGCATCCTTCACACTACGCATCCTCATCACGCTGAAGGGATATTTCCTCTGTCAGGACTCAAGCACTCAAGAGCTGTGTGACTATTTCACCAACACAGGTGACATCTCACATATTTATTTATTTAACCAGTCTTTTTTTTCTTTTTTCTAGCAATCCATATATCACCCTTCCTAAAAGTAATACAGATATATACTATATGATACAAATACATAACTATTATTAATGTAATTAAATATTGTTATTAAATTACAACAACAGTATATTGTTATGAAAAAATACAGTTAAAATAATAACAATAATAATAATAGATTCTAACAGAATTAAAATTAATAATTTAATACAAAATAATTATTATTAGCAGTAGTAGTAGTATAAATTAAATACGTTTTAACTAGTACGGTTAGGATAATAAACAATAATAATAATAATAATTATTATTATTATTGCTATATGTTTTAAATCACATCATAAAATATAGTTCATAATAATAATAATAATACAATTTATATATTAACATTTTAATTAATTTAGTATTGATGAAAATACAACTAAATATTGTTATAAATTAAATAACAGCAGTAGTAGTAATTAATTGTATTATTAAACATAATTACAAATACAGTTAAAATAACAATAGTAAAAATAATACTACATTTTATAGACTATTATTTTTATATTTTTAATACATTTACAAATGCAATTAGATATGATAAAATAATTGTTTGTAAATGAACATGTAGCAGCAGTAGTAATTATTATAAAACTTCTACAAATACAAGAAAAAAGTAACATCTGAAATTATTAATATTAATATATAATTGTATCATATGTTTCTGAATAGTACGAGAGGACTGGAAACAGGAGGATCCTCAGTTGATTGCAGAGACTCTGTTCGCCGTGACCAGCATGCTGAGTTTCACACGTCTTGCCTACATTCTGCCGGCCCATGAATCCCTGGGAACCCTGCAGATATCCATGGGAAGAATGATCGATGACATGATGAGGTCAGATCTCGCTGTTTGATCTCTGAGATTGGACGTCCAGTAGCTATGAGGAGAGAACACCATTAAAATCACTTTCATTAAATGTTTTTCTTGCTCTACAGGTTCATGTTCATCCTTATGATAATTGGAACAGCGTTTTTGTGTGGAATAAATAACATATACGTCCCATATGTTGTTTCTCCACATCTTGGCAGGTGATTAATAGCTTGTTTACATGTACTTACATGTGTTTGGCTGATTTGAAATCACTCAGGAGATGTATTTTAAATCTTTTTGTCTGTTGTATTCATTTTAGATTTAATGAAACATTTAACTTCCTCTTCTGGACCATGTTTGGAATGGCAAACCAGGAATACGTAGACATGCCTGATTATGCTTTGGCCGAGTTTGTGGGAAGGATCTTCTACGGGATATTCACACTGCTCATTGTCATAGTGCTACTTAACATGCTTATTGCCATGATCTCCAACTCATTCCAGAGGATCGAGGTATGAAGCTTAAAAGATCATTATAAAAGAGTTAAAGACAATATTAGAGAACATTTGTGGACCAATACGATGGAAGAAACTTCCACTAGCCAAAAATGTCAAATGCTAAATATTTCAAACAAATGCTATTGTTTTGAATGTACTATTAATCAAAAACCACAGAAAAATGGATTTGCAATTACTAAGCAGCACAAATGATTTCAACATTGATAATAAGAAATGCTTTTGAGTAGCAAATCAGCATATTTGATTTCTGAAGGACCATGTGACACTGAAGACTGGAGTACGCTGAAAATTCAGCTTTGCATCACAGGAATAAATTGCAGTTTTAAATATATTCAAATTAGGGCTGTCAGTTTAGTGCGCTAACATCATTATTAGATATTAAAAAGTAACGTGATTAAAACATTTAACGCAGTTAACTCAACATAAAACATGTACATTTTCTTTTATTTTATATTGCCCAAAAAATGCCCATGTATGAGTTTTTGTTTCATATAGGCTACGATATCACACGAGCAGCGAAAGCAGTATTAAATCAGTGCATTTTGTTCCAAATTAGCTTAAATGTAATTTTACCGATTTGGTAAATAAGAAGCTGATTTTGTGTTGTATTTTAAACACTATGGTTTTTCTCAATTTTGCAGTGAACATTATCTTTAAAGCCACTGCAGAATTGATATGTGTCTCCTTAGTTTAGTTTCTAAATGAACGAATCGGCCACGTTTACACAGCAGCAGAATATGGTTGTCAATCCTGTATTTGAGTCCTTAATATGGTTAAGTTCACACAGTTCGGTTACGGGTATGACAACTTGATTCTATAACCGATCTCATACTATTACATTTTCAGAACTCACAACCATAACGTTATTAAATACGAAATAAATGGTGCCTTGGTGAGCATAAGAGGAAAAAAAAAGTTCATATGGTCTCTTCTTCTCAGGATGACGCAGATGTCGAGTGGAAGTTTGCTCGCTCTAAACTCTACCTCAGTTACTTCAGGGAGGGTCTCACTATGCCAGTTCCTTTTAACATCATCCCATCTCCAAAGGTTCTCTTCTATATCTTGAGGTAAGAAAACCTGCTAAATGCTAGGTACAATACTACCAAACCTTCATAATGCAGACTTGCACTTTTTACCACAGACTTTAGATCATTTAGAAGCAGATGTAACCTTCTTGTTCCTCCCTCTCTGGTGTAGAAGCATTTGCCAAAAGATTTGCTGTTGCTGTAACAAGAAAGCCCCAGAATATCCTCCCATCACATCTTTGGTGAGCATCTGAGGGGATTCTATCTCTAGATCCTCCATAATTCCTGGTTAAATTTGGCTGATGAGGTGTTTTTTTGTTTTTTTTTTAGTCTAGCAATACCCTGAATAGCAGCAGAGGTCAAGGTGAGGGCAGAGTGCCATACCGCCTGCAGGTGACGAAGGCTCTAGTGCACCGCTACATCGAAGCTGCACGCAGAGAGTTCGAAGAGAGCAAGCGTAAAGGTAGGTCACATTTCCGGCATCAGGTAATGATCCAAAAAGCTTGCAGCCTTTCAGTTATTTAAAAAAAACATTTATCATTAAACATTAATTATGTTGAACTATGTACCTTTAAATAAGCTGTGATCTTGAGGTCAAAGATCTGCACGGGCAAGGTTGTAGGTTCAAACCCCAGAAGAGGTGATCTTTTAGCAAGACACTTCATCACCAGCTTCTCCAGAGGGACTGTCCCTGTAATTAAAGAATATAATAAGTGTACTGCAAATTAATATTGATAAAAGTGTCTGATGAATCAATACTTATGTTTTAAGACCATTATGACCATTTTGGGATCAACATCAATGCTTGGAATGGCACAGAATCATACTTCAGCTTCAGTGCACACTTATTCTGCCTTCCTTTTTTTTTTCTTAAGTAATAGGTGAAACAGTACTGCTGTTTGAAGTGTTAACATTTACAAAATACTTATAGTACATTGTAACATGATTTCAATATATGCAGCTCAAAAAGTGACACACAGTATGATTTATTGTTTATAAAGTTATTTAAGTGACAGAAATCCTTCATAACATTATAAATGTCTTTATGATTTGAACTAAACACTGCTATTTTGTTAACATTAGTTGATGCATAAAAATTAATTATACACATACATGTGTATGTATATTTATGAATGCCGAAACATTCAAACTACATTTAATAAATGCTGTGGAAATATTTTTTAAATAATACATTTTAAAACGAATATTTCATAATTTTACTTATATATATATATATATATATATATAACACAGCTTTGAGGAGCATAAGAGTCTTCTCACAATACAATATCTTGAAATACAATCATCTTAGAAATATAAGTGGCTACTTTGAATTTTTTAATTCAACCTAGTTTATACAGTAATATATATATATATATACATACATACACACACACACACACACACAAGTTTGAAAATGGAGTCATTCATTTTTGCAAATTAACTCTTACAATTTTTCTGAAAAAGGTAGTTTGTTAACCTTGCATTGTTTTTGCTGCTAACTGCTGTTGTTGTGATGCTCAGATGTTGGGAACAGAATCACCGAGCTGAATAAAGTAGTCGGCCGACTGCACACCGAGATGCAGGAGTTCCACCAAAAGCTGCAGTGGAGACACAAGAGCGACCCGGAGCAGGCCAACATCTTGGGGAAATACATCTTGGGCGCAAAGAATAATTTCCGTGACTTTGATAAGAGTGAGGCCATGGGGTTTGAAAACACAGGTCTGCACATCAGTACGAACCCCGCAGAGAAGGAGGAGGAGGAGGAGGAGGAGGAGGACGACGACAAGAAGGAAGGAGAGATCAAAGCAGGAGGGATCGTCTCAAAGGAGGGGGAGGAGCCCGAGTCCGAGGGCCCTGTGGAGCCCGTCCCAGAAGAAGAGACTACTTTTGAGACTGCTAGCACTCCTGATGTGTGAGAAACAAACACTGCAGTGTCGCAGCGCATAGCCATTCCCTGAAAAAACCTAGTTTACATTCATAGCACTTTCAATTACTAAAAAATACATATTACTATAGTATGTAAAAATGTAATTTGTATCAGAAATTCCAATGCCTCATAGGACAGATAAATCCATTTAATGAGGTTTAGAAGTTTAGATGCCAAATAGATGGACACACACACATATATTTGCTGAGTGATCTGTTTACATATGGATATTTTCAAAAGACCGTTTAAAGATCATAACCATAATAATAACAACCTTAAATGGCAATAATAAATTACCACAATTAAAAAAAACAACAACTTATTTTCCCAAAATAATTTTCAAAAATAAATATTGCTATTATTATTATTATTATTATTGACAAAAAAGCACTTTCCATAAATATTACAATTTATTACTATTATTTTATTTTTAATAGTGTATTTTTTTATCAAATAAATGCCGTAAAATCAGCAATATTGTGAAATAATATTACGATTTAGAATAGTACTCAGAAAACATCTCACTGCTGACAACAGTTTAATATTTTTTGTGCAAACCATGAAACATTTTTCATGATTGTTTGAAGAACAGAATTATAATTTTTTGCAAAGGTTGCTACTCTCAATTTTGATAATTTACTGTCAATTTTAAAATCAACATTGTAATGTATCCTTGCCAAGTAATTACTATTACATATTACTAATTTTTAAACATTAAACATCTGTCCTCCTCCCATCAAATTCTTATTTGGTTCTAATCCAGTGTTAATAGTTTAAAACTTAATCAGTTCATCATAACTGCTGTGCAAAGCATCATATAGACATGCAAAATAATAATGAAGTTAACAGTTTAGTTCGAATTTCTTTGATGAATGAAAAACATTTTTTTTAAAGCCTAAGCGCCTCTTTTCACTTACATTTAAGATTCACAAAACCTATTTTGTAGCCTATTTCTGGAAAGTGCCAAATCTCTCACACTCCTCTGGTGCCTTTTAAAGTCATAAACATCATCTAAAGTTCAGCAATTACACATAAAAGCCAGCCGGGGAGAAAGACAGCTCAGAGGCAATTTCTCAGGATGATTGAGGACTTTAAACTTGTTTCTTTAGCTATTACATTGATTGAACGGTGCGCCGAGTCCAACATATTCCCTGAACAATTTAGAAAAACTATTTAATAAAGGATCTTTACATTAGGTATATTGTAAGTTAGCCCAAGTGAAACGCATAAATCACAATGAGGCACCAGAATGGGGGTCTCACAGAAAGCATCACGTTATCTGAATGTAAACGCAGTAAGATTGCCGTCCCCTGACAATTGGACACTTGACACAGTGTGGTGCACTCCCTCTCTCTGAGGGTTAGTCAGTTTTTCGTGTTGTTTTAATTAAGCGTGAGCTGCGGTGTGGCCGTGGGCACATCACAGCCTGCTGCACACCTGCTGTTTGTATCAGTTTGCGCAGAAGCCTGGGGAGCCCTCGCACACTTTCATTACACACAGGCAGAGTGGCCCCGCTGGGACACCATACCTCCAAGAGGGGGAAAAATGAGTTTGCCTTGAGACACCAAAGTGATACAGCCAGAACTCTCCAAAGAAATGACACGTCAGAAACAAGAAGCCAACAAGTTCGACAGGAATTATTTTAAAATATTACTTTATTCAAATCTATTTATTTAACTTGTTTTTTTAAAAAACGCTGATGATTTAAGTGACATACCTGAGGAAGAAAGATCTTAAAATGTACCTTTTTTAAATATACTTGTAGAAAAAGGATTATTTATAAAGGTTTTGCTTTAAAAATCTTAAAATTAAAAGGCATAGTTCACCAAAAAAAGGAAAGTTGTGTTATTTGCTCACCTTCAAGTTGTTCCAAACCTGTATGAGTTTCAAAAGAAGATACTTTGAAGAATGTTTGTAACAGCAGTTGACAGTAGCCATTGACTTTAATTGTATTTTTTTTTTTTTTTCCCCCAATATATGGAAGTCAATGGCTACCAGCAGTCTTTTGTGTTCAACTCATACAGGTTTGGAACTACTTGAGGATGAATAAATAACAGAGTTTCATTTTTGGGTGAACTATCCCTTTAAGTCCACCTGGGTAGAAATTGAATATATGTCGCAGTATAGTTACATTTCATATTGTGCTTCAATTTCAAGTTATACTGCATCTCTTAATGGCACAAAATGAGAATTAAACAAGTGGTTCGCATGGAGGTAAAACAGAATATCCCGACTTGTTTATAAATATTACTAAAAGTTATCTAGCGGTTTTCTTTAGGATTCCTCCTCTTGGGTTTGGCTGGAAGCAGGTGTTTGGGATTGAGATGTTTGGTGGAGTGTTGTCGTCCTCAATTTAAATAGTCCAAATACAAAAGACAGCGCTCCGACTGCAGCCGAAACTGTGGCAATGAGCTACAGGAACAGAGGAAACATCTACTTGTTAAAATGAGTCCCTCATTATTAGACAATCTCAGAGACTAAGCATTATGATGTTAACACAGTAACCACAGGAGCTTCCCTATGAGGCGATCATGCAATTATACACTATTAAACAAATTAAACAACAAGGAGTTCATCCAGGCTGCTTTTTCCTTTTCTTTTTTTGCGGTTTACCGATTGATTTGCTTCATTAATTACATTGTCCAAGCTATACAGTACGCTTTTGGTACAGACAGCGAAAAATCTGTATTTCTACTCGAAAGACAAAAAAATAAAAACACACAGACCTTTATCGCAGTATCCTGATGTATTTGTAAAGATTGCAGCTGTGCTCTGAACAGTGCCAGTGTGCAGGGCAGGTAGGCATCGGTGCTATTGGTCTCTCTACATCTAAGGAAAAGATAGAGAAATAACACATGCTGTAATAAGTTGTTAGAAAGATACAGCTGAGCCACCGGAAGTGGATAATGGCAGTCTAAATGTTTCAGGATTGTGGTGTTGTCTTACCTTTGAAACAGGGTGCAGAGAAGCGTCTGTTGCTCTGTTAAGTGAAGGTGGAGCAAATTGAGCTCAGAAAGCACACTGAACGGCAGAGACTCTCCGCTTTGGACAAGCTGGCCAAGATTATACCAACCCTGAGACAGAAATCAAATCTGGAATGAATTCAGCGAAATGAAAAACAAAAACAAACCAAACAAAACACAACTTAAAAAAAAAAATAAATAAAAAACCACCACAACAACATACACAAAAAATTTATAATATATATATATATATATATATATAGTAAAGTAGTAAAGCAAACAAAATAAATAAATAGAAGTAATTAAAATCCTGTTAGCCCAAGTACACTTCAAAATGTACTTAAAGTGCTCTATTTTTGTGAACTACTTTTGTACTTAATATATTCAAAAATATTCTTTAGTACTTAAAATAAACTTAAGATCATCTAAGTGTACTCGACTGTGCTATTTTGAAACAACATGAATATTAACTAAAACATACTTTTAACATACATAAATTTATTTAGTTACCACTTGTAGTACACTTGAACCATCTTTCATACACTAGTACACTCAAACAAAATACAAGCAGTGAATAAATCTTTAAATACAGAGATAGTATAATAAAAGTGTATTTTAGATCACATTCATGCTGTTCCAAAATGGCACAGTTGAGTACACTTAGATGGTCTTAAGTTTATCTTAAAAGTAGTAATAAACAATTATTTTTAATATATTAAATACAAAATTGGTGTGCAAAAATGGAGCACTTTAAGTACATTATGGAAGTGCACTTTTTTTCACCTGGGAGAACAAAATTGTTCATTAGAACAAATGAATAAATAAATAAATAAATATTACTGTTAAAACAAAATAGCACTTGCAGGAAAAAAACAAATACTTTTAGCAGATAAACTAATCTTTTAGAACAAACAAAAAACTGTTACAAGAGATAAAGTTTGTTGTAACAAAACAAACAGCTTCTTAAAACAAATAAACTGTTTGTTAAAAGAAACAAATGTAACTTGTTAGAATGAATAAACAAACTAAGACAAATAAACAAAGATGTTATAACAAACAGCTTGTTAAAACAAAAATAAATAAATACAGCTTTTTAAAATGATTAACTAAAACAAATACACCTCCTATGAACAAACAAAAATAAATGAGCTTAATGTATACTTTTTTCCTAATGACTTGAAATCACTCATTTAATAAATAATTATGATTCCTGGTCATTCAAGGTTAGACTTCAGTGTGTTTTCTGATTCAGGTACCTGTGGTTCGTTCTTGAGAGCTGCTTGCTTGTACAGCTCTGCGGCATCAGAAACCTCTTTTCTGCCCAAAGCCTGTTCACCATAGAACAAATCTCCCATTCTGATCAAAGCTGAGAGGGAAACAAACATCCATCACCTCATGCAGAGACTCCAGCTTAAGCTACAGGGAGCTTGAGAAAGAGCACACGTACTGATGCACCGATGCAGGACATCAAGTCAAACCTCAGGTGCCCTTCACCATGAGCATTTCAGTTCAGTATAAAGATATATGACTGCCTCTCTGTATCCCACACTAAATTACATTCATTTTATTTTGTGCTGCAGTGGTTGTCAACCTTTTCAGATCTTATATAAGTATAAAAACAAATCTAGTAATACAATTAAATAAATAATAAAAGTAAATAAAAAAGGGGAAAAAAAACAATACATACAAATTATAAATTTAAAACAAAATTAAATAAATATTTTCCCTTATTTTCTATGTTTAAAAAAATAGACGGAAATACTTTAAGCTTTAATAAAAGTCTTTAAGCTTTATATTTGCTATAAATATCTTTAACAAAGAGGTAAAACAAAGAGATATACAATACATTTTCACCATTTTAAAGAAGTAGTTGACTTCCAGAGCAAAAATGTACAGAAAATGTAAATTTTAAACGTAAATGTAAATTTTAATGTATTTGAGGTTATAAGAAAATATTTTTATGCACATTTTGGAAGTTCAAACTTGCGGGCAGTCCATTATATGGAGAGAAATCCTGAAATGATTGGTTTAAAAAAAAACAACAAAAAAAAAGCGAAGAAAGAAAGACACAAAAATCTTGGATGACAATGGAGTGAGTCTCTATAAATTTTTGTTCTGAAAGTTCTGAACTAACCCTTTAATTCATATTTTAGTCTTTGATTTGTTCAATTACCGTAAGGAGCCGGATCTTGAGCCTGTATCGACATGTTATAATATCTTAACATGCACCGAGTCACCAGCGATGGATCCAAAGAACCCTACAATATAAACATATAAAACATCCATCAAAGCCAATGGTGTGAATGTTCATCTGAATCTAAAGAAACTGTTCAGAATGGACTTACTGAGTTGAGTTCACACAGGTACGCCACATTAAACTGAGCCGCTTCAAATCCACTCTCTGCCGCACTCAGATAATAAATCAAAGACATGATCCTGCAACAATGAGAGAGAGGGGGAGGATGAAATAAACAATAGAAAGTGGCCTTTGCAACATCCGTTTCAAATGTAAATGAGATCTAAAAGGATCTCATGGTGTAATTTAATATTATGAGTATTATAGATTAATATCTGCATGTATAACTCTGGCCACTCAAAATGAAAGGTTTACCAGTCTCCTCTGAAATAGGCAATAAGTCCGTTCCTCAAGACTGTTCCCAGATATCCATTCTGCTCAGACGCCCATTTAACCCAACTAAAGTCCAAAGAGAAAGAAAAATTTATTTCCAACAAATGCAGAAATAACTTAGCGCCACACAATAAAAACTGACAACGAGGGGATTATGGGTAGCAGAGACACCATTTACATTGACTGAACACGTGCACATTCAGATTTTTTAACTAAATCTGATAAGGTGCATGATTCTCATATAGTTGATAAAGCTTTGTTTTATAGCTACATTAAAATTATTATATTATACTGTTTTGAGTTACATACAGAACAGCATCTGCAGGGCGTCTGGAAACTCGACCAGGAATCCCATGAATCCAAACATTGGCCAATTCAATGCCACCGTTCAAGTGTCCTCTCTGGGCTGACTTTAAATAGTACTTATATGCCTCAAACTGATGAACAAGAGAAGAACCACTTTATTTGATTATTTAGAGGTTTAACAAGCACATCAGAATGGGAGCGTTTACCTGGTCGGCAGCTTGTCCAGGATAAAGGCCCCGAGAGTAGAAAACTCCCAAATTCATAGCAGCATCAGGGTGACCTTTGGCATCAGCTTCTTCCCACAGATGTACAGCCTTCTCGTAATCCTTCTCATACTGCTCGTAGTACCAGCCCAGAGCAGTGAGAGCAGGAACAGACCCCTGCAGGATGTAAACAGCACTTATAGGTCGTGGATTGAGTGGTATACACAAAACAATGAAACACATGAGCATCCACTACATTCAGTAACGTCATAACAATTAAAGCAAAACTTTAAAACTTTAAGATGCAACAATTAAATACAAAACAACTATAGTGCAGATCCCATTTGAGTTTTTAGTGAACATAGAAATATACATTAGACAATGAAATGAAGACTAAACTATGTGCTTTCAATCTTTGGTAATCCCCAAATATTCCCATCCTCATATGAATAACCACAGTCCTAAAAATAAAATAAAATAAATAATTAAAAAAAAAAAAAA
>JAUCMR010000032.1:15855096-15873303 GCA_032357425.1 Enteromius argenteus | reverse complement strand
AGCACCTGCAAGATATACCTGTTCTATTGCTTTCTTTAGGAACATAACGGCTCTCTGAACATCTTTTGGAACTCCTTGACCCTGTTAATGCAAAATAATATGATCTTTAGTACATTTGTACATACATCTCTAATATTTCTCTTCAAGAACATTCATTTCAATTGCTTTGAAAGACTGCCCTCTGCTGGGCAAGTCAAATATTATTTCTGAACCATCAAACAATAAATCATAAGAACAAGTGATTTAGGACTGCATATAAATGCAAAGACAAAGCATCCTGACCGTGAGGAGCACAATGGCGTAGTCGTACATGGACACGGGGTCATTGAGTTTGGTTGCACCTCTCTCATAGTGTTTCACTGCTGTCTGAATGTCTGGAGACACTCCTTGCTGACCCCAGAATAACATGCGCCCCATTGCTTGCTAAAGAAAAATAAAAACTTATATAAAACTACCATTTTAAACCAAGTTCGGGATCAGAAATAATAATCAGCACAAAGTTAATTTTAAACTGTAATTAGCAGAGAGGAATAACATCAAAATGGAACATTCTGTGAATTTAAATGTTTTTGCTATACCTCTGCTTCAGCCACTCCACTTCGCGCCTGCAGCTTCAGCCAGTAAAACAAATCATCGTTTTCATTGGTTTGGGCCTTCAGGGTCTCTTCATCATTTAAACGTATTAACTCAACAAAAGTCTACAGAGAAGACGAAATGTTATTTAGAAAGCCATTAAAATCGCTTTGCACATCACATCATTAAATCTTAGGGTTACATGTAAGAGTTTTTATGTGAATCTAATTTCATAATGACCTTGAAAGAGTCTTAAATTTGATGGCAAAGGAGAAAAAAAAAAATGGACCAAAAAGACATTTTCAATGCTTTGCTGTGCCTCACAGCCTCATTTTTCTTTTTAAAACCCTGTATTCAAATTGAAAACTGAAATTTAATTTATCCCCCATAATACAATATGAAGTTTACAGAGCGCCTAAGGGGACATGGTTAAAAAATAAAATAAAATAAATAAAAAACCATGAGGGAGTAGGAAAAAACGCTTTTGCAGTCATACCACAAAAGCATTATGTTCCCCAAGAAACTTTGCATTCTCTAGCAATACATTTGCGTTCTTGCATTCTCTCACAAAACTATACTGTTGTCTTGCGAAACTTTTTTCTCAAAACAGCGGTTTCTCATTTCCTACACACAAGTATTGTGAGTAAACACTACATTTATTGGGGGAACGCAAACATTTAGTGTGCCAGTGTAAAAGGTTGGAGCAACACATGTTTTGCAAAAGAATGTAACACAAACATAATACAACTAGAGAAATACAGAAATAAATACATAAATATTTGTTTAACTGTATTCCGTGATTTGAGAAATTTGAGTGTTTCAAAAAGTGTCATACTTGCTGTGGGGAGGGATTCTTCTGATCGGTGCTGGTTTGTCTTGCGATGTTAATGTAATAAGCATAGGAAAGGTCACGGTCAGGGGTCACCTCCAGGTCACCAACATGGTGCATATGCCCTAAACGTAAGAGCGCTAACCTCCAGTCCTTCTGAGCTGCCAAAAGAGACAACAGCCAAGCCTGCAGTGCCACACGTCAGGTTTCATGTTAAACTACTAATCCTCATTCACTTTATCCAGTGTTCACTGATGCAAAACTGATGCTAGAGAAACCTGATCACCACATTACCCCACATTATCACACACACACACACCTTATAGGGCTGTCTCCTGACTCCGAATCCACTGCTGTACAGCACAGAGGACAGATGCAGTGCTCTATTGTCTCCCAAACAACCAGACTGCAGCAGGAAAGGCATCATCCTGGTTATAACGTCCAGACTGTGAGCTGTACTGATCTTACGGAGGACTAGAGCATACAGAATCCTGCCCACAGCTGATGCCTCCACCCTGCCTACAAAACAGGTAACAATAAAAGCATATATACTTTATATAATCTTACTGACCCCAAACTTTGGAAAAGCAGAGAGTGTAAAACACCCATCAGTTAACTTTAAATACAATCTTACCATATTTCTGTGATACTAGTTTGGTCAACTGTGCAACTTGGCGCCTGTGAGGATGTGTTTCAAAGAACATGCACTGCTCTGTAGAGTTGACTGTACTGTGATTCAGTAGCAGCTCTGTGTACGCATCCAAACAGCTGTCTGCATGTGAATATTGATGTGGTGAAGCAAACAGCTGTATGACAAAAACCTACATTTTAATCTATAGTGCCAGCTAGTGGACATCCATGGTACTGACCTGCTGGTCTCTTTACTGTGAGAGAGTGATCTGTTACAGGCAGAAATAGATCTGATTTGAAATTCTCACAAGACTGGAACCATCCGGTTATATTCACTTTTGATATCACAGGAGGAAGGTGAATCTCTGCCTGTGAAGACGTCAAATATCACTATGCTTAGTCCAGGAAATACAATTTGTATAGCATATTAATAGAAAATACTCGAAGTTTATATAGATCAATGCCAAAATCATGGGTTTGATTCCCAGGGAATGCATAAACTGTTATAATTGTATATTTTGAATGCAAAGTCACTATCAAAAAATAATTCACCATATGCATAAGTAGAAATAAATAATAGAAAAACCTAAAAATTATATTATATCCTACCTGGTCAGCTGGGAGCCCCTGTACACGATAGTACGTAGCTGGTCCATAATACCCTTCAATGCCTTGTGTGAATTTACCTCCACCAATCACAAAATATCCATGCGTGTCATCTAACATGACGTTCCTGCCAAATCTGCCCAAAACACCAGATCTTTCTTAATGCAACAGTTGTGAAATTTAAGTTTTACTGCTTTAAATGAAGATTCTTACACATGCTCAGCTGTGCTGGAGTATTTCTGCTGCCCTTCCATACATGCAATAGAAATTGTCGCCTACAGGAGAGGAAGATATGAAAATATGAGTTTCAAATATGGTTGGATCAGTTCTCACCAGAATAGCGACTAAAGTACTAAAGTAGAGAAGTGCATGAATGTAGAGAACCGTTACTGAGCCACAAATTATATGTGGTGCAAAATATTAAATCTCATTTGCCAAAAGTATTAGCAAGTCTGTAATATAATATAATATAATATTTGTTAAGGTCCACTTTGAACCAAAGAAACACCTGCAAAGAAATGCGTTTATACTGTATTTCAATATGTTCTGTAATAAATTATACATCGTACTTGAATAAAATGCCATGGATGCAGTTCATAAACACCCAATTTGAGAACCAAACCAGTGGCCTTTGTGCACATGTATGCATCCATGAACTTACCACACGTCCCAGAATCTCCAGACTGATACAACACCACCGATGAAGAGGAACCTTAAAAGATGAAAGGAACGCTGAGGAGTGCCCAGCATCTCCATGCACCTGGACATGAATCTTACCTGCACAAATCGGACAAAAGTCAATTTTGCAACTGATCAAAAACAGAAATGAGAGGTTATGAGTGGTTCACGTCCTTACTTGTATCAGTGAGGAACACTGAAGGGGTGGCATAATTATTTTCAGCATCAATGTGGAGCACAAGTCCACATAAACGGTTACTGCAAGGTTTCTCCACCAAAACCCAAAGCGAAACAGCAAACCTACAATGTCCATACCACAAAATATGAAGACATTCCATTTAATCTTAAACCTTGTTGCCAAATAAGTAGAAATGCAGAAGCTCTCACCAGGGATAATAGATGGATTTGATTCTCAACCCTTCCAAAACTTTATTTCTAAAGGGCTGGGGGGTTTTGATGATGCCATAACGCTCACCGGTAGAAGCATAAATTGTGGAAAGAAGAAATACCACCTCTTAAAAGAAAAGAGTGTGAAAACATGTGAAAAAAAAGTATTGCACTCTTTAAAATTAAACATGCAGATAAAAACGCCATTTATGTACCATTTTCCTCTAAACACTGTGGAATGTCATCTCTTCTGACTCTCCAGAGCATATCTGTGTCCCATTTGGCACAAAGCTGGTGTTGTTTGAAGGGTCGACTCAGTGGTGAGTGAACATCAAGGGGAACTGTCACACTGGTTCCAGGAAACCTGCCAGGTCCGGTGGACTCATCCGGTCCGATCCAAGCACGCAATAAACAGCTGAGAACCCAGTCAGAACCGCGTATTATCCAATCAGGTCGGTACACAAGCCAGTCAGGAAAATTCACGCTCACCACTCGGGTTCTGGCATGACCTGGATCGCATGTCCAGTATTTGTGGAAAACGACTGAGGAAGATCCAGTATCGAAAGAAACCAGAACCTGAACATGCACTACGGACGACTGAAAACAGCTGTACTTAACGGGTAAATTACAGTTTGAGACGGGCGAGTCAGGTGCGTCAAGGAAAGCCACGTTACCTGTGCTGGATCGGCTCAGACAGTCAGTTAAAGACATCTGGTAAAAAAAAAATTAAATAAAAATAACAAGAGACGCATTTAATTATTGATGTGAACTGTAGGTCTACCTCTAATTTGCATCTGAAACACACTCACTGTACAGTAGCTACTTACAGAAATAATGACATGTAAACACAAGCAGTAAAATCTCTTTGGCAGGTCTCCCATCATTCCTCTGCAAAACCCAGCAACCACCAGAAGATTTGGATTAAATGAAGCAACTCGCATCTGACTAAAATGAAGTTTTTGCTGCGTTCATGGTGCACAGTCGCGCATATTGTTGCGTTATTTGGGTGGTTGCACCATATCCGCATCAAAGACCGTTGCAGTGCAGGATTTCATATGATCAGACGCCAAAGCAGGTACCTGAGCCCGTCAACAGGCCCGGAATAACATCCTGTTTGAGCTGCAGGTGGAAGACTTTAAGCAAACAGAACGGATGAGTTCCACCCTCTAACGCAAACTTAGTACAGCTCATGAATAATTACTCTCAGGTTAGTGCTGTGTACTATTCTGGACAACCGTATTTTGCTTTGGCATACGGCTTTCCTACATGTCTAATATATTAATAAGCACCCCATGCATATTAAAATGATACTATAAGTGTGCCTTATGCAGATATGCCAAGGAACGTCTTGAATTTCATCATTTTCTTTAATTGAATTGGCCACACCCAAAAGAAGGTGAATTGCAATAACAGGAAGTGGCATTCTGGGTAATGAAATGTTTCCACCTTTGTCCATCTATTCATACAAGTGCATAAATAATGTAGATATAGCATTGGGACATTGCAAACCGATCTATTTGTCTAAAATGGATAGATAGCTAGAAGAAACAACTGATAGCTAGAATTAGACATAACAATACATTTATAAAACGATAGCTTGAATATCTAACTGTATAAGAATATCTTTGCATAATAAATAGACATTTTGGGGTCACTGACTGTATATATTAATGGGGATACAGATACAGTAACAATACAGAATAATGGAAATGTCACTCGTTTTAAAATCTTTTTTATTGCTTTCATGCAGGAGTGCCATAAAATTTGAAGACTACAGTTTTGAACATTACAGAAGATGCAAAATTATCATTTTTACTTTGTTTCTCCACCTCTGTACAGTATAGGCATAAATAGCTCAGACGGAGAAGTGAACAGGAATATCTAAAGGGGAACAGAGTCTAAAACAGCTCCCGTCTCTCCCATGTCCGTGTTTGAGAACTGGTGTTGAGAACATGCATCAACACGGTGAAGTGCAGTTTACTGGACCGGACTGATGTGCACACACTGACATACTGACAAAAGAGGAGCTTCGTGCAAAAGAGGCACAGATGGAACAAATACATCTGCACAGCGGTATATCTGTTAAAGACTGATTGGTTGGTATACATTTTGATGTGGTCTTGTACCATCTTTCACAAAAGAAATGAGAGGTTTCGTGCAGCGCTGCTTTGGTTTGCCTCCAGGTTCATGGATACATTGGATGTTCAAAGCCTGTGGGTAAAAACTAATAAAATGCATAGTGACATCCCTCACCAAGCCTTTTGATTCTAAACCCCCTCTCTTTTCAGAAAGTGTGCTTGTAATTTTCAGTGCTCTGGGATAAAAAGACATTTATCTTAGTGAACACCATGTAAACCACAAGAAGAACAGAGACTGGTCTCTACTTCCTCCGAAAATGCACAGTGGTAAAATCTGTCTGTCCGAACATCTGACCATTTAAAGGCAAGTCACTCCATTATAACAGCAATAGCTTTAACATGATATAAAAGAGCACCTGAAATCAAGGATTCAACTTATTGTGGGTCAAAAAAATAATATGACCTAATTCGGCAGAAACAAATATATCCAAGCTCTCTTTCAAACATGTCAGAAGTAAATGTAGACACCCACCCTTCCACCACAATTTGGAAAATCTGCACTTTTACAGCAAACTTATTTGATGTGACAACTCAGATCAGTGATTTAACAAAACCGAAATATAACCTTTGGGAAGTGTATACGTTTTCTGGATGGTGGCTTTAGTTTGGCACTTTGAATACAAGATGGCAAGATCTGCTGAAAATGTAATTACGGTGTAATTTGAACAAAGTTTTCTTTTTGAAAAAGACGTTTTCTTGGGAACTCTGAGTTTGGATGACATCATTAGAAACAGTCAGCAGGGGCATGGTTAAGAGTAAATGCTCAAAAAAAACATTAATGTGCATATTCATAAGCCACATTGTATTTTTCGAAATTATTTGGAATGATCGGCAATGATCAAATATTCTAATCGTATAATTCTTCAACATACTAGAAAACCCTGAAGCCTTGGAGATACGTTCAGTGTCTTGGTTTGTGTAAACGTTTTAGTGCGTATTCCAGCATATTCTAAATTTTCCTTACAAAACCGACACATCAACATTCAGAAATAGTGCAACATTTGAGGGGAGTTTTACACTGATAGTTCAGCCCTTTTACAGTTTCTCTGACCATCGACAAACACTTATCAAAGAGTACCATTAAACGTTCAGCTGACAATTCATTTGAACTTGACAGACAAAGGAGTGTGAATAGAAACGAAAGAACCAGGCTATTTTGCATTTTAAGCAAAGGGGAACAAGAACCAAGCAAACATCTAAGAGCATTCAAAGTTCAATCAAACAAAGGCGAAGACATGCAAACTGATACGGATTATACAAGGAAAGAAAAGTCCATTAGAGGGAAGATTCCTTTGAAAGTCTGGCACTGTCTCCTGCTGAATAAATAGTGCGTTACATTCCCCCCCCCCCCCCAAAAAAAATGGTTCATCCCGTTCCCACTGGTGTATCATACCCACTCACCCACCCCAAAATCATGCTTGTTCCTAAGTGTTCCTCTGAAAAAGCAAACATTTCTATAAAGACGGAAAGTTGTTTGGTTGTGCCGTAACTTCTGACCAGAAGGGGAAAAAATTAAATCAAAACATTTATATCAACAATACAACAAAATGAAAAGCAAGGGAAAAACAAAACGGTTGTCCAGTTATCTTATTTCTTCTGTTTTTTGAAGATCTTGAAGGTATGTTTCTTGCGACTGGCGGCAGAGTCAGTGTCTTCACCTGTGGAGCCACTGTCCTCCTCTAGAGGGCTCTTTTTTGAGGAGATCTGGGGTATGCGGTTTCCGGCCTTCCCCCCAGTCAGTCCAGTGGGGGATGGCGTATCGGGTTCAGTGGAGTTTGGGCTTAAGGAGCGCGAGGATTCCGACATGGACATCACTGCCTGGGAGCCATGGATCTCGCTCATACTGGCGGATTTCTCTATGCCATACACCTTCTTCATTAATATGGGACTATCAGAACCTCCATCGGGAGATGCACCCCCGTCGTGAACTCTGTTGCCTCCGTTGTGTGCATGGGCTCCCTCTTCAGAGCGTGAATGGGGGCCATGCAGGAGTGAAGTGGGCTTCACGGGGAAGCCTTTGGAACTGTAGGATAGGCGTAGCTGCTCGCCGGTCTGGGATATACACAAGGAGGAATCGGAGTCGGAGCGATTCAAGTCCCTGTGAATAAAAATGGTGAAATTAGCATCAAGAAATAAGTGAGATTTCATACTAGTCCTAACTCACCAAGACAACGTGTTGGTTGTAAGTAAGGTAACACTGCATTTACCGGTACCTGAATTCACCCGTTGCGTTGTTAAAGCCCTTAGAGTTAAGGTGGCATTATTTCCAACCTCAAAAGATGTCTAAATTGAACATGCCAAGGCTCAACTACCCAGTGTTAGAAAAGTGCAAGCTAACAGAGCAGGGGTGTCCAAGTCTGCTTCTGCTTTCGCTTTCAGGGAGATGTACGCTTGCATGTTGGAGCTAAACTCTACAGGAAGGTGGTCCTCCAGGAATGTGATTGAACAGCTCTTACATAGAGACACACAACATCAAGGGTGTCCAGTCTTGTTCCTGGAAGGCCGCTGTCCTGCAGAGTTTAGTACCAATCCCCAATAAGCAGAAGCTAATCAAGGTCTTCAGAAAGGTGTGTTGGGATACGTTCGAGCTAACTAAGACTCTTCAAGTCCAAGTCCAAATCCAGTCCCAATTTAAAGTTGAAACTTAAGTCTCCAGGACTGGAGTTGAAGAGCCTTGAGCTAGACTCTGCAGGATGTTGGCCACCCCTGCACAACATGGTCATTTCAGGCATTCAGGTGTGAGAGCTGGTTCAAAGTTAAAAGGACAAACGGTGCAAGAACAGATTAAGCAACGAGGTAGAATGTCAAGTTGCAAGCTGCAGTGTCATTACCTGTAGCGAGTATAGCCAATTATAGCAACAAACCCCAGAAGTAGTGGTTCACCAGAAAGTGTGAAATGTGTGGTAAAAGAGTCCTGTTAAATGTTTTGGATGAAGTCCCAGGATCATGCCAGGTGAGAAGCACAAATCAAGCACAACAGAATGAAGCGATACCCATAGCTGCCGCAACGGCGGGGGCGCTCTGGGCTTGCATCATAGGGGAGGTCTGGGATGGTGTCCATGGGCTGGAAATGTGAAGAGTGATAGTGGGATGCATGAGGGGCAGCAGCAACGGAGAAGGAGTGGGGAGTGTGGGATGAGGCAGCGGAGTAGATAGCAGGATGGGACACTGCTGAGGAAAGAGGAGGCAATCCCGGAGCGTCAAACTGCCCGAAAGACTGGCTGCGAGCTTGGCGTAGCGCCGTCCTAGACCTGGACGAGTACAAGCTACCCTCCCCTTCCTGCCCACCAAGTGCGAGACAACTCTCTACCAACCTCTGAGAGCCCATGGCCAGCTGCGGGTCAATGTGCCGTTGCCGGAGTGACATCATACTGGGAGCTGTAGGGGCACAAAACAATAAGGTCACTCAGAGAAACAAGTCAGAGCATGCAGACACTGAAATAATATTGGGTGGCAGGTGGCGAGCTGGAGAAGGTGAAAAAAGAAACTCTGAGACTAAGGTGCTAGGAAGGAAAAGTGGATAGACACAATAGGGAAGTTGTGGACAAGTCTGGACCCTAACCAACCCATTCATGCATTTCTTTATAGTGCATTTTTTGTTTCTATCCATCATAAATGGATTGGATTGTGAAAAACAAAAGAGATCGGTGATGTCATATACTATACTTTGATAAAACATACTTCATATTTAACTTTTACCAATTAATTGTTTATGAAAAGACCAGTAATGTGTGTTGAGGATGTAAAAGGGCCTATTCTGAATTCATTTCAACTCCAAGATTACTTAAAACGTAAAGAAGGATCCTGTAAGGACTGACCTAAAAGTTTGAAGTTGTCTTAGTAATATGTGGAAAATTAGAAAAAACAAAACGGACTAAAGGAGATCATGCATTTCAGAGTAAACCACTTCACAGCTGTGGATAAGAACAAGATTGAGAGGTGTAGACTGGGAGTGTTTCTTTCTGTCCAGTTTCCCTTTGTGGTAGCTACAGTAGGGTTAAGGGCAGCCTATCGCTTTAAAGAGAGTGGTTCAGGAATACAAAAAGAAGTGAGAGGAGTGGTTGGGGTGAAGGGCATGGTAGTTTAGCCCACCAGAGTACTTCCAAAATGACTGGCAATCGGAATTCAAAGACCAGAGATCACTCGCTCGGCGGCCCATTAGCCACGCTGCATCTGGAGGGGGTAAGGGGCAAGGGTATGGGTGCAACTGTTAATAACTGTACTACTAACACAGTGCTACAAGAACAGACCTTTACAATTACATTTCTTTTTTGGCAATGCTTTACTTAAACAAAACAACAAAAAAAAACACCAACTTTCAAATTGGATAAATTTTGCCCAATGAAAACCAATTTTATTTCACTTTTTGTACCTGAGAAAACAACTATTTTCTTAGAGCTTGTTTCATAACATTATTTCACATATTGAGATGGAGCATTACAACCCACAAAAACTTGTACTTGTACTGGACCACTTAACTCGCATATGGCCCTGTTTCTTCTGGCCTACTCTGACCCTCCATTGAATTGAACATGAATTAACATGAACATTTGAAGAAAGAGTGCATAGTTGCCATTTCAACAACAGATAACAGCAATGTGTTGTGAAGATCTCGAAGTACTCCTCTCGGTGTAAAACACAGCTGTAGATGGACGGAAAACACTCAAGCAGAGTGTGCAACACGCTTAGTGCATACTAATAATAATTTCTGACAGAACTTGCGCACAGGACCTAAATAGCTCAAAACTAGGGATTTTTGGATTTTGTCAAACCACCACGGCCTTTGGTTGACCGGGTCCTATCCCTATCGCTGTCCGGCAAGTCCTTACATTGAAGTGTTCCAGGTGCCACTATGTCCTCATCCATGTCATCCATGTCATCTGACATGAAATGCTGGGGTGTACCACGGCCACCCATGAAGCTGGGGTCCAGGTTGAGGGCAGATGCCAGAGAGGGCAGGCCTGGGTTATTGACCAGCGTAAAGCCTGTTAGGAACTCAATCTGCTGCCAGCGATGGAGTCTCTCTCTGAGAGCTGCTGTTACCTCACCAAGAGCTTGCCTGGAGACAAAGAGATTAAGGCGGTATGTGTTATGGGTTATTTTTTCCATTGCCATTCAGAAATGTTGAGAAGTGTTTGGTGACTTACTTGGCTGCAAGTATTTTGTGATCCACATCATCCAGTGAAGAACTATGTGCCACATGGAACGTCCCAAATAAGGTATTTCTCTTCTTCTTAATTTTTTCTGCCTAAACCATGTCACATTTTTGTAAAGAAAATGATTATTATTATTATATAATTTATATTTCATTACATTATTATCAATCCATCTACTGATATCTCACAAATCTATTAAAATGTTTTTGTTTTTTTTTAATCCAGGTGAAACCTTACATTACATATATAGAATAGAACTAATCTATTTTCTTATTTTAATATATGCTTAATTGCCATTATTAGAAGCAATCTATTATCCTCCTAAACATGCATCATTTCTAAAAACATTTTAAAGTCTGTTACCATATTCTAGTGCTGTACTACACCAACAAAGTTGCACTGACATCAATCTAAATGTTTTTACCTTTTTCCATCTTAGCTAAAAGAATGACTGCGACAAATGCTGCTCACCCCCTCTTTGGCCACCTGCAGTTGTCTCTCTGCATTCTGCTTCTTGATGTTGTAGTACTGCACCTCCACCTCATGAGTGAGCTGCAGCCATTTCTGCAGGGATTCAGGAGGACACCAGCTGCTGCGAGACTCTAGTTCCTTCTCCGCCTTCTTCAGGGCCATACGCACCTGCAGGAGGCGCCAGAGACAAATCAGATCAGAGTACAAAGCAATGCAGATCATCAAGCAAACCTCACAAGGCTGCTTTCAGATGGGAGTACTCTGTAATAAGACAAATAAAAATTGATCTCATCAACAAAAAAAAAAGGAATGCAGACATTGCTTTCAGAGGTGGATGTTGCTTTTTGGGACATTTCTGGGAAGCAATTAGAGAAATACTTTGACGACAGACTTTGCTCGGACATTTGAGGAAAAAACATAACATTTCAGATGCTGTGGAATGATATCGGTCTGCTGGTTAGTCCAGTTTTGCTGTCCCATAGCGCAAAGTCACATGAATAATTTTTTTAAACAGTTTTTATTCATACTTTGAATTGAGTTTTTGCTATAATTTTTGCAGGTCTTTGTAATTAAAATGCATGTATGTGTGTGTGTGTGTATATCTATATATATATATGAGCGTAGGTGTATACACGTGTACATATAACACACACACACATATATATACATATACAATATATATATGTGTGTGTGTTATATGTACATGTGTATACACCTACGCATGCATGCATACATGCATACATGCATACATGCATACATGCATACATGCATACATACATACATACATACACACACTAGTCATTTTAGTACCTTAAGTTACACTAAAATTAGAAAATATATATATACATATTTTTTCCCTTTATTTCTTTATTGCTCTCTCTTTATTTTTTATTATTTTTTATTTCAGATCATTTTATTTTAATAAACTTTTTTAAATGGTTTTAAATGTAGTTAGCAATAACCATGCAACAGAGAATCCTACAAAATCTATAAATGCTGCAAATGAACAGCCCAAATGCTTGGATACTGAAATTGCAACACCGTATTTAACCTTTCAACTTCTTCTATTTACCCCATAATTTGCATATGTGATTACGACAATTAGCTAATTTGCATGACTCACGAATGACTCATTTGGCAAGCTAATGAGAATAAACAGCATAAATTTTACCGCCTGAAACGTTTTTGCTACGACAAGATGCAAATTAATTTGCCACAGATAAGCTTTGCACCCCAACCTAACCTTACTAAGATAAACACAGTTAATCAACTCCTCCATTACAGCTGTAAATAAACAGAGCTCGTCCAATCAGGGCCTCGAGGAGTGGGCTGAGGGGTCAGAGAGCCGAAAGACCCCTTTCTTACAGAACAGCACTAATGAGCTTCAAACCCACAGAGATTTGTGCCCCCCTATGACCCAGAGTACCCACTTAGCGCCAGGGTTTTAATAGGCCAACATGGGGCACCAACGCAAACAAACAATTCAGGTCTATTCATGCCACTTGTGGATACACTGAATCCTTATATAGTGTCACAGAAGGAACCACTTGCTGTCCTTGAGATATCAGAGTTTGTTATAATTCTCTCTTCAGCTCCTGCAAAGCTTCTTCTTCAGATCTGAAGCGTTAAACTGCTCCTTATGCAACAGCACTGCGGTAATTGCTCAGTAAAGTAGGCCACAGTGGACAACTTCAACAGTACAGGAGATCATACTGTTGATAACTTTTCAGATCATTTTGCAAGCATTTCCACCTACTTCCTGACCATTATTTTGTAAAGAAAGCCACCCAGTAAGAATCAAAATAAGGGCAGAACCTGCAAATTTGAGGTCTAGACCAGTTTGATCGAAGTCTAACCCTATTTGAACATCTTGCATATTTATTAAGTGACTTTTACCTGCTCCAGCTCCTCCTCTGCATACTTCTGACGGCTCAGCTCGTTCTCAGTTCCCTCTCGGAGCTCCTTCAGTCTCTGCGCTTCTTGTTTGGCAGCGTTGATCTCGTCCCTCAGTTTCTGCTCCAGGTTTACCTTCTCCACCTCCACTGAACGATGCTCCTCCTGAGCAATCTGTAGCCTGTGTAAAGAAAAGCACACAAAATAAGTCACAGTGTTATATTCTACCAGTACAAAATGATTTATTTTGCTTGACCGCAGTGAAAAAGTAAACAAAACGTAGCCAGCAGGATAAAACCAACAACTTTGGGATCAAGCAGAAGTCAAATGGTTGTTTTAGCAGTGGGCAGAATGAAATGCTAGGTGCTCACCTAACAAGGCTTGCTTAAGGGTGAAATGTTACATAACGTAATTAACATTCATGAAGCAAGCCACATTTGGCAAAGATTGTGGGCTAAAAACTTTCAGAAGAGAAAAGACGTGAACAACAGAAGTCATTAAAATGTGCATTTTTATATGCAAAATGAATTCCCACAGATCACACAGCAAAACATGTCATGGGTTTGACTCTCAGCGAATGCATGAACTAATAAAAGTATTCCTTGAATGTAACGCAAGTCACTTTGGATAAAAGTCATTGCCAAGGGCATAAATGTCAATGCAGATATACAGTAATTCAATTTAGATGTTTTTTCTATACAAAAAAAAATATGTTTGTTTGAACTTTCCACTTTTTACAAAATCCTATATAAACTAGTCCCACAACTCAATGGTATTCATCAATGATAATTAATGTGCACCAAATCAGCATATTAGAATTATTTCTGAATGACTGATGACTAGAGAGGTTCAGTCTTAAACTATGCAATTAAGAGCCATTTCATTCTGTGAAAAAAACTTGTGACTTCACCAGCATCAGTAATAGCAGAGAAACTTAAGGTCTTAGCCAATCACATGTCGTCTCATTAATTCTGAACCAATCAGAATGTGTTTACTACATTTCAGTAAACAGATTGTTGTGCAACAAAACTGATAAATAAGATGCAAGGATAAAGATGCTAAAGTAAAAGATGACTGATGACAGGAAAGCAAGGCATGCTTGATAAAATTCCTGTCTGACAAACATCACAGAAGTTAAATCACAGCAGCTCCTTAAACCTTAAATGTGGGCTATGGGTTGTCAATGGCTGATATCTAGAGAGCAGGGCAGACAACAGATGTATAATTTCAGCTATTGTCTGACCTGCTCTTTAGATGTCAGCTATTAACAACCTAAACCAAACTGAAAATCTGTTGGTATGTTTTCTTAGTTTTTATTTGTTTGTTTATTTAAACATAAAAAAAATGGACTCAAAAACATGTCTAGTCTTCATTAAAATCCATTATAAAAAGTCCACTGGCAAAATAAAAGCCCTAAAGATTAAGAAGCCACAATCATAATATATTTTATATATCAGAAGACATAGTCACAAAGTTTTCACACAACTCCAGCTCGTTCAGTCAGCCAAAAACTACATTCACAGGAAACTCTGATTGCAAAACTAGGGTGCGGCTTTAAAAAGAAGAAAAAAAGATGATGTAATATCAAGCAGAATAGAGGAGCAAAAACAACACTGACAACCCTAGGCTTCCCTGAGCTACGACCGGATTAACGACAGAGAGAAGAACCATGGTGCCTCTGATTCGCTCAGCCGGGTCTATATAAAACCTCAGATCAATCTTCCCTTAAAGGAAAAGGCTTTTTTTGTCTAGGGGCTTCACTTGAGCCATTTCCATTGTCAAAATTGACATCTGACTGCCTTCGAAGACACAATATCAACTGCTCCTGGGTTATAAGTAGCACATTATTCACCGGGAATTAAGCTTGTAAAATAAAGCCTAAATCAGATTGACTTAGATGTATACATATATACATAAAGCACCTGTTTGAACTCATGGTAGATCTGTATTGAAAGCTTTATGCTATTGTTAAAAATCAATTTGTCTATGGAGAAAATGAATGGGATTTTGGAATAGTTGCTGTGTGGCTCATGCAGTGTCACTGATATCCAGAAGATGGCAGAGCGAAGGCCTGATGGAAAAAGAAACAGGTGGTTTGGGGGAGAAGTGGTCATTGAGTGAAGGACTAGTGTAAGGTGATCTGAACGACCAGCCAAGACCGAAAATCTTCAGCACTCAGTCCTGACCTCTGCCATTCACCATCCTCTAAATCAAGTAATCTTAGCTCAGTGTTACAAGCCAACAACAAATACAAAGCAAGACAAGTCTTCTCACTTACAAATCACACACTCTTTATGACCATGTAATCAGGAAGCTTTATAGTTTTAATCGTTTGCGAATCTTTCAATTACCAATTTCTCCATACTGAAACAAAACCTTTCATCTGACCTGTCATCTTTGCTCAAACTCGACTGACGATTGTTTGTTTTACTCAAAACATTCTTTTGTGCTGGTGAAAGAAGAGTTATGAAAACAAAAGACGTTACACACAAAAGACTAGACTATGCATGCAATGAATAATTAAATCATTCTTTTATTCCTCTCCCACAAACATGCACCTGCAAGCTTGGATAAACATGGTTTGCTGTGAAGAACATTCTCTCACATCTGATTTTACGAGGGTCAAACAAGCATATGAGAGTTGTGGGAGAGAATGAGGATGGTCTCAAAGAATGAGAGTCATGTGAGCTTGCCTCAAATACACTAGAGAGAGAACTAAAATTAAATTCTATTAAAAAAAAATATGCCCTAATGCCAAGTAATAAACTTTCAAAGTAATTTGTCCCAGAGTGCCAGTTACATTAACTTTTACAACTTTCTTCGCTTGTTTTTATTTTCTAATAAACTCTTTTACAGTTTAAGTGAAAACCAAAAATAATTGCATTTATAAAAAAAAAAAAAGTGAAATAATTAGGTCTCTAATACCCACCAAGGCTGTAATTATTTGATAAAAAAATATATAGTATAGTATAGAAATATTGTGAACTATCATGTATATTTTTATTATTTTTTTTTTTTATGTGAATATATTTTAAAATGTAATTTAATCCAGTGATGCAAAGCTGAAGAGAAAGAAAGAAAGAAAAAAAGAAAGAAAGAAAGACATTTTATTAAGCAAGGGTGCATTAAATTGATAAATGACAGTAAAATAACATAACATTAAAAGATTTCTATTTTAATTAAATGCAGTTCTTCTGAACTTTCTATATATCAAAGAATCCTTTAAAAAAATCATGGTTATTATTATTATAACAGTCAATAATAACCAGTAATTTGATTTAATTAAAGACTGAAAACTATAATGCTGAAAATAACAATGCTGTAAAGTAATAATGCTGAAAATCGGCTTTGCCATATAAGGATTTATATTTATATATTTTTAAATAAAATAAAAAGAAAACAGTTGTAATAGCCTCGGTGAATTCGTTCAGAAACATTAAAAAAAAATCTTAAATATTTCAAAGCTTTGACTGTTAGTGTACACATGTGTAATGTAATACATAAATAGTACTAGTAGTAGTAGTAGTAGTAGTAAAAATACTACTGCTCTCAAATAAATGAAAATATGAAAACAAAAAGTCTATAATTTTAAGCTTGTGAATTTGTTTGACATTCACTGGTAACGCAATCATCTAAGCATCCTACCAAAACCACCGCAACAACCCAGAATGACCTAGCAACCTAATGGCGACACACTAAAGCAATGCCATCCACCCACAACATCCTTTCCGCAAATGTAAAATTCTACTTCACAACATGCAATTCCAATCAAACTGAATTGTAAATTGCCATGCAGAAGGAGCAGTTTACATTACGCCTCATTTCTGACTCAGAGTGACTGGACCGGGATCGCGCGTGTGGTAATTTGGAAGAGGTTTGTCTGGTGTGAAACACATCAACACACCTACACAGGAAACTGCTGCAAAGCCTGACTCAACAGCGCGGCCTTGATAAGCCTTCACAATACGTCTCAAATGGAGAGAGAAAAAAAAAGCCTACATATAAACGGCCACCGCAGCTTGTTTAAAGGGCAAACTGACATTTCGTTTCATCTTGAATTGTTCCTAAAAACGACCCTACGTCAAATTAAATGTACATTTTGGGAAGTGACAGCCCACAAGGACCTGCGTTCATGTATGACATAACTGGCCGAGGCATTCATTTTATTTATATCCTTGAGTTAAAAGCTGAGATGATTCGAAGTATCCGGGGATAATCACCTCCCTCCGGGGCGCCCGAAGCACTGTAGGCCTCTCACCCACCAATCACTGGAGACGTGACCCGGTGACCCGGCCGGTTGTGTCAGAACACAATATGCTGGACGTCCTCCACTGTGACAAACACACTCTGCATAGTTTCCACTGCCTCGTCCCCTTCACACACACTCTCACACTTCATTCACATGTTAAAGGGATATGGGAACTCTTCCGGACACACTCGCTCCTGTGCCTTTCGCTCAAAAGCTGACAGACAACGAGTCTGCATGAGGACTTCTACAGGAAGCTAGTGAATAACGGTTGGAATCGAGGGATCAGAGTGTTATCTGCATTCTCACATTCCTACAGACTTGATAGATGATACATAATACAACGATACAACAATACAAAGACAGACAGAACAATGGATAGAACGACAGGAACATTGATAGATAGACAGACAGAAAGATAGAATGAAAGCTAGAAAGACAGATAGAACAATATAAAGAGAGTACACAAGCTAGAAGATTTTCAGCACATGTGTAACGGTTTGCAAACACCGCTGTCTGACGTATTTAAAGTGCCCCTATTATGCCTTTTCAAATATGATCTTTCATGCAGTGTGTCATGTAGCTGTATGTGAACATAAA
>JAUCMR010000032.1:15727382-15744894 GCA_032357425.1 Enteromius argenteus | reverse complement strand
CATCAATACGGTACAGATAAGGTTTTATTTTTCTTTTTTGTGGGGGGGGGGATTAAGTGATTATTAGCAACAGAAAATGGTATTTGATCCATTGCTCATGTAAAAAACAAATTGTTTTTCAAATTTACAGACAGAGATATGCTATTCCATGATGTCATTTTTTCTGCTGTCTTCTTTGCTTTTTACTCCTCAGGTAACATATTTACTCTCATTTTCAGTCTTGTGTTTTTGTTTTTATCATATTTTATCATATCAGCTAAAAGCCTTCAGCCATGGTTCAAAATGCATACTTTTCTTACTATATTTTTAGAAATAGTCTTTGATGATATTTCATGATATTCAAGTTTTGCATTATTTTGTGTTTATTACATGAACCTTTTTTATGGCGTTTTCTATCTAAGTTTTATGTTAAGGAATTTCACTGAAATAACTTTTTAATTGACAAAACAAGTTGACTTCTAAACAATATGCACTTAATTGTTTCCATAATTGCATTCGAAGTAAAAAATTATGCATTCATGCAGTGAACATTGAGGTGTCAAACGATCTCGGTTTCATTATCAGTACTAATACACGCTCACATGATCACTGAATCTTTGCTCACCAAGATTAACTAACTTAAATATCATTCTTCAAGAGCATAAATGTGTGTTCTTTGTCACAGGAAAGGCTCACACTCAAAACTGGGTGAAGCAGTGGCCAGGTGATGTGTACAGAACACCCGGAGAAAACATCACCATACACTGCCAGACTCATGGAGACATTCAGGAGGCTAAGTGTTTAGTAAACTGGTACATCAAGAACAGACATGGGAAATATGTCAGCATCAACAAACTCTCTCAGTTTAGCGGGAGACATTCCGAAGACAAAAAAGAAAGCCACTGGTACCAGAGTTTTACATTGAGGTCCCTAGAGCTCAACGACACTGGCAGATTCTACTGTAATTACTTATGCAGAATTAATGACACATATGAGCAGTACTATGGGAGTGGGACTCGACTTTTTGTTCATTTTAGAACTGAAAATGTAACTAAAGGCAGTCCACTGTGTACCTTCAATAAGACAGGTAAGGATAATGTTGCATCAGTTCTTTCTAGCAGGATGATGGAACTTTTGTGTTTTGGTACAAATGATCATTTATATAATTTTGAAGTTTCTCTAGTTGTTTCTTATTTCTCTTTTTTCAGATGAAGTGGAAGGTGAATCCAGAATACACTTGTTTTTCCTTTTTATTGTTTTAATAGTTTTTCTGTCTAAATTTGTTGTATTTATATTTATGACTGCAGCTGCACTTTTTTCTCCTTATTAAATCCGACTCTCCAAGACAAGTTTATTTATGTTTATTATGTATTTAATATAAACAATAGTGATCCAAAATCATGAAAGTAATGATTCTCCGCACACCTGACAGCAGTAGATAGGTGCGTAGGTAACCAACAATGGTGTAAAACTGAAAAAACAAACCAGATCCCGCACACTAACTATGTAAAAAATTACCAAATTTATCTATAAACGATGTTTTGATCATATGACCTTCATCAGGAAACTTTCCTGATTAAACTTTTTTAAGTTTACTGATGAAGGTCATACGAACGAAACGTCATTTATAAATAAATTTGGTCCTTTTTTTTTGCATAGTTAGTGTGCGGGATCTGGTTTGTTATTTAAATAGTTTAATATTAAAAATGAGTAAGCGAGGATAAATTTTTTTAGTTTTTAATAAAAGAATAAAAGAGCAAGAAACAGTACACACACTATCGTTCAAATTAAAAAAAAAAACACTGATCAAAAGTGACATTGTTTACATTGTTAAATATAAATACTTTCTATTGATTAAGGAAAATGTTTCTTGAGCATCAGTTCAGCATATTAGAATGATTTCTGAAGGATCATGTGACACTGAAGACTGGAGTAATGTTGTTAACAATACAACTCTGCATCCAAGGAATAAGTTACATTTTAAAATATATTGAATAGAAAACAGTTATTATAAATTGTGATAACATTTTAAAATATTCAAAACACCTTTCAGCTTTTCAGTTTAATAACTGTGGAAGATCTGAATCATAGTGTGCCCATTACTGCACCCACACAGTGTTTTACCCGGGTCGAGCAGTCGCTGCATTCATTTCACAAGAATTTGTTTTCTGTTAAGCTGCACTTTAGACGACAGAAGAATTTTTTTTTTCCATCATAAAATGCGCTCGTGTACCACCTTCGTAAGAGGTTTGATATTTATACTGAAACCCATGTGGTCCTAGAGCACATGCCATAATCCCTGAAACCAGTCATTTGTGGTTACGTCGCAGACAGATATGTAAATCGTCCATTAGAAGCTATCATTGTTTTTGGTAAAAGACATTTTCTGACATGTAGTAGGCGTTAACTGTATATCTGTTCGATGAGGGGTAAATGTGAACATTAATATCAATGGAAATGGGCAAGAACACACTTCAGTGTCCCATTATTTCACCAGCTGTAGAATAATTCAATAATTGTATTACATATTATAACTGCTACTATTATTATTATTAAAGTCATTCTGAACCTCATCCTACACAGTGTGGTTACCAATTTATTGAAGTTGTGGTAAACCAAAAAAAAAAAAAAAAAAAGTGTATGTAATTTAATGCATAGCTATTTAAAATATATATACATATTTTTATATATATATATATATATATATATATATATATATATACAAATATTACAATTTGCTGAAACTGACTCACCCCCAGGATTTCCATATGTAGAGGAGTTCGTTTCTTTAATTGGAACAGATTTGGAGAAATTTAGTGTTACATCACTTGCTCACCAACGGATCCGCTGCAGTGAATGGGTGCCGTCAAATTGAGTTCAAACAGCTGATAAAAAAAAAAAAATCACAATATTTCACAATTAACTTGTTCTAACCAATAGAGAAATATGCACAGACTAAGCTTATAAGAAAAGTCAGTCTACAACATTTCTAAACAGAAAGTGGCGGTTTAAATAACAGTAAAAACAGCTTAATAATAAATTGCATGCAGCTTAAAGCATTTATAAGGTAAAAAGTGCAAAAGCGACCACAAGAGGGAGACGTTGACCTTTACGGCCACAGTGGTTTTAACTCCAGAAGCCTGAGATAAGCCTCGAGAGAGAGAGAGAGAGAGAGAGAGAGAGAGAGAGAGGTTCAAGTCATATGACAGGGAGGAGGGGTGTGCTCACTATCAAAACAATTTCTCGCACGTCTAAAATGAGCTTTCTAGAACACCGCCGAACACTTTTTACTTGAGGATTTTATCGCCTCGTGACCTCACGACAACGTCAATGCCTTACAGAGAGTTTTCAAAGGATTTAACAAAATGATCGCAACTTGTGATAAATCACATGTAGAAGGAAAAGGGAAAGCCCATCTGGACTGTAATGGACCCGTTGGGAAGTTTAAGGGAATGAAGTGCAGCGTTTCTGCGGGGAATAACGGCCTCTGTCGGTCCGTGGCACCTGTGACCTCACCTGAGTCTGCGTGCGCGCGCATCTCGCTGCCGGGAGTGATGGACGCAGAGGGCCGAGTGGACGAATCCAGGCTCAGGGTGCATATATTTAAAAACGGTAATAATTAATCATCCGTACTGTTTGAATAGAATCAGGCTAAGATACCAGAAATGAATCACTATTAAACATGACCCCCAACCTCCTGAGGTGACGTACTGCCAAAAAAAAATATTTTCTTACTTTGTGTTTTGGCTTGTTTTCTATTATAGGCTACATATGTAAACGTCTTAAATCAAGATGAATTTATTTTACAAAGTGTTACATCTTTGTTTTATAAAAAATAAAAATAAAAATTCTTAGTGAAGCAAAAATAGCCCCCAATAGGGTAAGAAACACAACCTTAATTCAAAGTCTAAACCAGATTATTTTTTTCTTAACCCAATGGCAGATTATATTTTTGTTTTAAGGATTTATTTATTTATTTTATTTTGATTTTATAAAAAAAAAAAAGTAATAATCAGAAGACAAGACTTACCTTTAGTCATTTTATATGTAAAGTAAATTCATCTTGATTCAAGACGTTAGACATTTATACTAGAAAACAAGACAAAAATACTAAGAAACTAAACTTTGCAGTGCAGTAGAAGGTATAGGTCATGTATAATGTGATTTACAGGACAAAAAGCAATTTTCAGGTAAAAGAGAATAATTTATCGACTGATCATTTCAGCAAAACATCATCCAGTAATGGGTTAAGTTGTCAAAACAGCATCTTCAAACAAGAGTTACAGTAGAATCATGTTGTTCTTGTTTGATGCTTTAAATTCTAATTGAAATGAATGAAATTAAATGTTTTCTTTTTGTGCCAAATTTGGATAAAGTAAAACTGCAAAAGGGCTTGTGTGAGTGTTAGGTTTAGGGGGCAAAAATAATTATAATACAATAATTAGGTCAAAATAAAAACAACAGATGTCAATGGAAATCCCTAGTATTATAAACAAACAGCTGTGTTTGTGTATATGCTGTTATCTATAGCAATAAATTTAGCATTTTATTATATTCAGAAGGAAGTAATTGACACACAAAACTGCTGGATAGCTGTCTTGAATCACTGGCTCACTAGAAGGCCCTCTTCTTTTTAAGTGCTGGTCAAGTGATTTGTTCCCTAACAAACAGATGAAGAATGGCCTCTTAGTAACAGTGAAAGCTATAGAATCTGTGCTGTGTAGAACTACAATCATAAGATTCATGCTAACAGGATTAGTCATGCTTAAGATGTGACAACAGACAGCATGCTTGTAGTTGAAGGCAACCTTTCACAAGCGGCTGTCACAGATTCACATTGGAGCAGTAGATCTTTTATCAGTTCCAATAATTCAATAATTATATATACTCTGCTAATTTTAAATTAACCATGTCAGTTATTAGAGCAATTATACCATATACAGGTCTAAAATATACTAGCGGCTCATCCTCAGATGTAGATGAGTTTGTTTCTTTATCTAAACAGATACCATCACTTGCTCACCAGTGGATCCTTTGCAGTGAATGGGTGCCGTCAGAAAGAGCATCCAAACAGCATTGCTTGATCTGTGTATATTTCTCTCCTGATTCAAACAAGATGACTTTTTCAGTATGACTTGTATTTTAGCTGGAAGCAATGGTTTGAAGTTAAAACATGCAGCTCAAGTCATTAATTTGGAGTCGAGTGGATTGCTTGTGTTTTATTCTGATGTTTTGAGCTCATTACGACGGCACCCATTCACTGCTTAGCATCGCTTGTGAGCAAGTGATGCTAAATCCCTCTAAATCCGTTCAGGTGAAGAAACACGTTAATTTACATCTTAAATGGCCTGAGGTTGAGTCAATTTCAATGTTTGGGAGAACTATTAAATAAAATTAGCACTGTCAAACAATTAATCGCGATTAATCACATCCAAAATAAAAGTTTTTGTTTACATACATGTATGTGAAGTGTGTAAGTTTTTTATATACATATAAATGCACACACATACAGTATATATTTTGGAAATATTTACATGCATATACATTTATATTCTTTTATTTTATATAAATATATTTAATATGTAAACAATATATTTTTCTAAAATATACACATATGTGTTTGTATTTATATATACATAATAAATATACAAAGCACACACACACATAAATTACGTAAACGAAAGCTTTTATTTTGAATGCGATTGCGATTAATCGTTTGACATCCCTAATTTAAAAATAGAAAGGTATAGTCAAATCTTTGTTCTTCGACTGTTTTTTTGTTTTAGTAAAATTTAAAATGAATTTATTTATTTTTTTGTTGGCCTTGTTGTAATCCACACAGTGGGTCTATGAAATAGCTATTCGAATTCATGGGATCGACTCACATTTGAAGCTTAATTTTCAGCAACACTCTGAATACTAATCTTACAACACAAACAAGTGTGCGATGTAAATGTGACTACATCAAAACACATATGACGTGATTCGAAGCTGGACCGACTTTCCAACACAGATCTCCTACACTCCTTCAGTGTATCTTCTGCTGTGCGTGTGAAGGCCTCTCATCTCCAAAAGGCATTCCTCTTATTCGATGACATGAAAATTTGTGCAAAGTGAACAAATTATATAATCAGCTTTGTAGAAAGGGGATAAAGCTGATATAGAAGGGGATTAGAGGTTGTTTTGTTCTGTTTGGACCCTCAAACTCTCTCTGCCCCGACTGTGCCAGCTCATTGTGAAATGCTGAATTGCTAATGCTAATGTGATGCGGATGCTTGTTCTCTCTGGTGTAACACATTCCTTTAAAGTGATGCAATTAACGTTAACAGTGATGACGCTGTTGGTTTAGTCAATATATTTGTTTAAACTGTTTATTCAATGCTAATGCTTTCCAATCAATTGTATTTAAGAACAATGACAATATCAATTGGCATTCCTTTGCAAGTGAGTTATCAGTTAACAGCTTTAAATGATAATATGACTATTGTTGTTGTTTTTAAAGATATTAAATAGAAACCATAGGCTTGATTTAAGTGAAATATTAAGATATAATCATAGCTTTTTTTAATAAATATTTTTAATCTGTTTTTGTCTTTACATTTGAAATTTTGCATTCATTTTAGTATTTTGTGTGGTTTTGTCAATTTGTGTGTGTGTGTGTGTGTGTGTATATAATTTGCTTTTAATTTAGTAGGCCTATATCGTTAAACTTAATTAAAATGAGAACATGCCAACTTGCTGGAATAAAGTTTTATATACTTTCTATTCTTTTTTTTATTTAATTTAATTTTTTTAATTTCTGGGGTTCTCAGAACAAGAAGTTCGGTAAACTTCTATCGTGGTGATTGAAATCTACATCAGATATTAGTAATATATAATTAGGTTCACATTTGCTCCAACAGCAAAAGAAAAAAAGTGTTTCATTAGCGTTTCCAACACTTTCCAAATGATTACTTTGACTGATTACTCAGGTCAAAAGTAAGAACAATGTCAAATTTGCATTTGTATTAAAAACACTATCAGCATTAACCAGTTTTATTTAAGTTCTGAAGTTTGTGGCGAGTGAAAATACAATATAAAAAACTAGATGTACGATGTTATAACTGTAAACATGTCATTACAGTCTGTGAAAAGGGTCCACTGTGAAATAGCACATCCCTAGTCATATGTTCTTGTTATTTTAGCTTCATATGTGTGATTTGTGTTCTGTTTGTGTGATTCAGGTGGCGTGTCGCCTGATGAACGTGGTTTGGTGTGGCGGTTTCTCTTCGGCATGTACCCCTGCAGCTCTACAGCTCTGGAGCGTCCCCTGCTGCTGGAGCAGATGGCGGTTCGCTATCAAGTCATGAAGAGGAAGTGGCAACAGCTGCTTCCTGGAGCCGTTCGTCTGCGTCTTAATGGCACTGATGGTAAATTATATTCCCGAGCAGAACAAACACTTTTAATATGTAACGGTCGCCCCTTATCAGCTTTTATACCTGCAATAAAATGTTCTGCCTTGATATTGAAAACCTCTGGTATATATGTAACTGACAAGTTGTGGTGATGTTAAACCACAAGTGATAATAAATAAATAATATTTTATTTCTATTTCTGTTTTTTTTTTTTTACCAGCTGAACTGTTAACAGCAGTGAAGTTTTTCGACCAAAGGCAGGACCGAGAGCACAAAAAACAAGAGTATGAGTCAGAAGAGGCCAGAGAGAAGATGTCCTTTCTGCAACTGCAGGCTCAGGTAACACTACCTGCTTAAAGGGAAAGTTCAACCACAAATGAAAATTCTGTCATTATTCACTCCCCATCATGTCGTTCCAATCCTGCATTACTTTCTTTCTTCTGTTGAACACAAAAAAGAATCTAGGTAAATCAACAGTTTTGGTTCCCGTTGACTTGCATAGTGTGGACAAAAATACTATAGTCTATTACCCTAAGTCTATGAGACCTGAACCTATTTGGCATAATATCTTGATTCATGTTCCACAGGAGAAAGAAATGCATACAGATAATAAAGGGAAAAACTTTCACAATAAGACGAGGAAGAATGTGTTGATTTCATGCTGACTGTGCAGGTGCTGTTTGAACGGATAACCTTTGACCTTGAAGAGCTTCAGGAGGCCATACGCATCATTGACAAAGACGTTCCCCGAACCGATCGAGATCTTCCATATTACCGGTGAGAACTTGTTTAATTTCTGCATTTTTAATGTGGTATATAAAGAACATGCCAGTCATGGAATATAGTGGAAAAGCATTTAAGGTTACAATCCTTTTAGAACTTCTAAAAAGGTTTTAGCTTTTAAAGTTGTATATTAACAAATCGTTATAGTAAGTTCCAAGAGGGTGAAAAAAATATCTTTTGTTGGCTCTTGTTATTTAAATATTGTTATTGAGCTCATTACCACCCTGCAGACCTTATCTATTTATTATGTCTGCTCATTTCATTTAAAAGGAAAGACTTCCTTGTTCCTTGTTTTCATTTCCATGTTCCAATGATTCATCTTTATGGCTAAATAAATCTTGATGTACAACCCATGTTCTTGTAGTATAGGTGTTTGTTTTGTCAAATAACAGAGTTCCTTTGTATTCCTGATTTCTGCTGAAGAAAGTAGAAAGTCAGTCATATCTTTTTCACGTTTGTTTGAACAAACCACAAGGAGGTGCCTAATTTTTTGCATCACTAATGTGAGCTGCCAGCGCAAAGCAAACATGTCATTGCCACACCAATTTATCAAACAACCTTGGAGCTCAACGTAAATAACACCCAAGAGTCTGTCTCATCATTTTACTGTGGTTAAACAGTAACTAGTTTTGAGTAGTCAACTTGGCTCACTTCAGTAAGCATACAATCAAAATAACAGCAAAAATGTTATAGAAACTGCAAATATAGGCATGCAGAATAATTACTTATAAAACATCAAATCATGTTTAAATGATATTTTAGAAAGAATATGGGGATGTAATGCTTTTCAAGGTAGCGTTTGGCATATGTTGTTTGTATTTAGGAATTAATTTAAATATAGGACATAACCTCTTATTTAAAAGAACAAATGATAATTATATAAACTAATATAAAATTAGCCTATGTTTAAGCTGCTGCTGCAAAAAAAAAAAACTGCAACAACAAACACAAACGTTCTACACAGCAGTCATTTTTTCCCTAAAAATATCCAGCAGAAATAAAATATTAAACGACAAATTTAATTTAATTTAATTGGAGTGTTTTAACAGAGTAAAAACAACTTGGATACAGCCATACAGTGCATACCTGTTTGATTGTATCAAGGTTGTTTTTACTCTTTTGAAACACTTCCAATAAATTAAATGAAATTAGTTCTTCAAAGAATAAAGAAATACCTGGAGAAAGCATTTCTAATCAGTTGTGTTTCATCACAGGAATGAAGGTTTGGGCAACCTGCTTGTCTTGAGAGATATCCTAATCACATATGCTGCTTTTCACCCAGGTGCGTGGTTGTACAAACACTTTTGGGTCAGAAAAAAAAATATATAGTTAAGAAAACACACATTAAAAGGTTGTACAATGACAATAAAGAAATGTATAACATGTTTTAAAACATTTTTATGATTTCTAAAGGATCATTTGACACTAAAGACTGTTTTAACATTACAGGAATAAATACAAAATATATTAAAATAGAAAGCGGTTATTTTAAATTGTAACAATATTCCATAATATTGTTGTTTTCACTGTATTTTTAAGTAAATAAAAATGCAGTATCGCAGAGTACAGTTGAAATTTTAGTGACCTCAACTGTTTAACCGTAGTGTTTGTGACCTGCTTTTTGTTTGCTGATGTAGGGCGACATCTAGTGGTTAAGTTGTGAAGAGCTGTGTTTGCATCTTCAACGATCATCATCAGTTTGTTTCTCTGGTCTCTGCAGAAGTAAGTTACGCTCAGGGCATGAACGACCTGTGCAGTCGATTTCTGGAGGTGCTGCACTCAGAAGTGGACACCTACTGGAGCTTCTCCTGCTACATGGAGAAGTTTTCCAAAGACTTCTGTGCTGATGGACTGTATCGCAAAATGGGTGGGTTTCCTATGTGTTTCCAAACCAATTAGAATTGTATTAGCACTAATACTTATACGATTAGTAATGATGCTGTTTTATCAGAGTTGGAAGCTGCTTTACTGAAAGAGCTGGATCCTCAGCTACACTCTCATCTGGTCACAGACAACATGGAAAAAATTACATTTTGTCACAGGTGGGTTTCGATTTCCCTTTTCTTTTTTCTTCTCTTTCGGTCACTTCATAAATATTTCTCTTTGTCTTCCATTCAGGTGGCTTCTGCTGGCTTTCCAGCGAGAGTTTGAGCACAGCGATGCTCTGCGTCTGTTTGAGATTCTCAGCTGCGATCACCTGGAGCTGATCTCACAGCAGGTGGATCGAGCCAGATATCAGGAGAGACTTGAACGCAAATACAGCCTGGGTGAGAAACCTTAACCCTATGTCTTTCTTTACAGAGATACCATTTATCAAGCCTAAATGCTGAAAGATAAACACTAAAACATTTCAAATATGATTTTGATGACTCTGATCTCCAGAGGATGAATCTGCGACAGAGCTCCAGGCCATAAACACAGACTTCACTTTTGAACTCTTCATGTGTGCCACCATCTTGCTGGAGAACAGAGAATCTTTACTCAGCTGCACGAATGAGGTTCAGCTCATACAGTTTACCAGCAGGTGTGTATGTGGTGTAGATTGGTTGATTGGTAGGTTGGTATGGTTCCTTACAGTGTAGATTAAATTGATCTCTACAGGCAGGGTTATTACGGTTAATGAAAACTAAAACCATAACAGAGAGTTTCGTGAACATGAACTTAAATAAAATCTAAAACGTAAATTAAATACTAAAACTTAATAAAACTTTTTTTTATTTACTATTAAAAATGAAAGTAAAAACATAAAAAATAAAAATAAAATATATATATATATATATATATATAAACAAATATTATTATAGTATATTAATGATACTAAAATAACACTAATATTGAGGTTATGGTTGATAGTCTTGATATTTTATTATCTTTTGATTTGTTTAAGTGCTGTAAAACTATTAATCATGATTAATTGCATCCAAAATAAAAGTTTTTGTTTACATAGCATATGTGTTTGTGCTGTGTATATTTATTATGTGTATATAAATACAAACACATGCGGATATATCTTTAATAAAAATGTTGATATATTAAATAGATTTAATATATAATATAAATATATGCATGTAAATATTTTCTAAATATGCTGTATGTGAGTGTATCTATATATACACATAATAAATATACACAATACACACGCATATATTATGTAAACAAAAACTTTCATTTTGAGATGTGATTACTTAGCCCTATTTTAATTATTATGGACAAAGACATCATTTATTAAGTCTAAATTCAATAAATATAACATTTCATACCAAGTGGCTTCTGAGAGCAACTATTTAACTTTAAAAAATTATTAAGAAATATATATTTTCTGATTATCGGTACAAAAATGTGTTTAATGCATTAAATAAAATAAATGTAAGCTTATTATATATTTATCTAATGCAATGGCTTAAATGTCACATTTAAGTCTAATATGTTTTAGGGCTTTATTATACTGTATAATACACTGTTTTCAATCATAGAGCACAAGAATGTAATCATGCTGTCTCTGGTCAGTCTGCAGGGTAAGATGGACCTGAACAGCACCCTGAAAAAAACCGAGGAACATTTTTACAACTACTGCAAACGCTCAGCCTGGGACTATTTGAGCGGTCGCTGTCACATGCGCAAGAGCAAAGAGGACCACTTTTTATATCAACTCCGTAACCTTTTCTCCTGAGACCAAAAGGCCTGCATGGAATTTTCCAGAAAAATGTTTTGTTGACAGAAACTTTTGAAAAACATTGTTCCCTTTGGACTGTTTTCTAAAGAATGATGCTGTTTTAATCAGGATTTTGTAAAGGAACCAGATGGACTCCTTCCAGACAGTTTCTTCAGTATTTGATCTTAATTTATAAGGCTTCTATTATGGTGCCAGAATTTGTGTGAGAACAGCTCAAAACACTAATTCAATCATAAGATAGTCAAATAAGAATTTTATGGATTTTACTCTGACTTTGCTTGAAAACATAAGCAGCATTGGGGAATTTACAGATATTCAATAGTACTGAAGACTTGATTAAAAGAATAGAAATTTAAAATGTACTCACTCTCAGGCCATTCAAGAGATAAGATTGTTTCTTCATCACAACAGGCATTTTAACTTTAAACCACTGGTGAGCAAGTGATGCTTTAGAAACAAACATTTTGGATTGCATGAGGATGAGTGCATTTTCAGAATGAGTACATTTCTTTTTTAAGCCTGACTACAGAGATGTATGAAAGTCAGTTTCTGCCGCTGAATAAAAATTAAAAAAGGTTACTGCAACTTTTTATACCACAGTTGTGAATTTTATTCTCAGAATTGCGATTCACAATTATGAGTTCTAAAGAATTTGTGAGATATAAAGTAAGAATTGCAGGTTATAGTCAATTGTGAGATATTAAGTCAAAATTGCAATTCTGAGAACATATCAGTCTTTTTTCCTCTCAAAACTGGACTTTATTTTACACAATTGTGAGTTATAAAGTCGCAATTCTGACTTTATATCACGCAATTTTGACTTTTTTCACATAATTATGACTTTATAATTCGAAATTGCAAGTTTACATCTCACAATTCTGAGAAAAAGTCGCAAAAACCTTATTTGACTTTTTATTCAGTGGCAGAAACAGGCTTCCGTGGAGATGCATTATATGTAAATGTGAAGGATGCAATGTCAAACTTTGCTTCATTTGAAGATTTTATAGTGTACTACAGCTGAGAAAACAGAAAGCAGAAATCCTTACTGCTGATCTAAGCGAGTATTATTCAGTCTCAGAAACATCTGGTGCCTGCACATTGGTCGCATTAGAGCACAATATAATAATAGAAACGCAGTCTCAGTTCTGAGAAGCTCTAGAAGACCCTCTGTGGTGTTGTCTTACCAATCGTAGAGTGCTCAAGCATGCACTGATCAGAAATAGCACGCTGAACCAGGACACCTTTCACTTTGAGACCACACTGCAGTGGTTTTATTATGTAAGAGGCACAATATATAAGAGTATGGAATATTGCACATTTGGGTTACTATTTATTAAAAACTGACACACTATGACACAATTAGTAAGGGAGGGCTGTTTGAGTTGCTTTTTAAGAATATGAAATGACTGACCAACACTTTTTGGGGAAAGGTTACTGTAATTTTGATGCTGTCCACTGATGTCTAGATCTTATTTAGAATTTTGCACAGCATGTTTATCATGTTTTAATTAATGTAGCAATATGTCTGTGTTCATGTCATTCATGAACCGGTGAGTGTGTGTGAGAGAGAGAGAGGGAGAGTTTTATTTTAAGATAACTGTGACATTTAAGCTGTCAGTTTCTAGTGAGTCACTTCATGAAGAATAGACTTGTGCATTCTAGCCTAGTCTATAGAGTTGACTGCTCTATTAAATGTTTTTTTGTGAAATAAAGTGTTAATTTGACTTTTTCTATCGTTTTTTCTAAATAATTACTTTCACTGTTCAAGCTGAGTTATGCTCTTTCCTCGATTTGATTACATACCAAAAGTATTAGCCGTGCAACTCTGATTCCACCTACTTTGATCATTTTGATCATTTGTTCTTTCTCTAAAACTGTGATGCATGGTGACTGACATCCTTTGGGCCTTTTCTAAAGCATGATAGCAAGACAAGTCAGTAGTCTTATCCCATTTATTTTTCACAAATATGTAGTTTTTGATTGCATCTGCCAAGTTTAGGGTTAATCCTGTTATCCAGGTTACTGTAAATTTAGAAATATCAAATAAATATATTGCTTTATTTAATATAAATTATAAAACTAATTAATTAATATAGATATATAAATTAATTTAGATTAAATATTTACACGTTGCAAAAAACTGAATCTAAACCAGCTCCCCCAGGTTGATTTTCTGAAGGTTAATTATCTCCATTGTGTCAATATTTTTATGCTAATGCCTAATACAATACACAGTGTTAGATGCACATACACTGAGAGCATATTTTTTTGGATTAACATATCCCTTAGAGAATGTCTTATTCCTAAGTGTTTCAGTGCTTGACACTGTCTGGTGAACTCATCTACAGCTACAGCTCCACCGGGCATTTTGAGGCAAAAAGCAGCACAAAAAAGATCGTTGAGCTTGTTTCTTATTATAAAAAAGACTGAATAACCCATGAATGAAAACAAGTGTCTTCTGGGTTACATTGCCCTGGTGTTAGGAGCTGGCTGTTACCTCGCTGTGCTTGCTCTGAATGGCAGACGTTTATGTGGCGAGGCTGGAGCACATGAGATCTGCAGCCTGGAACTTTCTCTGCACTGCGAGGTCAGGTGACTTCATGCTGGAATCTCTCCGGCCGCCGTGGCTATATACACACAGGAGTCCAGGGCTTCTGCCTCTGAGTCCAGCAGTGCAGGAGTGCAAAGGCACCAGGACCAGCTCTAGGCTGAGGGCAAACCCCATTCTGAGGGAAAGGACACAAGTTACACTCCATTACCTCTCAAACACAACTTTTGCAGTAAGGTAAAAGCTTACTTTAAAGCTTGATTGCAAGCAGCCTGGCTGTGTGTTCTGTTCTGTCTGCTTCTGTCTGTTTTAGATTTTGACTGTTTTGGAAGTCCTGCGTTGAACATTTTTTCATTTGTTCTGATGTGCAAACAGTTTAAAAGAAGAGATGTTGTGTGTTCTAGAGCAAATCCCACATTAAACTTACAATGACTTTGGCACCAGGAAGGAATTCCTGTAAAACATTTTACTTCAGTGCCTTATTAGAAACTTGACATCGAAATGGGTAAAGGAGACATCCAAAGTGTTCTGGGGTAGTGTAATAAGGAGAAACACATTTATGCACGGAGGACATACCTACTGGTTATTTATTATTACCCTTTTCACATTTTTTGTGATTGTTTATTTATTGTAGAACAACCCTTTTCACATTTTAGAAAAATGGTAAAGTAATCAAAACTATATGAAATAACACAAAGGTTGCATGGGAAATAAAACATTATTTGCAACAAAATCACAAAAACAGGATGCTGAATGATTAATTATGTATATTTACTTATATTATGTATATTTACATATATATATATATATATATATATATATATATATGGCCCCTTATTCTGAGAACTAGAGAACTACAGACTAATTTTGCCCCCTCACATCTGCCACACATGCACACACAGCAAATCATGTGGATGTTGCAGGCCACATGACCCATTCAGCACTAGATTCTTTGTTTCTCTTAACTTCTTCAATGTGCTCTTGTCTCATGATGACAGAAACAACCTGTTTCTTTGTCGGGCCTGTTTTTTCTTCTCTGAGGATTTTCCTAAAATCCTTTATTTGATTTGCTCTGCAAACTTCCTGGTTCCTCTTGTATAATGATCTGTTTGGTTTTGCATTTCATTTCACAATGTTTCTATAAAAGATAAAAAATGTTTGATCTTTATAATGAATTATAACAATTAATTACTAGGAATTTTTAAGTAAGCAGAGTCCACTGACAGAGCTTCAACAGTTGCTGTTACACACAGTCATGGCATGAAGCCAAGCAGGCAATCTAGTGCTTTCTAAAGCAGACAGCTAGGGTGGCACGAATGCAGAACAAATGTCGACGCAGCTGGAAACTTACCCCGTTTAAACTACACCTATTTTATTTACTTGTATTATCTAAAAAGGAAAACAAGTTGAATTTATTTTTATTTTATTTATTATTAAAGAAGAAGAAGAAGAAGAAAAGAAAAAAAAACTATGTGAGGGAACATTGTAAATTTGGACTGTAACCTTTGTATCCACCTTTTCCTTCAACCCATTAGGTGAGGCTTCCGATTCGTTAGCCAAATAACAACATGCAGTAAACTGTAAAACTGTTTGCACTACAAGCCAGTGTGCTCATAATTAAGATAATGCATTAAAATGACATAATATGACACACATATTTTCAACATCAAGCAGTAAAACAAACTGATGGTAGAGCTAAAAATAGCTAGACGCGGATGAGACCGGAAGCTGTACCCACAGAATTTACAAATGGCCACGTCCATTTTTACGAAAAAGCTGTCGTTTTGTTGGAGTGGAAACATTCTTATTCTTACCTTTGTAGACCGAAAGATTCATCCAGGAAACAATTACAATATATAGGCCTACAAAGAAAGAGAGCCATGCTGCTTTCGTCCAATCAATGACACCGCAAATATGCAATTAAGAGAGTTATCCCATGGTTTATTAATGTATAGTGTGAAACTGTTAAGCTTAAAATATCCATTTCTCACTTGAAAATTAAAAAGTTGCATAATTTGTGCAAACATCTGCATTCTTTTTTGTCATTATTCTGATACTTAATTAAAATCACTTTTGGTCATCTGGTCCAGGCAAGATGTCAAAAGGTCCAGCAGTGGGTATTGATTTGGGCACCACCTACTCCTGTGTGGGAATCTTCCAGCATGGTAAGGTGGAGATCATCGCCAATGACCAGGGAAACAGAACAACCCCCAGCTATGTCGCTTTCACTGACACCGAAAGACTGATCGGAGATGCAGCCAAGAACCAAGTAGCCATGAACCCCAACAACACAGTGTTTGGTAAGGCAGCTCATAAAGCATTTTTTATTAATTTAATTTATCAATTAATATGAAGATTGATATTAACACTTGTTTATGCTTCTGTTCTCCATTAGATGGCAGTGTAGTTAATATAATTGTAATACTAAAAGTGCGACACACTAGCATAAACCAACAGTGGCTTTTATTTTTATTCTGTTGTAATTTTGTCTTTTGCATACACCTTATTTGTTCAACAGATGCCAAGCGCTTGATTGGTCGTCGTTTTGATGACACAGTGGTTCAGTCTGACATGAAGCACTGGCCCTTTAAGGTAATCAATGATGGTAGTAAGCCCAAGGTGGAAGTGGAGTACAAAGGAGAGATAAAATCCTTCTACCCTGAAGAAGTGTCCTCTATGGTCCTCACTAAGATGAAGGAGATCTCTGAGGCTTACCTGGGCAAGGTGAATAAAACTATGCAAAAGCACTATAAATAAGCAGTTTTAAATATTTTACATTTATTTTTAGCACCCTTTCAGGCCAATTTGTTTTACTTATAACATGCATTGAAGCAAACAGGAAATATACGGCGTATCTTCCTTTAGATCATATTGTCATTAGGTTTGCAAGAAAATGTGTGATGTATGAGATCAGAATCAGATTTGTGACTTCTAGGCTATGATGAGGATGTGGTAGACATTCTGAAAATACTGGAAAATATTGTCAACTGTAAAAAAAGTAACATCCGTTTCAAAGCAATACAGAGGGTACGGAAAGTATTTAGACCCCCTTAAAAAATTTCACTCTTTGTTATATTGCAGCCATTTGCTAAAATCATTTAAGTTCTTTTTTTTCCTCATTAATGTACACACAGC
>JAUCMR010000032.1:15712963-15725850 GCA_032357425.1 Enteromius argenteus | reverse complement strand
CAATAAATACCGTACCGTGCCATTCATACCGAGGTATTACCGAACCGTGAAATTTTGATACCGTTACATCCCTAGTGAATAGTTTAAATATCTGAGGTCGTTAAACATGCTAAACTGATTGTAATGATGTTTTGATGAAGTTGCATCTAGTTTTTGTTGTACAGCATCTCAGATTATCCTTCAGCACAGTAAGGTTTAATGGGTTAAACTGCTGCTTTATGGTCACAATTCACTACAGGTTGGTGCTGAGCGCAACGTCCTCATCTTTGATTTGGGTGGAGGCACGTTTGACGTGTCCATTCTGACAATCGAGGATGGCATTTTTGAAGTCAAGTCTACTGCCGGTGACACCCATTTGGGTGGTGAAGACTTCGACAACCGAATGGTCAACCACTTCATTGCAGAGTTCAAACGCAAGTTCAAGAAAGACATCACTGGCAATAAACGTGCAGTCCGTCGCCTGCGGACAGCATGTGAGCGCGCCAAGCGTACACTTTCCTCCAGTACGCAGGCCAGCATTGAGATTGACTCTCTGTACGAAGGTGCCGACTTTTACACTTCCATCACCAGAGCCCGTTTTGAGGAGCTCAATGCCGACCTTTTCCGTGGTACACTGGAACCGGTGGAAAAGTCTCTTCGGGATGCCAAGATGGACAAGGCACAGATCCATGACATTGTGCTGGTTGGTGGCTCCACTCGCATTCCCAAAATCCAAAAGCTGCTTCAGGACTTTTTTAACGGCCGGGATCTGAACAAAAGCATCAATCCTGATGAGGCAGTAGCTTATGGAGCAGGTAAGTGGTTTAATTTCTACTCTACATGGATTAGTAATTGCTTTTGTTTTATGACATACTAATCCTTCCTCAAATTTCACCAGCTGTCCAGGCCGCCATCTTAGCAGGTGATAAATCGGAGAACGTCCAAGACCTTTTGCTTCTGGATGTCACTCCTCTCTCTCTGGGCATTGAGACAGCTGGTGGTGTCATGACTGTGTTAATTAAGAGGAACACCACCATTCCCACCAAGCAAACCCAGACTTTCACCACCTACTCGGACAACCAGCCTGGTGTACTGATCCAGGTAAATTAAAGATGTTGTTATAGACTTATACTTTCCTGGTCTTCTTCACCTGATCCTTACACCAGCATGAATTTCATTTTCCAAGCTGGTTTGGTGCATATCTACCTAGTGGACCATCATAGTCAGGTTGTTCAACAGCAAAAAATAATGAATAAATGGAACTGCCTGACCTTAAAAGACTTGTTGAAGGTCTGTAATGAAAGCTTTTTAAGCCAGATAGGGGCATCAACAAACCAGCATCCAAACCGTCACATATGTTGCTAGCGACCAATGCTGAATTCAGGAATGTCTTTGGAACAACTGAAATTGTGATAGCAATTCAGCCAGAAACTCTTAAAGAAATAGTTCACCCAAAAACGAAAATAACCCCATAATTTACTCACCCCCAAGCCATCCTAGGTGTATACTACGTTCTTCTTCCAGATGAACACAATCTCTTTTTTAAACATTTATCCTGGCTCTTCTAAGCTTGGTAATGGTGGTGGATAGTGGTCATTATTTTGTAGCTCCATAAATCATATCCATCGTAAAAACTAACCTATACACCTCTGGGGGGTTAATACATGTCTTCAGATCAATGGGTTTTTGTAACAAAAAATATTTCCATTTAACTCAAATCATTGACTTCCAGCAACAGTTATATCCACACTTTAGTCTGATTTAAAGATCCTGTTTTTCTTTACCCTTAGGTATACGAGGGGGAGAGAGCCATGACAAAGGATAACAACCTTCTTGGCAAATTTGAGTTGACTGGCATCCCTCCTGCTCCTCGTGGTGTGCCACAAATTGAAGTTACATTCGACATTGATGCCAATGGCATTCTCAATGTGTCCGCAGTGGACAAAAGCACTGGCAAAGAGAACAAGATCACTATCACCAATGACAAAGGTAAAAGAACTTGCCCTGACCTTGGATAAAGAGTTTACTCTATACTTATTAACTTTTTGATTCTGGAGTTAAAAAATGGAGTTCACAGAGATTTTCTTGAAATCTTTTCTTACAGGTCGTTTGAGCAAAGAAGAAATTGAGCGTATGGTACAGGAAGCTGACCAATACCGAGCAGAGGATGATGCCCAGAAGGAGAAGGTCACTGCCAAGAACGCTTTGGAGTCCCTGGCCTTTAACATGAAGAGCACCGTGGAGGATGACAAGCTAAAGGACAAGATCAGTGCAGAGGACAAAAAAACTATCACTGACAAATGCAGTGAAGTCATAGCTTGGTTGGACAGAAACCAGGTAGGTAACAACTTTAGACTGTTTACCTTAAATGCTAATCTACAGTACAGGTTACACTTGTTCATAGAATTAAGGCTATCCCTTTCAGTTATGATGTCATTGAAATAACTTTATTCAATATTCTTACCTTGAGGAAGTAAAACCTGTTTATGTAACCACCTAGAGTGTTTCACCCAATTATAAAGAGATGATTAAGCAAGTGTTTTCCAGCCCTGTTCATAGAGGTACACCTGCAGTACACATTTGGCATGTCTCTTTTATCTGACCCATCTGTTTCTGGTCTTGGAGTCTCTACTAATGAGCAGAGTTGAATCAGGGCCTGAATTCATGAAAAATCTTAGTGTTAAGAATGGTTCCTAAGAAAAAAAATAAAGAAAAGATCCTAGTAAAGAAAAAAGTAATTCAGAAAGCATCTTAACCCTTAAAAGAGGTCTTAAGATACAAAATTAACATATTTAGCAATTGTAAAAATACAACTAGAGAAAGAGAGAGTATGGTAAAACTGGAAAATGATGCTGGTCATTTCAAAGTGAAGGCTTTAATAGACCCTACTCTTCAAAGTGTTCCTTATTGGACAACCAACCAGTCACAGTCTTCAAAGGACAGTCATAGCTAGCAACGGTGTCACCTCCTCCTGAATCACTTTTAAGCTAAGACTCCTAGTTGTTTTTAAGATGATAAATTAGGAGCTCTCTGCGTGGATTCTCAGAATCATTAAAAATAGTCCAGGTGTTTTAATTAGGAGAAGTTGGAAAATATATACTGCTGGTATACCTCCAGGAAAGGGATGGGAAACACAGTATTAAGCAATGAGTCACCCAACAGAGCAATGAGCATCTTCAAAGACTTCTTATGTCTTGTGCCACAGACCGCAGAAAAGGATGAGTATGAGCACCAACAGAAGGAGCTGGAGAAAGTGTGCAACCCCATCATCACCAAGCTCTATCAGGGCGCTGGTGGCATGCCGGGTGGAATGCCTGGGGGCTTTCCTGGAGGGGCAGGAAGTGGTGGTTCCTCCTCTGGCCCTACCATTGAAGAAGTGGACTAAACTTGACACCAGAACGTTTAGGCTCACATATAGACACAAAATTTGATTTACATCAAATTGCTGCATCTCAAACAGACTTTTATCAACTCACATTGGTCAGATGTGCTCGATGAGACCAATTTATAGCTTGTGACCAAAGCAATATGGCAATTACGAAACAGCATTAGCATATTTATTTGCGTCATGTTTCTAAATCCCTAATTCTATCATTAAGCTATTATTCAATGGCTACAAGGTTAGTCACGCTATAATTACAACAAAATACCTAGCTGAGGTGAGGCCTTGTAACTTTCAGTTATACTCATTATTCATTATTATTCCACAGCGAGGGTTTTTTACACCTCTGCTTTACAGTTGATTCATTCAGTTTCCTGTATGACTCAATTCAAAATAAAGCATATTATTTCCTTAATATCTTGTATTACGTTTACTCATGGTTTATATCATGCTAGAAGGAATGTAAAGGTCTGTTACAGTCTGCTTTATATGCAGCATTCTCATTTCTGCAATTGCATGGAGAAAGAAAAGCAGTTAGAAAAAGGGTTTGTTTTAAGAAAGGTATGTGACATCCCTTAGTTTTTGTTTGGCTGACCCACCTATTACAGTTAGTGGTGTGAGGAAAAATTAATTACATTTTTAATTGTTCTTTTCTTCATATGACAAATACAAATATTCCTGAGCCGCTCCTTACTGGATCGAAGCACCTGTATGAATTGCGAAATTTAACAGATGCTAGAGAGAATATAAAGAGACCTAATGATAACAACAGCAACACATTGGGTGCTTGTGTACAACATGATCTGGATCATTAGCTTCTTGGCTTTGGTGGCTTCCACTCTGGGTGAGTGTTTATGAGGATAAGGGATTACATTATTATAGCACATATATATATATATATATATAGTAGTCAAAATTTGAAGTGGATCAAAACTTCCATCAAAATTGTCCTAAAACATAATACCAAAATGCATTCTTGAAAACGTTTTTGATCCGCTTCAGATGTTGACTGTATGTGTGTGTGTGTGTGTAAATATATATACATATTATTATATGTTTTATTGGATATGTTATATGTTATTGTGATACTTTTTTTTTTTGTTTTTTTATGAACAATGGTAACAGGATGTGGGGTACGTTACCAATTGCATTACCGAGCAGAAGAATTGGCCAAAATAAGTAATTTTACTATAAGTAATTTTGGGGTTCGGCCAAAAGATCCGCTACGAGATCCTGTACATAGTATTGTTGGAGGACATGAAGCAAATATATTTTACTCTTGGCCCTGGCAGGTCTCTATCCAGGTAGTGTTATAACAAAGACAAAATCTTTGTTTATACTAGTAGATCCATTTCTCAGAATATCCTAGTGCTGGTGGACTTTATTCACTGCATAATGATGTGCTCATGAAATTCATTATATTTGATACAGACATCAAATGGTGAGCTACTCTGTGGTGGTTCCCTGATCAATGAAAACTGGATCCTCACCGCTGCCCACTGTTCAGTTCAGTAAGAACCTATCTATCTATCTATCTATCATTTCATCTAGTTATTTTAGATTTTAGACTTTTTATGTGTTGTCACTGACTTTCTAGGCCTGGAAATGACCATGTGGTCCTTGGACAGTATGACCGTGGTTCCAATAATGAAAATATTCAAGTCAAGAGAATTTCCAAGGTATCATCTTCAATGGCATTTTTGCATTAAAAGAAGTTTTAAACCTTTCAGTTAGGCTATATGGGGTAAATTTGGGGAAGATTTTTTTTTTTTTGACAGAAGTCTCTTCAAAGCCACATTTTTGCTAAATAAATTTAGTTACATTAATAAAGTTAGATTACAAACAAAACCGAGGTTTTCTTTCTACACGTATAGGTCATCACCCATCCTGCCTACAACAAAATAACCAAGTTCAATAATGATGTTGCACTACTGAAATTGTCCAGCCCAGTACAGATGACATCCCGTATTGCTCCTATATGTCTGCCTAGCTCCTTAACCAGCATCCAACCAGGGACTCTTTGTGTCATCACTGGCTGGGGCGCAACTGAAAATCAGCGTAAGTCTGCCATTCTTATCACCTACACTTCCCCTCAAAAGTTTGGGATCAGCAAGACTTATAATGTTTGTTTTAAAGAAGTATCTTATGCTCATCAAGGCTGCATTTATTTGATTAAAAATACAGGAAAAAACTGTAATTTTGCAAAATGTTATTACAGTGTAAAATAATGATTTCCATTTTAATATACTTTAAAAACTAAATTATTTCTGTGATGCAAAGCTAAATTTCCATCAGCCGTTATTTCAGTCTAAAGTGTCACATGATCCTTCAAAAATCAGAACCTGTGATGCTTTTTTTTTTCAGGATTCTTTGATGAATAAAAAGCTAGAACATTCAAAAGTTTGGGGTTAGTTAATTTCTATTATTTATTTTTTTAAAGAAATTAAAACTTGTGTTAAATTGTGTTAAATTGATAACAAAGATTTATATTGTTAGAAAATATGCTATTTACATTTTTAATAAATGCTGTTCTTTTTTTACCTTGTTATTCATCAAAGAATCCTGAAAAAGTATTGTAGTTTCCAAAAGAAATATTTGGCATTACAAATGTTGGCAACATTGAAAAATCTAATAATATCAACCATTTAGAATGATTTCTGAAGGATCACGAGACACTTTAGACTAGAGTAATGGCTGATGGAAATTCAGCTTTGCGTCACAGAAGTAAATTGTATTTTAAAGATTACTTTATTTTATATTTTGATGAGCATAAGAGCATAAGAGACTTCTTTAAAAAACATTACAAGTCTTACTGTTCCCAAACTATTGAGCGGTAGTGTACATACTGTTCAACAGAATATTTTCAATAGTACCTATAACACCTGGATTTACATAAACTGCTCAACAATTCAGACACTTATTGCCTCACATTATTTTGCTTTTAGCAAATTCTCAAATTCTGCAGGAGGCCACTGTGCCGATAGTGAGTCAAGCTCAGTGTAGGCAAGTCTGGGGTAGGAACAGTATCACAGACGCCATGATCTGTGCTGGAGCTTCTGGAGCCTCGTCTTGCAAGGTATAAAGACAGATGGATATATTACACACACAAAAATTCTAACTAATTAAAATATGTAAAATATCAGCTCACAGGCTGTATCCAAACTCACAATGTTAATCACTAATTTATGTGTCGACTGCAGGGTGATTCTGGTGGTCCTCTGGTGTGTGAGAGTTCAGGTGTTTGGTACCAAGTAGGCATCGTTTCCTGGGGCCATAAATCCTGCAGCACTAACCGTCCAGCTGCCTTCACCCGTGTTTCTTACTTTCACCAGTGGATCAGTGAAATCATTAGAGTCAACTAGAGAACCGGCTTAAGTCTTATGCTTCACAGTTTCTGATTCTTTTGTGTCTGAATGTTCATTCATTAGTCCAGCGATCAAACTGTTTTCATAACACTGTTACACTACTGCAATTTATATATATATATATATATATATACATATATATATATATATATATAACTGCTATTAGATGTAAAAAAAAATATTTTTTTCAATTTTAAATGTTATGAGGTATAAATAATATTATTAATGTATTTAATACAATTATCCCCTTCAATTTAATTTTCTTAATATTATACCAAATCTATGACTTATTGTCCTCTCACTGCATCTAAAACAGTCTGTCCACAGAGAAGGGTTCAATCATTCATGTGTTTTAAAAATAATAAAAATATTTTTAATGATGAAAAAGTTGTTTTTTTATGTAAAGCAACAATATCTAATTTCAAAGCAAGCTGTTGGCCACATGTGAAAGTGTAATCGGTCTGCTAATGTGACAATTCGTTTTGCAATGTTAAAAACATCTTGAATGCTGTAAAAGATGAAGTTGAAATTATATTACAAAGGTAAAAAGCACATTTTCTGAATAAAAGAGAAAAGTTGGGAGGTTGAATCAAAGCATATCTCAGTAGCATAAACATAAATGTAGTTTCTTTTGTCTAAGTACAAGGTAAACTTATGTATGCATCATAAATATCAAATAAATCTTTTTGGGTCTTCTTGTTATGCCTTGACTGTTTGTTAAAATGCACAAGCGCACTAATTTGGGTCCACTAAAAGAAATCCAACGTGGCAAGTGGCATCTGCAAACAAACGGTGCTGGACCTTTCACCATTTTGGAATGACTTGGATGATTTTTAGGACATTTATAATATCTGTTCCCTAATCCAGTGATAAGTTTTATATTAAAAGCATATAGTGTGAATCTCAAAATTTCTTAGGATCAAATCCAACTAAAACACAAGCTTCTTCAGTCATGCCTCTTTATGTACTTCTATACATTTCCAGTGCTTTTTAAAAAGCTATTCAACATATGTTTGCACTGAGAAACAACATTACACACATGTCTGCTTGCCTGTGTTGTCCTTGCAGAGCATGATAAAAAAACCTGTGCAGATTATAAGCATTCCCATGGTGTCAGCGTTAAAGTGAGTAACACTTTGTAACCTTATGCATTTTCCTAGGATCCACCTTTTTTATGGTGTTTTACGGTGTTAAACAACCACAAAACATCATGTGCAATAAAAAAATAATGGATTTAACATTTCAGTATACAAGAAAGATTTTCTTCCCACCCCCCCTTTTTTCTTGTATCTACTATATGGGACTATATGGGGTCAACAAGAACTTCAGGTTATATATTTACAGGTAAAAGAATAACATCTTAGGTGTCTCAATGCTGCATTCAGGAAAAAAAATGTTTCAACAAAAGGTGGGAAGCCAACCTTTTTTCTCAGTTGACCCATTTGTTCTTGTCAATATTTCAACATACTTTTTGTCACATGACTCTACTAAACAAGATATGAACGTTCCAGAGTTCTGAGATCCTACCAGCTGCATGGAAGCACCTTGATGAATTCCCAGTTTTATCAGATGCTGAGGAGAATATAAAGCCTGGGAGAGACCCATGGGAACAGCAGCAGAACTGTAAGCACTCGTCTCCACCATGCTCTGGATCATCAGCTGTTTTGCTTTGGTGGCCTCCACCCTGGGTGAGTTTTCAAAGTTTGCAATGAGGGTAGCAGGAGTCCATGCCAACCAGAAGATACTAATTACTCTAAAACCTAATTTACAGCATTTATGTTATTAATATTATATATTATTATTTGTATGTTGTAATATATGCTCATCAAGGCTGCATTTATTTGATTAAAAATACAGATTTTTTTTATAATGTTCAATTATTTGTACATTATAATATATAAAATTTTCTATGTGAATATATTTTAAAATGTAATTCATTCCTCTGAAACTAAGCTAAATTCACAGCATCATTCCTCCAGTTTTCAGTGTCACATGATCCTTCAGAAATCATTCTAATATGCTGATTTATTGTCAGTGTTGAAAACAGCTGTGCTGCTTTTTTCAGGATTGTTTGATTAAGAAAAGGTGAAAAATAACAACATTTCTTTAAAATACAAAGGTTTATATACACTACTTTTCAAAAGTTCAGGGTCAGTACATTTTTATTCTTTCTTTTTTTGAAAGACATTTATACTTTTATTCACCAAGGATGGGTTAAATTAATAATTTAATGATTTACATTGTTAGAAAACATTTATTTATAGATTTATATTTTGAATAAATGCTGTTCTTTTTAATGTGCTATTCATCAAAGAATTCGGAAAAAAAAAAACAAAAAACTTCCAAATCACAGGTTCCAAAAAGAAAAAAAATACATATACAGCTGTTTCCAACATCGATAATTCTAAGAATAATTCAGCATATTAAAATGATTTCTGAAGAATCATGTGACACTTAAGACTAAAACAGCTGATAAAAATTCAGCTTTGCATCACAGAAATAAATTTGATTTTAAAGTACATTAAAATAAAAACATAACATTTTTATTGTAATTTTTTTCTGAGGCTCAAAATATATTATAATAATCAAACTAAAAAGTGATCAAGAACTGACTAATAACCCATAATTGTATGCTTTTGCATGTACTTATATAGGTTGTGGAGTGCCTGCCATTAAGCCAGTGATTAGTGGCTACAACAAAATTGTTAACGGAGAGAATGCGGTGTCTGGTTCCTGGCCCTGGCAGGTCTCTCTCCAGGTAACTTTTACTAGTTTTACTAAAAATACTTTTTAAGGTTCTTTATAATTTAATATGTACAAGTTGAGATGCATGGAAAAATTGAATATTTCAAAAAATGTGTGCTTCATACCCAAAGTTATGTCATTTATATTTAATAATGCCTGAACCAGCAATCGAATGGCTTCCATTTCTGTGGAGGATCTCTGATCAATCAGTATTGGGTGGTCACTGCTGCCCACTGCGGTGTCAGGTATGAACTTTTGATTCAATTTTACTTCAATAACATACCCTGCCTTCCATGCTTCTATTTTTAACTTTTCCTGTTTATTCCTCCCACCCTAGGGCTGGATATCACTATGTTATTCTTGGAGAGCATGACCGCGGCTCCAGCGCTGAGGCTGTTCAGGTCATGAGCATTGCCAAGGTATAAGCTTTGATCATATCAGCATCATAGCATCGTTTTATTTTGAGTCAATGTTTGCTGATAACACTGCGGTGGTTCTAATGATATTGCTGGCATTACCTCAAGAGCCGCAGACTTTTGTCATTCTGCCTCAGTAAAACATATTGCTTGCTTGCTTCTGAGGAACAGCACACATGATGGGATCTTACAAGTACTTGTGCAAACAGACTCCTTTAACTATTGCATCACGTCTTTAGATTTTTAATATTTCTGTAAATGTGTATTTTTTGTAAGTAATTGTCCCTATACTGCCTGACAGATATCAGAAGTCTCTATAAAAAATAAAAAAAAACATTTTTAGAAAACTTTAAAGGACATTGTAACTATATGTTTGAGCTCACTAATATGTTGGGGTTATTAGATTTGTATAGCAATTAAAGTACTATTCAAAAGTCTGGGGTTAGTAAAATGAATATTTATATTCAGCAGCTGATTAAAATGACAGTAAAGTTATTTATAATGCTATAAAATATTTTTATTGTAAATAAATGTTATTCTTTTGCACTTTCTATTCATCATAGAACCAATTTTACACAGAAATATTAAGTAGCAAAACTATTTTCAACTATTTATAATAATAATAAATGTTTCTTGAGCAGCAAACCAGCAAATTAGAATGACTTCTGAAGAATCATGTGACACTGAAGTCTAATGAAGACTAATGATGCTGAAATTTCACAAATTTCCACTGTAGGCCATCACTCACCCTTACTACAATGGTAATACCTTCAACAATGACGTCACTCTGCTCAAACTGTCCTCTCCAGCCCAGCTGACGTCCCGTATCTCTCCTGTGTGCCTGGCTTCCTCCTCCACCAGCATCCCCTCCGGCACTCGTTGTGTCACCACTGGATGGGGCAAAACTGGAACCACCTGTACATTTATCATCATCATCAACAACAACACTTAAAACATTCACATGACTTCTAAAGTGACCAAAAGTGGTTTAATTTTCTTCTATATGCTTTGTTTTTACAGCAAGTCCTCGTATCCTGCAGCAGACCGCACTGCCCCTTATTACTCCTGCTCAGTGCAAGCAATACTGGGGTCAGAGCAGAATCACAGATGCCATGATCTGCGCTGGAGCCTCCGGTGTCTCCTCTTGCCAGGTATATAAAGAGTTTATCTCCAAACCTAATTAAACACACCTGAAGGAGCTAATCAAGCTCTTACTAGGCATGTTAGAAACTTCCATGAAGGTGTGTTGAGGCAAGTTGGAGCTAAACTCTGCTGGAGACTGGCCCTCTTGGACCAAGTTTGGACAGCCCTGCCTTAAAGCAATGGTCTCAAAATCAATTCCTGGAGGGCCACAGCTCTGCAGAGTTTAGCTCCAACCAGTTACAAATCAACACCTCTATGGATGTTTCTAGTATCTTGAAGCGCTTGATTATCTGGATTGTGTGTTTGATTAGGGTTGGAGCTAAACTGTGCAAAGCTGTGGCCCTCCAGGAATTTTGAGATAGACACCAATGCCTTAAAGGGCTGCTCCACCCCAAACTTTGTTCATCTTGGGAACAAGATGCTTTGGAGTGCTTTAGTCCTGATGTGTGTATATGGGTTTGTCTGTGAACTACAGGGTGATTCTGGAGGTCCTCTGGTGTGCGAGAGCGCTGGTGCTTGGTATCAGGTGGGCATTGTGTCCTGGGGCACCACCGACTGCAATGTTCGTACCCCAGCTGTCTACGCCCGCGTGTCTTATCTCCGCCAATGGATTGACCAGACTGTCGCCTACAACTAAATATCCGACTCTCTGAACATAATGCCAATAAAAATACTAAAAAAAGCCCACACATTGTGAAGTTGTTTATTGACTCAAACAATTAAAACAAAACTATTTAAAGATGTTATGTATGAGTTAATGTAAAGAAAAAAAAGATAGTAATGCGGTTATAGTGATGTAAAACTGTTTCCAGGAACCTGCATGACCAAAACAGAAAGTGTTACTAACAGACAGGGTAATAAACAACTAAAACTGCCATTGATTAAATAAAAAGAAAATGCATGCAGTCGATAACAATATATGTTACTCTTGAAAAGTTTGGGGTCGGTAAGGTTTTACGGTTTTGATAGAGGTCGCTTATGTTTATCAAGGCTGCATTTATTTGATAAAAATCTGATAATTTTAAACATTAGAATAATGTAAAATGCTATTTTAATGTATTTTAAAATATAATTACTCCTGTGATGGCAAAGAAGAATTTTAGCATAATTACACACGGTCCTTCAGAAATCATTGCTGCTCAAGAAACATTTCTTATCATTATAAGTCATAAACAGTTGTGCTGCTTCATATTTCCATGGATTTCAATCATTGGGCCATGATGGTGGTTCCAGTTCTGTCTGATTTACTGAGTTACTAATGTATCTGTCCTATGATCATCACAAATAGTTGTTCTTTACATTTTATGAGTCAATGCCTGGCAATTGTATTTCTGTTTTTATGTGATGTCTTAAGTTCTGAGACCACAGGGCTATTCAGAAAACAAATGTCACACCAAAAAGAGGAACATATTCTGCTTTTACTTCATAGCTTCTCTTTTGATGAAGTTATTGCATGCAGTTCAGAGACAGCATGATGTGTCATGCCCGGTTTGATGTCGTTACCAGAAAAAAACATTGTCATTTCATGCAGTTGCAGTCAGGCCACATGCTGCGCTCCATTTCTCTTGCTTATTCAAGTTTATTCAAGTGTAGTATTAGTATACTCAAAAACTAGCACAGTGTACTTTTAGTCTACTTTTTATGTACTTTTCATTAATGGGCTCTATATACTTCTCAGAAATAAAATGAAATTTGAATGTTATATGGTAGGGTGCATTTGCCCTACACAAGTGAAGGAACCGAACCAAGAGATGCTTTAAGTGAAAGTGAAAGAGAAAGAGAAGTGACTTGTGGCCAGGTATGGTGACCCATACTTGGAATTTGTGCTCTGCATTTAACCCATCCAACGTGCACACA
>JAUCMR010000032.1:15673817-15685042 GCA_032357425.1 Enteromius argenteus | reverse complement strand
TCTAAAGAGCGCATCAAAGAAATAATAGTTTACTTGTTGCATTTTTTCTTTAGTTTTGTTAATTTATTATTTGTTTAGAAATATATATTTTCGCATATGGGTGTATTTAGGCTATTGTTTTCTCTGTTGGCACAAGCTCTGCACGTGATGTGATGTAAATCCTCACATTATGATGTTTATGCTGCTTTTTGCTTGTACAAAATTAATACCCGGGAACAAATTTAGGTAATTTAATGGGTCACAGCCACGTATCAATTCAAATTTTATTTAATTGTAATTTAACATAATCTTTGACGGTTAATAGCTAAGGTCTAATGACCGTCGTTTGTCGGTAATGAGAAATAAAATAACCGAAATTACCATTCCTATTTGTATTATTAATACGATCTGGTTATGAATAGCCTGCCTGATGATGAAGTATCTAAATAGTCTATAACAAAGTTTGAAAACTCACTAAACTTGTTAAAATATTTTTTCTAGGTCTATAGTCTACAAATGAATGTTTTTCTTTTTATTTCTCCAACTGATGAAGAACAGGCTATGAGCATTTAATTTGCGCATTGGTGAAATTATGTCTGGAAACTGCTCAAGGGCAAAATTCTTTAGTGATAGCCCTGCACTAAAACTTATATGACAATTCTCTTTTTTTAAGGATGATGTCATCACGCATTTTATTTCACCGTTTTGAAATTAATTTTCCAAAAAGTCATCTATATTATTTTTCTAATGATTTAAGGATGTTATATTATAATGATGTTATTGTTTTATTTGGTTATTTTATCTCTATTTAACAAAACAAAATTGTAGTCAGTTTGGAAACTTTGCGCCACGTGGCGGTAGTTTCGTGAACGACTTTAACACGCGACTGACTTAAAGTTAAATCCGTGGCCCTGCGGGCGGCGGTAATAGTCGTTTTGGTTGTCCACCTACTGTATATGCATGAATATAGTAATCATTATAACTACCAGTATTATGGAATTACCATCTTATAATACAACTGAATTATCCATTTTTGTTTTATGCCAAAAAATATTAGGATATTAAGTAAATATATTTTGTAAATTTCCTGCCTTAAATATATTAAAACTTAATTTTTGATCAGTAATATGCATCGCTAACAACTTTAAAGGCGATTTTCTCAATATTTTGATTTTGTTGCACCCCCCCTTAGATTCCAGATTTTGAAATATTGTACTACCATAACACACCATATATCAATGGAAAACTTATTTATTCAGCTTTCAGATGATGTATAAATCTCAATTTTGAAAAATTGATGCTTATTACTGGTTTTGTGGTCCATGGTTGTGAAATTTAAATGTTTCCTCTTGCCATGAATATAGCCATTGTTGCTGACATGGCATTAAATAGCCTTCTGATAATATCTTTATACTAGTATTTTGCAGTTGTTTTTGTAAGGGTGCTTTAAAAGTTATAATTTTCAGATGCCTTGATATGAGAAAGATATTATTAGTGTCACCAAAACTGAAATTATAGTCTTTTTAATTAAACATTTCATTTCTTCCCAGGATGCAGGGAGGTTGCTCTATCTAGGTCAAAATGAATGGGCTCATGTAAACTGCACAATGTGGTCTGCAGAGGTGTTCGAGGAGGATAATGGATCCCTTCTGCATGTTCACAGTGCTGTTGCACGAGGCCGTCTGATGGTATGCCGTTAATGTCATATAATTCTGGTTCAACAAAGTTACTGGTGGTATAATGCCTTGATTTAAAAACATTCACAAACATGATGCTTAATAGTTTGTTAATGTTTATTCAAATAGTTTGAAGGTAAATACAATATAATGTTTGGCTTTGCTAATGTTCTGACTGTCCTTCCATAGCGCTGTGAACGGTGTAACCGAACTGGGGCAACGGTAGGTTGCTGCCTTACTTCTTGCCAGAGCAACTACCACTTCATGTGCGCCCGCTTTCGTAACTGTGTCTTCCAGGATGATAAAAGAGTCTTCTGTCACAAGCATCGTGACCTTATAAGTGGAAAAGTAAGCTTTCAGTTTAATATAGTTTTATTTAGTTAAGGCTGCTTGTGGCTTGGTATAGTCGCTAAAAATAGAGCCAAATAAAGGCTTTATGTTGGCTTAACTTTTTTTTTTTTTTTTTTTTTTTTGTAATTTACCAGATCATCACTGGTCAAGGGTTTGAAGTGCTTCGGAGGGTTTATGTGGATTTTGAAGGAATAAGTCTTCGCAGAAAGTTTTTGACTGGATTGGAGCCAGAGTCAATCAATTTAATGATAGGTTGGTGTTTTTATTGCTGAACGATATATACACAACACAGTTTAGTGCATATAAATATAAATATTATGTTTTGTTTGTATAAAAATGTTTGCACACTAATGTTTACAAAATTTTTCACTGGTTAGGTTCTTTGCTGGTAAAAAAGCTGGGAAAGCTGAGTGAATTATCTGCCTGTCATGGGAAACTTTTCCCCGTGGGTTATGAGTAAGTCGCTTTCATTTATTTGTTTTATTTATTTTAGGAGTTTATCATAACAGTTTTTGTTTCTTCTGCTGTTTAGATGCTCTCGCTGGTATTGGAGTACTGTAAACCCCCTTCGTCGATGCAAATACACATTTCGTGTTAGGGAGGTCCAGCCAGCTGTTCAGGAAAAAACAGTGGAAGAGTCACCTGATCACGGAGAAAATTCCACAATTGCCCATAGCCCATGCCCCCAGTCAGGTGAGTACCATGTAATATTACTACTTGCTAAGTGATGATTTGTACTTGTGGTGTTTTTGAGTATTATTAATTCCAATATATATTTTCATTAGATACTGAAGCCGTGGGAGTGGACTTGTCTTCAACAAATCCTTCCACTGAAACAAATTCCACCTCGGTATCTGTCTTTGCCAAACCAGACCTTGGTGCCCGCCCCAAAATCCCTTCATACCCCCAGAACAGAAGACCTGCTGGAGGACTATCCAGACCACTGCCTTCTCCAGGTAGTTAATATCAATTCAGTGAAGTTGCACGTATGGTCTTCACAAAGTTTATACGAAGCATTTTGATCATTGATTGTTTTGTTTTTTTGTTTTTTAACCAGGAGCTGCCCCATCCAAACCTCACCACATCCTGACTATTAGTGATTTGGAAGACACTCGAAGGCCACGACGGCATAGCCCACACACCCAGAATAGCGGTACTCGCAGTCACATGGCCTCCCCTACTCTTGGATCCCCTGCAGGCCCAATTGCATCTAGAGCAGGTGGTTCCCACCACCCTAAAACATCCCAGCCTACCTCCCCAGGTTTTCCCCTTGGTGCTACTGAAAACCTGCTGACCTCTTCATCAGCTCGTCCTGTCGGTCGAAGTGCTTCCTCTGTCCGGGGTTCTGGAATATTGACGCCCCATTCTACCTCAGGGCTGTTTTCACAGTCCACAAGGCAAGGTGGCATTGGCAGCACCCCTTGCACCAACAGATCTCTCACCTCTCCTACCCACCTCTCCACGAGACCAAGGCCTTTTGATTTTAATCAGATAGATTCCATTGAACTTCCACACAATTTTATAGCATCACCACAGGAGCATCCTGGAGAAAATGGTGCCTTGCCATTAGGAGACCCTTTAGGTACACAAAAAGGTAATCATCTAGGCAGTGACAGGGATTTTCCTTACACATCCTTCCACTTAGAGGCAGACCTGACTGTGGCACCTGAGCTGAGAACTGAGTTTGAAATTGAAGAAACCGAGCTGAATGAAGGCGTAGCTATGAACTGCAGTGCACAAATTGTAGTTGAAGGTGAAGACAACCAGGAAGATTTCTGGGAGCCAGATGAAGAGAAATCCAAAATGTCTACCCAGAGAATGTCTTGTACTGTTGATCCTTGTAGGGAAGACTGGGGTAATAGCAGTTCTGATGAGGATATGGAAAACTACTTCAACTTCACTCGCACAGTGGTTACTTGCAAAGCTCAAAGGGATGCCTCTCAGTCATCTACATCTCCATCTTTAAGGCAGATTTCACAACTTGATGGTGTGGATGATGGGACAGAGAGTGATACAAGTGTGGCTAATAATGAAAAACAAAATGTGAAATTGTCAAATCAAGCCCAAAAGCCACACAAAACATTCAACTCTGTACCTCATGAACAGACAGCCAGCAATGGTCTGTGTTTGGCATTTGCAAGTCCTGTTTCTAATATTTCTTCAATTCAATTAGAACCTGTGTCCAGCTCGGAGAGTGTTGCTGATCAAGATTGTTTTGGTGTAACCCAATCATTGCAAGCAAGCCAAGACCCTTTTGTTCATCCAAAGCCTTCAAATGCTGTATATTCTACATTTGGCAATGATTACCAACCCCCTCATTTAATTGTTGAACCAGAGACCCCTTTAATTTTTGAAAGATGTGATCCTCTTTCACCCAATGCACATTTTACAGAGTTGGTCCCAGTTCAGGATTCTCCAAATTATCCACAAGACTCCAAGGAATTGTACTTGGATCCTAGTAGTGGTCACTTTGTGTCGTCAATGGATGGTGCTACAGTTTACCCCAACAACCACTTGCATGAGGATTCTTCTGATTTGATGGGAGTCAATGGAATTCAGAGTCCACAGCAACAAAATCCTGTTCCTTCCACAGTTTTACACAAATCTGCGTCATCTGATTCATCCACACAAGTTTCTTTTGCAGCATTCCCAAATCAGGCACCATCTGCAAATGCTTCCTTGTACCCTGTCCAAACTCCTGAGGGTAAGACAGTCTTGCCACCCATGGAGAGTTTCAGAACCAAATTGCACCCACATGCTGAGCCAAGGCAACCTGCCCCTTCAGTTCCTGGAGGGGCAATGCCATGTGTTCCCACGAATTTACCCCAGAAACCAGAGTCAATGCTGTCTGTGCCATCAGCCACTGGTGTACCTCTTGGGACTTATGGGCCAGTTTCGGGTACAGTGTCTGTCCCATTGCATCCCACTTACCCGCAGCCCATCGGCTCCACAACAGTTGGCACTATCTCCTCCTCTGTAACTTCTCAACCATCAGCTCAGTGCCAAGCAATGCCTTCTGCCATTCCGCCAGCCTCTGTTCCTGGTGTCATCAATGGGTACAACACCACACCTATGCAAAGAGAAACTGCTCCAGGTCGAACAATTTCCATCAATTTTTCAACCCCCAGATCAGCAATTGAACCTCAACAACAGTTGGTTACCCAAGCATTGCCAGGTCATGCTATTCTTACCGTAAAGGAGGTTGGTGGACCCAACGTGGATCCCACACCACACGTTTTACTTGTTAATCGTCTTGGTCAAATATTTGTCAAAAACCCCGAAAGCAACACCTTCCAGCTGCCGACTCCAAATTCCCCTTCATATAACTGTGTTACTCAAATCGCCAGCCTCTTGCAAAGCAATGCCTTGTCCGCAACACTTGCAGCAGCTGGGAATTTGCCCTCAGTTGCAGGTGCCACCATTCCTACGCAAGTCCCCCAAATTTTAACTCCATTGGTACAGACCTCCAACACAATTACCCAGCTACTTACCACTAGTACTAACGGAGCAGCTTTACTACCAGCAGATGTTAAGAAGCCACGTAGGAATGCCAAAGCTTCTGGAGATAGAGTGAAAAAACCACGGAGTAAGAAGGAGTCTTCCACACCTAGAAGGACAAAGTCTGCAAGCACACATGGCCCCTCTAACAAACAATCTACGAGTCAAATAACAACCTCCTCAGATACATCAAATCAAGCAGAAAGTGCCCAAGCTATCATCAACCAAGCTATGGCTGGATATTATGATCCCAACAAGACTGCTTCTCTAATTCCCTCATCGCCTCGTAACAGTACCGTTGTTGGGCGAACTCAGACAACAAGTTCAGTAGTTTTACCAGAAGGACTTCTTGTTGAACCAGAGATAAAGGCTTCCCCACCAGCAACACCAGAATCAGCACCTCGACCAAAACAGGTTCGAATGAAAAGAGTGTCCTCTTTATCTGACCGTATTGCCACCAAGAAATCAAAATCTGACTTTTTAGACCTGGACCGCCCTAGTGGATTGGAAGAACCACGCAAGTCAAACTCGCTATCAGCAAGGTAAATGGGACCAGTAAGAACTGACTCAAATTTCTGCATGTTTTTCTTCACTTTCGAACTCTGCATGGATTGTCCATTTATTTGTTCCTTTTTCCATTGCAGGTATGGAGTTCGCATTAAAACCCCAACCGTCAAGGGAATTCTAGACTTAGACAAGCTGAATGAAGAGCGAAGTAGTGACTCTGAGAGTGCAAGGTAAATGGAAAAGAGGCAATTCCTGGAAGATTTCATTCAAGTTTCAGTGTTATTTTTGCCTTTTAAACAGTTTTGAAATTAAGTAATAATACGTGAATATCACCTTCTTGAAGATCATCAAGTTACTGGCAGCATTTTGAGTCCTGTACTGCTAAAATATTTGTAATATTACTAATATAAAAGCAATATATTATAAATAGTGTTTCAGTTTTGAAAACAAAAAATTATCAAACTTTAGCAGGATCTACCTGTATTTTTTTGCATGTCAAACAGTAAATTCAGTGCATACAGTAGATCATGCCAAATGTCTGTTTAACGTGACAAAGATAGAATACTGGATGTTTTCATATTAATAACAAAAACCACAGTATTTTTTTTATGTGGGTAGTTTGTTCCACCTTTTCTACTGATGTCATTGGAGTAAGTGGTGACATTATAGTATTGTAATGGAAAGAATATGTCATACTTGCATGCGATGGCATACCTAAACTACAGATACTAAATGTAGAAAAATGTATTTTAGGCCTGGACCTTGGGATCGTCTTTCATTGCCTCGTGGTGGGGACAGCAACAAGCCAGCAACTTGGGATCCTGCTAACCGTAATGCACTGTCTGACTGGAACAAATACTCAGGTTTTATTATTATTTATATTATATTTTTTATTTTGCTTACTTTAAGGTGTTTCAATAGATTAAAACTTTTTCCTTTTTAGGGATGCTGTCCTGTTCAGATGATGAGACACCTCCATCAGATGGGGAAGAGCATAGTCCTTCCAGCAGAGATCAGCCCCACCTACGCTTTGAGATTGCTAGTGATGACGGTTTCAGTGTAGAAGCAGACAGTATTGAGGGTACGAGACTGTGGTTGGAAAATATATGATGAGTGTAAAAGAATGGTCTACTTTCGGTTTGAAGACGTATGTGTATATAACCTATATAGATAAATGTATGAATGTGTTTGTGTGTGTGTGTGTGTGTGTATATATATATATATTATTTATTATTATTATTTTTTTTCTAATTGTATTTAATCACTTTTATTTAATAATAATTGTATATATATTATTTATTTTAGAAATGTAAAAAAAAAACATGGCTGTTTTTTTATTCTCTTGCTATTGCATATAAACGGTAGTGTTTTCACATTTTTAAATGTACTTATGAATCAAAAAATAATCACATTCATTCTTCACATTCACAGTTGCTTGGACCGCTGTTATCGAGGGAGTCCAGGAGGCCCGTGCTGTTGCTGGATTGAGGCAGCTCACTGTTTCTGGGATGAGCGGGGCGCGTGTGATGGGAATGCTGCATGATGCTGTAGTCTACCTTGTGGAACAGCTCCAGGGGGCCAATCGCTGCCAGCGCCACACCTTCCGCTTCCACAAGCAGGCCAGTCAGGAGGAAGATCTGCCCGTTAACCCAAGTGGTTGTGCTCGCTCTGAAGTCTACCTGAGGTCAGTTCATTTGTTTTTCTCAATTAATCAAGATAATAAGTGTTGGTAACACACTGATGCAAATAAATATATGTACTTTCTCTTATATGTATAATTCTTCTAAATAATAATAATAATCATAATAATAATAATAATGATGTTATATCATCGAACAAAATGTAATGTGCGTCTATAATCAGACGGTCCTGTAATCAGCGGTAAACCCCATTATGTGCATGATTTCACGTTATATTATATTTATTTATATATATATATATATTAGTGCTGTAAAATTGTGTTTGTCTGCCGTACTACTCCTCCTCCTTCTAACAATACTACTATTAATAAATTAACCAACACAAGACGATTTTTAACTTAAAAAGACACTCTTTAAAATGTCTATTCATTGCTTAAAGGGGTCATACATGATGTTGCTAAAAAGAACATTATTTTGTGCATTTGGTGTAATGCAATGTGTTTATGCAGTTTAAGGTTCCAAAAACATTTTCCACATACTGTACATTATTGTTGCTCCTCAACACCATGTCTCCATTTGTGATTGGAGAAATGACAAACAAGCACTACTCTACACTGCGTTAGAATACTAAGGGTATTAGTTAACCCAAAAATGAAAATTTTGTAATTATTTACTCACACTCATGTTGTTCCAAACCCATAAGACCTCTGTTCATCTTCGGAACGCAAATTAAGATATTTTTGATTATATCAGAGAGCCAGACCCTCTATAGACAGCAATACAGCTGAAATTATCCAGATTCAGGAACGTAGCAAAAACATCAGTAAAACAGTCCATGTGACATCAGTGGATCAGCTTCACTCTTGCGATGCTAGGAGAATACTTTTTTGTGCAGATAAAACAAAAATAACATTATTTACTCTTCTCCCATGATCTACGCCTTCTGCCATTTTAGAAAGTATCTCAATGAACCGCATACGCAAGCTTTAACTTATTTTAAGTAATCAGCCTTGTTTACATCCGGGTGAAAGCATGCGCATGTGTGTAATCTGCGGCTGTTTACGCCTAGAGGAAAGTTTTATTTCAGTTATATTGCTGTCTATGGAGGGACAGATGTCTCTCTGATATCATCAAAAATATCTTAATTTGTGTTCCGAAGATGAACAAATTTCTTAAGGGTTTGGAACGACATGAGGGTGAGTAATTAATGAATTTTCATTTTTGGGTGAACCTAACCCTTTAAATAAGCAAGTTAGAAGCACAAGACTGTCCTTGCAAAGTTGGAATTTCCTCATTTCATAGCTTTTGTGCACTAGCAGCCAGCATTGACAGGCTACTCTGGTTCAGGAGTCCTGAACTGCTCTGGAACAGTATTAACCACTGATTTCTAGTAGTGTCCTCTTTTGGAAGCCCCACGAAAGTAGTTTCACTTTCGCAATGAAACACAACGTCTCCAGAACATGGCGCTGGCGGCAACACTACAGCGAAACTAATAGCTCCGACTTCTTTCTTTCCATAAACATTTGGGCGGTGTTATGTAAATAAACCCACACAGTGACGGGTGGGAGGTTACATTACAGTTTGACTAAAAACAACTTGTAATGTACTAACACTAATAATTGTGCTGATAATATAATGTTGCTACTATTACTACCAATATTTACAATGCACATACCTTATTATTATTATTATTATTATTAGTTTATGGCCTTACTGTGTAATTAATTCGGTTGTGCTTTATAATTAATTGACAGTCCTTGTTCGTAACTTTGAACCAGTTACTTGGAGCATTGTGTTCTTGAAAAGGAAATTAATAGAAAGTCATTGTTAGGGGTAGGGATGTCAACGATTAATCGATGATCGATCGTTCCTACGACTTATTAATTTGTGGCTACTTTAATGTTTCCTGAGAAAACCCATTATTTAACCTTAAGTGATTAACAAATTAATAATCTTTTATTTCCCTGTGTTTACCACATTTTGTGAAAACAAGGATTAAAAATGAACAACAATAAAATAAACCTGAGAATCTAAAGAGTGCGTTTAGCGGTCTCCGCAGCAGGATTTGAAACAGTGCAAAGTATAATGATCCTGTGCATAACTACAGCGCGCTCTCTGAATTTTATCATATGATCTCAATCACATCTATTCATTTTAATATCCTGCTACTAGCCTTTTGTGTAGACTAAAACCCCTTTCTTTCGGGTGAGGAAGCTGGCATTTGGAGAACTATTCACACATGCCGTCATGCCGTTGACTGTATGCCCCTGCAGTAGATGCCCAATAATCAATTAATTGATCGTAAATTTGGCGATAGATTGTGGAAATGATAGAAAATTGTTCCCCTAGTTAGGGGAATGTACCTATATTATTAGCTGTCACAGAAAGAGGCTACAATGAAAAGTGTTTTAAAGTAAAGAAAATGGTTTGCATCTTGTGCATCTTGGTTACCCTGCAGGGGAAAGGGAGTTTAAGTGTATACTTATGTCAAGGAGATCAAGAAAAGATGTTATCTAGGAGCGCAAGTTTAGAGATGAAAATTTGCGTGCCTAAAAAACCCCAAACTTTTCTGAGTATAGTTCACACCTACCTTATCTGTTTCGCAGGAAGTCTACCTTTGACATGTTCAACTTCCTGGCGTCACAGCACAGACAGCTTCCTGACACCGACCTATATGATGAGGAAGAGGATGAGGTTCTTCTCAAATCCACCAGGTCAAATAAGAGTTTTAATTTTACTGAAGCTTCATTTCTCTTGTTTGACGCACATTAGAGTTCTGAGAAAAAGATGACTGATTTTTACAGTAAAATCAAGTTTCATTATTAAAACACTTACATTTTTTATTTTTATTTTTATAATTGTTAATCATTTTTCAAGTGTTTTAGTATAAGTTACTATGAGAAATACTTAAAGTAATGTCTTTGCAGAAATATATATATTTTTTTACTTTTTTAGAAATTACGTTTTAAGATTGTGTGGTTTTTTTTTGTCATGACAGTGTGCTCTTCATATTCCTTTCCCCTTTTTAATTTTTTGCTGTTCATATTTCCTCTTTCTTGAATATTTTTATGTGTTTTGCCATTTTTGATGATTAGTCATCTGTGGTTTGGATCAGATGCTGAATAAATTCAATTGTATTTTGCAGGCGGGCAACAAGTTTGGAGCTTCCAATGGCAATGCGCTTTAGACATCTAGAGAAGACATCCAAGGAAGCAGTTGGTGTCTACAGGTAGATTGACAGTTTTTAACCTCTAAATAAGGAACTGAGTCAGTTTCAGTTCTGTTCTTAGCTCCCACGTTTGAACAACATCAGTAGAAAAGATAGGTTTGACTTTTTATTTTGCAGAAGTAAGATTTCATTATGAGGCTAGAAAAAAAAATGAGATTAAGTCACCAGTCTCAAAAAAGAAATGTGGACCTAATTGTTCTTCAAAAAAATAAAACAAACCCTGGTGCCATAGGAATTTCACGAGTTCACGTCTCCTCATAATACAAAGAAGTAATAAAAGCAAATTTGGCGTGCTGTCCAGAGAGCGAGCCGGGAGAAACGGCAGGCTCCGAACCCTAGCGATTT
>JAUCMR010000032.1:15642512-15666041 GCA_032357425.1 Enteromius argenteus | reverse complement strand
ACATTTATGTGGCTAAGACAAACCCTTGTCCTCGCTCTGTGTTGTCCTTGTGTTTTCTTTTTACTCTTATTGTATGTTTATGTAGCACCAGTTCCTAGAGAAACACTATTTCATTTCACTATGTACTGTCAGCGATATGTGGTTAAAATGGCAGTAAAGCTTCTTGAATCTTGAATCTTTACCACCTTGTATTTACAAAATGTTATGTTATCCTTTTAATATTCATATTAGAAAACATGTCCATTAATAATAGATTGTTGAAATATCACAACTAAACAGCATGTGAAGCAATACGACACCAATCCGGGTATAGCTGATACACTTTGTCTCAACCACTGACATGCTCACACGTTTCTCAAGATTATAAAAAGACCTTGCATGGCACAAAGTCATAAAATATGTCTGTTTATAGATTACAGAGTAACGTTTGCAATGATATATGTTAAGTTTAACCATCATAAAAGGATCATAAGTTATTCATTATGGAAGGGACATGGTAAACTGTATTTCTCTTAACACATCAACCTGAAGTCAAAGCTTTTGATTTTACTTTAATCTTTTCATCTTATTTTTTAGTCTCCCTTACATCGAAATGGTGTAATCTGACAGAGGGCTAATAATGCTCATTATATGGATGCCAAGGGCGATATGACATTACTGATCTGTCCTTTCTGCTGTAGTCTGTTGAGACACCTGGATTACTATAAGATGATTATGATTAACTTTGATGTCCATAGTTGACACATTTAGGATGTTCTTAGTACTTGTTTGTGAGACCAGCTGCCCAGTGCTCTTGCTGAAATCAAACTACATAGGTAAGACTATATTTTGTAAATTTTGACTAAATTTCTTGATGTATTTTGGGGAACAAGTAAAAGTTATACAAAAAGTATTTTAAATTAGTCTTGGTAAAAATAGTAGTCCCATGATGTCTTCACTTGATTATTTTATTTTTGAACTGCTCTGCAGCTCTTATAGGACTATTTAGTTAATTAGGACAAGTTAAGGTTGCTCTGTGTCTGCTCAAAATTTAGTGTAAATAATGCAGCATAAAAGCCAGACTTAATTATGCCTGCTGTGACCCACCTCAGTTACTAGTACCTCACCCCTTGTATTAAAGGATACAGTCGAAATTATTGTGTAAGTGCATTTATGCCACCTCTGAGCAGCATTAAACAGTCTTTGTAAAAACACCTTTTGGCAATTTTACACTGCAAAGGAGGCATTTAAGTGTCTTCCCACAGACTGTTTAATGCTGCTCATAGGTGGCCTTAATGCATTTACTTTGATAATAGGGGCTGAAATGGGACTGTGAAGGCATAATTTATTCTGGCTTTTATGCTGCATTGTGCCTTTATCTAAAAGTGTGACATTTGTGACATTATCTAAAAATAAAATTTAGCATAGGATGCATTAACCAGTTTCTGACAAGTGTAATGAAAAACTATTAAACTAAGCAAACAATCACGAGTTAAACCTTTGTAATGCCTTTGTCATCAGAGTAAAGTTTATTGGGAGACTCAATCCTGCTGAGCCAGCGGATGAAGAAGCTTAGTCTGAGTCTGACTGCTTAATTTAAGCCCGCCCTTACTTTGTTCATGTCCAGTTAATATATATTTTTTAATAATAATAAAAAAAAACACCATATACACACATTTTGTACATTTAAGTGCATTTAATTACACATTTGTTGTACAAATGTTTTTATTACGTAATACTTCAGAGAAACATGACAAATCTCTTCTCTTTGGCAGGTTCTGGATCCAGCTTCACCTCACTTGCGTAAAGTAGTGTGATTTTCTGAATCATGCTGAGTAGGGTTAGAAGTGCACCTTCTGAAGAAGGCAGAGTCACCTCAGGGCCAACGCAAGATGATGCCAGGAACAGACCAGCCACAAACAATAATCTAAAGCCCAAGTCAAGCTGTGTTGTGTTGTGTAAACCTGGAGATGGTGTGTGCCATCAGATGTATATTCCTACAGTGAGTAGATTTTATCAACACACACACATACTGAAACATTACATTTATTTGTCATCATCGTTTTTACTAGTTCTTCAGAAGCAATGCTGTCATCATTTACCCCCATGTCGTTCCAAACCAGTATGACTAGTTTTCTGTAAAAGAAGAAGGAATATAGTTAGAATTACTTTTAGCACATTTTTACAGTTGATAATTGATAAAAAAATATTCACAGCCAATCTCTATCCAATTTAAAGATCACAAGCATTTAAACCAGAGGACAACCAAACTACAGTCTATGCTTATAATAAAAAGAATAGTGTTAGTGTTTTAAGTATACTTCAGATTTTCTCACAGAATAAAAAAAAAGAAAACTAATTGTGACTTCTCACAATTCTGTCTTTTTCTTGTAATTTTCAGTACAGTTATGTCTTTTCTTCTCAGATTGTGGGGTTTGTGTCTTGCAGTGCGAGTAAACATGAGTTAAAATCTTGCAATTCTGGAAAAAAATTTGTAAATTCAAACATGTTGTAAAATCCCTTGTGTCATTGAAACAACATGGTTTCTAAGGCTTGACCACATTATCCACACTGACACCTCTTAAATTCCATTGCAATGAAAAAAGCAGTGACCTTTCCCTTATTGCTAAACAAATTAAAAAATATCCACATTTATGTCATCATCTATATGTTTTTTTCCAGATTCTCCCTCAAAGCGACAATCAACCTGATTCAACAGATAGAAACTCCCTTCCTTTGCCAGACATTATGCCAAACCAAACCTCTAAACCGAGCGTGTCCATTCGGCGCCACAAGAGCACCACAGATTTGCCCTACAGCCCTCAGCGTGGTTATGTGCACGGCCAGAGACCAAGTATCTACGCCCCTACCGAGGCCGAGCTGGCGCTGATGAGGCGTTGCTCTTTACGTGAGCCGAATGTTCGTCCATGTTGTCGCCATGCTCTTAGCGTTCCCAACATGACAAGCCCATGCACAAGTCCTCTGAGCAGCACCCCGTCCCGCAGTGCTCTCTGCACCCCTGTACGTGATGTTGAGTGCAATGTTAAAGCACGAAACAAGCTAATAGAGAGCGAGCACGCACAGACTCCTACTTGCCCACCAGAGCTTCGCGAACAATACCGTTACGTCTCCAAAGACGGAAAGTGTAGGGTAGATTTAGCACATATGGCTGAGAGAGAGCGATTCCTGGCTGATATCTTCACATCTTTTGTGGACCTTCAGTATAGATGGTTTCTTTTCGTGTTTATGATGTGCTACTCAATCACCTGGTTTATATTCGCAGGGCTTTATACGCTAAATGCAGTCTTGCGTGGAGATCTTGAAGTTCCTGGTGACGCTGATGTGTGCTACCCCAATATAGATGGATTTGTGTCAGCGTTGCTCTTCTCAGTTGAAACTCAGAGGACTATTGGCTATGGTGCTCGCACAGTGTCACCACGGTGCTACGAAGGCGTTTTTTTGGTCATGGCACAGTGCATTGTAGGATCCATGATTGACGCCCTTATGGTGGGCTGCATGTTCGTCAAAATTTCACGTCCCAAGAAGCGTGCAGAAACGCTTCTTTTCAGTCGGACTTGTGTTGTGGCCAACCGTGATGACCGTCTTTGCTTTATGTTCCGTCTTGGCGATCTGCGCGAGAGCCACATGGTGGATGCCAAAGTACGCGCTAAACTCATCAAGTCTCGGCAGACATCGGAAGGGGAATTTCTCCCGCTGGAGCAGTCTGAGATCGACTTAGGCTACGAGAGCGGGTCTGACCGTCTGTTCCTGGTGGAGCCGCAGGTCATTCAACACACCATAGATTCCAACAGTCCTTTCTGGGAGCTTGGGCCAGAGCAGCTGCGGAAACAGCAATTTGAGATTATTGTCATTTTGGAAGGAATTGTGGAAGCAACAGGTGTGTTCTTGTTTACTCACTTTATCTGTTGACCCAGTGACCCAGATCTTATCATCACAAGCCAATATGGCATTTGAAAAACTATATTTGCAGCTTAACATTTGAACTAATGTGTAACTTTTAAATACACATCAGCTGTAGTTAAACGTAATTTTATTTATTTACAATAAATAACAGTAAAATATATTAAAATAACCACATTATGTGCATATTTACTTTTGAGTTGAAAACATTATAGATGAACAAATATTGTTGAAGCAGCAGGTGTGTTCGCAGGTGTGTTACTCATTTTCTGTTAACCCAGTGACCCAAATGTCTTGCCATCAGAAGCCCTGGGAAACCCTACAAATAACAATAGCTAATAATATTGTTTTAAATAATACTATTTTATATTGGTTTTAGTTCTTAAACTTTTTCTTTGAAGGTTTAAATCTAATATTTATATTTTCACATTTATTTCAATTTATTTCAGTAGCCGAATTTTTCAGTTTTTGTATTATTCAACAAAAGTACAGCAATGAATGATTGAGAATTTGGAGCGACATATACTAAATTATCACGTGAGTAACTTTACAATGGCAAAAATCTTGATTATTTCAAATAAATACATTTACAAAATACAACCTGGACATGTCTTCGTGAGATACATGATAGAAACAGCGTCAGACGAATGCGATTTGTTACATCATAGCACCATCATGCGTTCAAGGTTAACAATAGCCTACATGATCTTTCTCAGACAAATTTGTTTCGACAGGAATGATGTGTCAAGCAAAGACCTCATACATCGAGACGGAGATCGAATGGGGAGCCCGTTTCGAGCCGTGCATGACATTGGAGAAAGGGGCGTTTCGAGTCGACCTGAGACGTTTCCACAGCACATATCCGGTGCCTCTTCCGCCCTGCACCGCACAAGAGCAGCAGCATCTACAGACCCTTCAAGTGGGACTGGAGCTCCAGGAATCTCTGAAAGACTGTGTTAACTGGAAACTGGGTGGGGACGACCAAGAAGATGACATTGTGAAACCACCAGCACGTACATTCCCTATTCACAATATCCAGGAGGAGCAAATGTCAGAAGTCAACGAATGCGAATATCTTTAAGTTGTTGCGAGAGCAAAAAAAGGACGGTCTTTTTTCTTTTTTCCAGCGGTTCAGGGTCTGAAAGTGTAGTTCCATATATTTTTTTCTTTAATCATTTTCCAAATAATTCTGATAAGTTAACTTCATTTCTAATTGATTTTTAAAGAGTGAGCGATCACTGCTGAAGGTTGTTTCCCCTCCTCCCTCGAAATTCGTGTTTCTGTGGTAACGGTTTTGGAATTACCAAGATTTAGAATCGGAACAGATTTAAAAGCAATAGCTACATTTTAAAACTTTGTCAGTGGAACGTAATAAACTACACGAAACCGTACACTATAAGATACACTAAACAAGTTTTGTCAGGAGAGGCATGACAAATTATAAACATGTCATCTACAGTCGGCTCAGAACATGTTTAATATTCTCTAAATAAGGTATCTTTGCCATTCTGTTGCGAAATAGTTGGTTTTTCTTGATGTAGTAAATTATAATTAAGCGTCAATGCGCTGCTGTAATGTTTAAGCATCTGATTGCGTTATTTAACCCCAGTGTCATCATACTTCTCGCAAATCGTTGCAACCACACGACCGGGTTTGACTGAGAAAGAGGAAAACTCCATGGCAACCTCTGCTGGCAGATACTGGAACTAGACCATTAAGCATCTTTCCACCCTCCTAAATTTCACTGCTTTACTAAATAGTTTTTATTCTAAAAGCTTCTGTCATAATTGCTGTACATGGAAATGTTCTGTCAAAAACATATCTCTGCACTTACCGACTCACTTAGAAACTAAAACAATTTATCCATGTACACAGAATATGCTGCCACATACTGAAGCTACTGTATGCTGCATTTTTTATGCATTAAAACAGACACTGACAAAATCTTAACTTTTTGACCATAATGCTTTTATTAAAAGATTGTATACAGTGTGTAAATAGATCACATAGTGAGTGCTTAGATAAATGGTACAGATTTGACCAGCTCAATAAATAAACATATATTTTTATGCTATTGTGATGATATTTCACAGAGAAAGTTATAAGCATTGGTAAATTGCAGTCTACTTCATCTTAACTGAACTGTTCACCCAGCTAGACGTCTTCAAAGAAAACAAAAATCAACTGCCATAAATGTCCTTTTTATGCATATTAAATATATTAGAATATTTGTATAATGGATACAAAATAGATTAATAAAAGTATTCAAAATATTGAATCTGTATTAAATGTTCCATATCTACATGTTTTATCGCACAGGGCTCAGGTGTGGCAGTTGTACAGGTACGTGCTGCTCAGGCTCCAGTCTGGAGGGAAGTCCTGTGTGGGGTGATTCTTCAGGTGTTTCTGCATGGCTGCCAGGCTGCTACAGAACTCCAGACACAGGGTGCACTGGTAAGGAGTGGCTCCGCCGTGAGTACGCAGATGCTTGATCATAGCCGAATAGTCACGGGAACGCTGGCCACACAGCCGACACTCGAATGGTTTTTCACCTGGGAGAGAGACGAGGGGAAAAAACTGAGCTGCAGGATTCAACATGATTTGCCAGAAATCTGAACCAGATTTGTAATCAGTGTTGTTACTGTTAACTAAAACACTTTAAAAAAAAAAATGGTTTTGGAATTGGAATGTAGATATATAAAATATCTAAATTAAATATAATAAAATATTAAATAAAAATGTGCAAAATATAAATATTAAACCTAAAATTTTTCAAAAAAGAAATACAGATTATAACAACTAAAATGAGTTAAAGTACTAAGACTAAAACTGAAGTACTCTATTTATCTATCTATCCATCTATATCTATATTTATATATATATATATATATATGTGTGTGTGTGTGTGTATATATATATATATATATATATATAGATGTGTGCAATATTTAAAATAAAACTATAAAAAGAAGAAAATGTTGAATCGAAATATATAAAAACAATTATGTGAAATATTAAATTAAAATATAAATATTAAACTAAACAAAAAATGGCAACTAACTACTTAAAAGTACTATGACAAAAACTGGAATAATATTTTTTAATAATAAAATAAATAATATTATAATTAAATTACATATGAAAAACTAGATACAATATTTATAAATATATAAGAGTTAAAATAACGTAATCTAAACTCGGAGAAGGTCATCAGCATAAGTACAATAATCAATACAGTTGATAATTCATGGAGATGAATATATAATCTATTTTTTGTTTCTGTAAATAAAATATAAAATATATTTTATTTCAGCTGGTTGCTGAAGCAACATTTCTCATTTCTATTTACTTTATCAACGTAATGTACTGAAATATCTAAATCTGAAGTAAAATGTAAGAAAAACTATGTAAACATGCAAAAAAACAATTACTAATAAAATGAGAAAACAAAACAAACTTTAAATAAAAATAAAGTGAAAGCAGGAAAAAAGTCATAATATATACAAAAAAAAAAAAAAAAACTACAACAGTATCTCATTGATAATAAAATAACACTAATTCAGTTCACAGATCTAATCTTGATACAGTGAAATGCAATGTTCAGTTTCTCAGAAAGTGAAATCTTTATCTAAATGAGTGGTGTCTGATACTAGCGCCACTCTTCAGAGTTCAGCTCCAGCCACAATTAAACAAACCTGAACCAGGTCTTCATGATCCTAAAAACTTTCAGGCTGGATTTAAACCCTGGAGGAAAGTGGCTCATGGGTATAAAGGTTGCTTGTACCTGTGTGGACCCGGTGATGTGTGTCCAGCTGGTGTTTAAGGCTGAACCTCTTGCTACACTGTTTGCACTGGTAGGGCTTCTCTCCTCCGACACCCCTCTTGAGTGAGCGCAGAGATCGCCTGTCCCGTCCACCTCGACCACAGAACTTACACCTCAGCGCCATTTCCCCAGAACCTGCCAACGGAAGATGAATGAACACTGGTGGGCTAAAAATAGACATATTCTTTGTTATCGCTGGATCTTTCTAATGCAGAGTAACATCTGTTTCAGAATAAAACCACACGCAAACAGTGAAACGGTGAAAGTGGCTTTATTTTATTTTTATTTTAAAGAAATAGCTAATCCGAAAAAGAAAAATTTGACAACTCCAGTGAAAAAGTCCATTCCCTTATTTGTTGTGCTAGATGGTTTTTACTTGTAAACTGTGCTTGATCTTTACATATTTCTCTCCTGATTCAGATACAGAGTTGACTTTAGTTAGCAATGTATGAGCACAGGACTTGTATTTCAGCCTGAAAATAGTTAATGATGAATGTTTCACACAAATGCAGATTTGTTGTCATTTAAATTACTTGTGAACTATTTTGATGTTTTTATCAGCTGTTTGGACTCTCATTTTAACAGCACCCATTCACTGCAGAGGATCCTTTGGTTATGCTATAAATTTGTCCAAAACTTTTCGTATGAAGCGTGGATGGCCTGGAGGTGAGCACATTAAATTTTTCTGGTGAACTCTTCTTTTAAATGTGCCTTTTCTTGTTTGAAGAGCTGTGAATTCACAGATTATTTTTTCAGTACCTTTTAGCACTTACCTAACTTTTCAAGTCAAAGATGAAAAGTTTTTAAATAAGTTGCTTATTTCCGTTATAACAATAAGCTTTCAGATGACCATAAATGGTATCTCTTGCGATGAACCTGTAACATAAATAGTGACCTTTCAACTGAACTTTAAACACATCATCATGGTCACTGAGCCTCAGGCCGAAATGTAGCTGCGCTTCACAAGAACGCAGGGATATTTTTGTCATGATGCTGGTCAGCTCTTTGGCCCCTCATATCTGCTTAAATGTGTTTAAATTTGTCTTTGTGTTGTCTAATGCGCTGCTGGTGACAATTGTTCCATTTGCTAAAACACCAGTTAACCAAGTGTGAAAGTGAAAGGAGACTGATAGCGTTATCTAATTATTAATCTACAAAACTCTTTACAGTAATGTTCCATTTTTTAAAAGCTACATTAGTATCATGAACTAACATGTACTTCTAATGCACAAGTAAAATTTATATATATATATATATATATATGTATATTCATATATTTATTTATTTATTTTTTACATTTTTTATTTTGCTTTAATGACAGCAACTTTTGAGCTGGATTTTCTTTCCCTACAAAGTTAATTTTCATTTGTACCACTTTCAAATGTCTTGAGAAGGAGACCACATCTTTATCACTGAATATATATCTAAAAATGTGGTGAATTTCAGCCAGTGTAGATATGTGCATGTTGTTCGGCACACTGATTAAATGGTTTGCAGCTGGTAAGAAAAATGTTGCACAATTCTTTTCCCAAAACAAAAAGTTGAAATTATTAAGAATAATATGAATTTATATAATATGGCCTATCAATATCATAAATTCTTTGTTTAAAATATTTAACGTTGTAACATTTCTATTAATTTCCTAATTTAAATACAACAGATTTTAAATGTGGACCAGTTGCTAATATCCTTGCACAGTTAAACAATGTACATCAACATGAACATTGTCATAAACTGAATAAATGAGGATTGAGGGGCAAAAAATACGTTGTCTGACTTGAGAAGATTTGTTTTGAGAAATGGCTGCTTTCTTAATCAGAAAGATCTAAATTCTTGCAGTAAATATCCTGTTCTGTGAAAATTATAAAGCGACCAACTGTTTATTTTCTATTAATTGTTAAATTGGCAAGATTAAAAGTGATTTATGGTCAAAAATAAGTGACATCTGAGCTTTGGCTCATCCTCTGCGCAGCCGAGGGGCCCAATTTTAGATAAACACATCCTGTGGCAACTCTCTCTTGGTGTGCGGCCTAGTTTATAGCTCTCCCTGTCCACACACACACACACACACACACACTTATACATACACACACATACTTATACATACACACCACATCCTCTCCTGTACTGCTCAAAATGTGAAAAAAAAGCATGGTTAACACTTTCTGTCTTTATATTTGCGAAGACCTCACTTGTGACAATCATATGGACACTTGCATGGTTGTGTAAGCTTATACTTCTGAGCTCGCTAAAACGCAAGCAAACGCAAAAGTAGTGTGAAACAAAAGCAAGCATACGTGCCCAACTCTGACATTGTATTCACACATATATATAAAACACCCACACATTCCCACATACCCCACACTCTCTCTCACGTATACACACACACATACACTAACTCAGGATGCAGCACAGTGACATAAAACTGCTGCAGAAACCTGCGCCTTTACAGCACAAGTGTGCCGTTCGAAAAGGTGGCGTCGTTCTTTAAATGTTACAAGTTCTTTGCATTTTCCAAAAAAGCAGAAACAGCTGGTAACCTAAAATAACTTTAAAAATGACCTTAGTTGGCATAACCTATATGAACGTAATATTTTTACCTTGAATGAGTAATATGCCACCATATTTTTAGATTGTTGAAGAAAATAAGCATGTTATACTTTAGAATGTAATACACATGTTACTGATATGCGATTATACAACACTTCTATTTTGTGCAATTATAAACATGCAATTTTGTATGATGTTATAATAATTATGAGACTATATGCTCACTTAAAAAAAAAGACCACTCAGAATTGTACCATCCTCAGGCCATACACATTATAGTTGAGTTTGTTTGGAATGGGTGCCGTCAGAATGAGAGTCAAAACAGCTGATAAAAACATCATGATAGTCTACACGTAATCTACATGAAAAAAATAATCTATCAAGGTGATTTACCTTTAAACTGCCACTAGTAAACTTGTATTTGTAAAAAAGTCCAAAATCCATATTCTTCCAGTAAACAAGTCTATCCCCTGTTGCCCTCTCACTTCAAAAAAATATGTTTTTTTACTCATGAACGATCTGTGCATATTTCTGTCTTGTTTAGGATTGTTTACTAGTCAAAACAGTAATATAAGTACTTGTATTTTAGCAATGGTTGAAAATGCCTTAATAATGGATTTGTTTTTTATAAACGAGTATCTATTTGCTTTGCAAGTCATTTAATGATGGAATAGGTTAGAGAGGATCACTTGTGGATCATAGTAACATTTTTATCATCACTCTGTTTGGACTCTCATTCTGATGGCACCCATTCACTGCAGAGCATCCATCACTGAGCAAGTGCTGTAATGCTATATTTGTTATAATAAATCAATCTCATCCATCTTGAATAGCCTGAGAATGAGTACATTGTCAGCTAGTTGTCATTTTTTGGGTGATTCATGCCTTTAATTGCAAAGAAAAAGCTGCAAGGTGTACATTTAGATTTATTTTCAACTACAACTACTTTTATGTGATATAACACATACTGTCTGAATTACACAAAAATCTCCTAAAGATAACATCTCATAAAAATGTGTTACTATCATTCTCACCCTAAAATGCTCAGTCTCGCATACGCTCACACACACATAAAAAGCACTCTAACCCCAATTTGGATGAAAAAAGAACAAGTCAACACTTCTCTTTTGGTACTGTATACAAACCACCATGAAGCACAGAGCTGATCGACCGCAGGACTGTGCTGATGCACCACGATTCAGAAGCCACAGTTTTCTCTTGCGCACAGCTTTACACCCCAGTTTAGCAGGTAAGGGGTCATTCGCTTATGTCTCAGTGCCCTGAGAACATTATGTAAACTAGGACAAAGCACAACCACCATTGGGACTACGCATTAACCCCAACAATTATTTGGACATATAATGAACTTTGAATGCTCAAATGCTTTTGTATTAGTTGCCAAGCAGCCTCTGCACTGCAGGAGTGTTTCTCAGAACTAACTTCACTTTCGTTAACTGGTGTCAACTTGACGTTTTTTTTATGTGAGATATGAAGTCATTTCCTTCGGATTCACACAGATGCTCTAGAACAATATTCACAGGTACAGTTTGCTGCATTAATGTTTGACAGACAGAAAGCATCTGAATACTTCGTAGATATACATTTAACTCTGAATATCTCATTAATTTGAAGAGTGTTCTTGTAAATAAATGCTGCAGAATTAAATACATTATTAAGGTGGCGATGACATTCACATTTAAGTCATCTATAATGCTGGGTGCAAGCATTAATTATGAAATATCCAAAGCAACTTTAAATTGAACTGAAAGTATAGATTTAAAAGTCATGCATTTCCTGCTATTCAAAAGTATGACCTGTTTGAGCTATATAGGAATGATAAAAAGGATCATATAAATGATAATAATAATAATAATAATAAATATAAAATAAAACACAATCAATAAATATCAAATAATATTTATTTTTCCTTTGCATTTTAACTAGTCTAGGCTTAATAATCCTGGAGTGGATTAGTAACAGATTGTTCCTCTATTGGATAGTGTGTCCGCTAAATGCATAAATGCACTGTGTAAAAATAAATATAAAACAAAATAAAGATTTTAACGGGACATGTTGGCTTGGTATTGTTTTGGAAAGATGCCAAAGGAATCAACTGAACATTCATTGATGCATGAACGAATGTCTGCTATCCTTTCTTTTACCACTGCCAGCGGAAGAGAAGCAACGGCCACCATGTTTCAGCTCTTTGAGAGATACACAAGATTTACATCCTGTTGTGTGCATCCATTCCTCTGATCTGCGTAAAAAGTAGGTGCATCCCAGACCGAATCTGCAACTCTGCTGTGCATTTTGCGTTTCTGCAAGCTTCTGTACGATTATCTATGCCTCCATTATTCTGGGCATATAAGAGCGTATAGGTTCATTTCTGTGTATTTATACAACATATCACCTGAGGTTGATGACCCAGTCGTTGGCCTCCAGGGGTTTTCCAGGGCCGGTTTACCGCAGTGTCTGCAGCATATCTCCCTCTCCTCTTGAACCTTTGGCTTCCTGTGGAAAATGTCGTCATGTTAGCACCCATTCAAAGATGTCCATATTTTCCATGCGTTACTAGCAAAGACGATCACATTTTAGGACTCATCACCAACAAATATCTTCAAACTGAGTCACTGCATTTTCCGCTGGTGTTTTTTTAAACCACTTGTTGATCTGGTCAGCTAACACCTGCAAGTTCAGTTGCACTTCTAAAGCTGCATTTCCACACATTCTAGTGTGATGGCTAGACCACAGCTAATTCAGCAGGTAAAGGTCAGTGAGAAACCCACAAGCTGTCAGGTGTTAATGCTAATAACCTCTGTTAGACTTCGTGTGTAATCACATTTGTGTCGTCATTTAGCAGAGAGGGCACTACTGTTTCAGTTTTCAGAACACTTCACAGAATTCTCAAATACACAATCTTACAAACCTTTTAATCTAAATGCTTTAGCCTAAATCATTTAAACTAGTAGATTACACGCTTAAAAATTAAGGTACTTCAAAGGGTTCTTTAAGCGATGTCACAGAAGAACCATTTTTGGTATTGCAAAGAACCATTCAGTCCAAAGGTTCTTTAAAGAATGATCTCTTTCTTACCTTTTTAGAATCTGAATAACAATCTTTTACCACAAAGAACCTTTTGTGTAACCGATGGGTTCTTTAGATGTTAAAGGTTCTTTATGGAACCATTTTAGACAAAAAGGTTCTTCTATGGCATATTTATAATTATAAATGAAGTGTAGATGAATGCACAGGGTATGACTTTCCGCACACGTTTTTTTAAATCAATCGTATTGTGAAGGAAAAGCAGCCGACAAATGTTTATAGGAACTTCTTAAATGCTTTAAAATGCATCCCAGGATGCACCTTATGGTTCGGCGTTGAAAAAAACTGAGAAATGTGTAGGTGTGTAGTACATGTAGAGAAAATATACGAACAAACATCGATATACAGCACTCTGTGTGTAGCCTAACGCAAGGCAACAAAGTGTCGTTCAAACTTGTCAAATCTGTTTAATCAAAGGATTAAGAAAATCAATTTAAACTTACATGACCCCCTTCGGTCTACGACCAAAAACTGTAGGAACAAAGGTTTTGTGTTCAGGTAGCAGGAAACAATGCGAGCAGACAATGGTTTCCTCTGCCGGAGTCAAGCAGCCTGCAGCACATCTACAGTCTGAAGGAAAGCTTATGCGATTTAAGTATTTAGAATGAATAATGTGCTCTACCAAATGTATTATATTAACAGGCGCTCATAAATTTCACATTATTTGTGATGTTAATACAAGAAATTTGCTATAATTGAGTCTAAAATGTTGTGTGGGCAGCTTGTACTGTTTCCCTGTGCGTGCATAGGTAAAGAAAAACTGCGTCTGCTATCAGATGTTTCGTTTCAGCATTGATTGAGCAAAAGTATAAAGATCGATGCCTCAATCAGGCACCTGTTTGTATGTGTGGCAAATTAGGGAGTGGAACAGATTTTGGCTAAAAATGAGACTGAAATAGAACATCCTCCTCTGAGGGTGTAGTTGACTGACTTTCATGTTTACTGTTGTAAAGTCGGGGACAAATGGGGGGCTCCCCTCAGTTTCGGCCTTGATAGTAAGTGTTGTGTTCCAAAATACTCCACCAACATATCCAGTATTTAGTGCAAATGGTGTTTCTGTGATTTTATACTGCCTCAAACACTTAAAATTAACACATTTTTAAAAAATAAACGCCTGGATTATTTAAACGAGAGGCTTGCAGATCTTTATGAGTATAAGCACATCTATAGGTCATTCAATTAAAATGTTAATTAAATTATATTATATTATTCACACCCCAAAACGTTTCATTACAATGATAATATAATTGTCTTAATTGCATAATTACTGTTATTCCACTGCAGTAAAACCACAGACAGTTATTAGTTCCCCTCATTTTAATGGAGCCTATAGAACGATAATTGTTGTAGGTGGAAAAGGGGGCTGGTTGGGGAAAATGTGTCCGTTGGAAAGTACAGAAAGAAAAGAGTCTCACCCAAGTCACATTCATAGACAAACACACACATTCAAGCATATACGTTACCCATCAAAAGTTGACACACTTGACTGAATTTGTTTCTCAATTTAGAAATGACGTTATTTTGTAGATTACTATTCTTGCATTTGAACCTTTGTACAAAACTGTACAACTATTTTGGATTTTTTTAAATTTTGTAGCGGATATAGAAATGCAAAACAGTCAACAAGTGGGAACTCCTGCTGTTTAAAAAGCTTTTCAGGGTTTACTACTATTTAAAAAATGAAAAGAAAAAAAGTAAAAATAACAACAACTTGCTTGGCACTACAATATATTACACAAAGAATATTTTATTAAAGTAAAATATTTTGGAGAACATGATTTTTTATTTTAAGCTTAAATTCAGGTTTTTAGGCAACATTTTTTTTCTAAGACTGACTGCATGGCCTCAGTTCCAAAGTCTAATCATTTAAATAAGTTAAACTTAACTATCTTGGTCTGTACAAAGAAAGCAGAGTTTGAGAATAATTTATGTCTTTAAATCTAATATATAAAACACTCAAAAATTACTCACTACTTTGCATAGTAGAAAACCATTCCTTCGTTTGCACTTTTAAATATTAGAAATTTTAAATATTTAATGAGAGGTGATATTAACAAAAAAAAAAAAAAGACTTCAAAGTTAAGCAAGGTCAGATTTTGCGGTATTTGCTCTTGGTTATGACTGTAAATGTGTTGTTGCATTCGTTAAAAAACAAGTTTACCAGGCCAATGGTGTTCCGCTGAAATTAGCGGACTATAATGTGGCTTCCTGTCGAAAATATCATTATAAAAAAAACTAGATTTCTGTCACCATGCTGACAACACCCGTATCTTATAACCTTGGACTTCTCCCTGAAGAAGATGGACGAGTGAAGCTCTATATTTTTAAAAAATATATACAATTGTTTTAAATTAAACATTCAAAAGTATAAAGAGGCCCCAAAAATATTTGAACACTTAAAAGGAATTAACTTCCTTTTTTTGTTACCTTCATGTTGTTTCAAACCTGAATTAATTTCTTTATTCTTCAGAAGATATTAAAGAATGTTGTCCAAACAGTTTTGGTTATGAATGATTTCCATTGTATTGACATAAAAACGTAGCATCATTTGTCAAAATATCCTCTCTGATGTTTCACTGAAGTAATTATTTCTGGTGAACTATCCCCTGAAGTCACACATAAGATGTTTGAGGTGAAGGAATTCTAAATAGTGCTGTCAAACGATTAATAGTAATTAATTGCATCCAAAATAAATGTTTTTGTTTGCATAATATATGTTTGTGTTCTCTGTATATGTATTATTATGTTTATATAAATACACCCACAAACAGTATATATTTATAAAATATTTACACATATTTAAATGTCTATATTTATATTCATATAATTTAAATTATAAATATATATATAGTTAATATATAAGCATAACATATTTTTCTGAAAATGTGTGTATTTATATATACATAATAAAGATACACAGCACACACACATATATTATAAAATCAAAAACTTTTATTTTGGATGCAATTGATCGTTTGACAGCACTAATTAGAAAATGTTCCAATTTTTTTTGGAAAATACTTTTAAATTGTGTTTGTTCTGTCTGTCATTAAAATCATTTCCACATGGTTTGATATTTTATTTAATCCAATAACATTCATACATTGTAAGTGTCATTTGTGTGTTGTTTCTTACCTCTCTTGATCATCTGATATGGATCCCGTTAAAGCTGCACTGATAGAGGCGTTCTTTCCTTTCAGACCAGGAATGAAGGGACTGTCTTGAGTCAGTGGAGGAGAGTGTATGAGGGGGTGATAGGGGTGAAGCAACCCCGTGTAACCCATAAGTGAAGAGGAGACCTGTGGCTGGAGCGAGTGGTGGAGGATGGGGTACATGGGTGTGGGGTAGGGATACGCTCGAAGGGAGTGGAAGGTCATAATTTCTCTACAGTTTAACAGCATGCTCCTAGATGGGTTGACCGGTGGCCAACAGAGGCGAGGGTTTTGAGTCGGAGAGCTGGAGGAGATGATGCTCTCTCTGGAGAACGTGGGAGGTCGAGGAGTCATGGGAGAACAGCTCTTCTTATGTGTATCATGGATCGATCTCTTGGTGGAAGAACGTTCTTCTTCTAAAGAACAATCGCGGTCTTCATTTGAACTGTGGCTAGTTTTAGACAAATGACTGTCTTTGTGTGCTTTATCTTCTTGAAGGGAATTTATCGCTTTTGTGTCTGTCTTAGTTGGGGCTTCTGGATCTCTAAGTTGTGCTTGACATTGCTCTATCAATGACTCCACTTCCAGGTACTCAGCGCCCCTCAGCAGCTCCTTGAGATCACCTTTGGGCACCTCCAGCGATTCGCTGTACACATAGTCTAGGATTTGCTTGAAGGTGTGGGAAGAGACTTTGTCTATAACGCAGCAATACTCTGAACCTGGACAGTGCTGGTTTGTTAGCTGACGCTTGAGACGCTTGCTCGCCAGCGCTAATATCAGAGCGTGGGCTTTAAATGAAAGGCCTTCCACGGTGAGAAGTGTGTCACAAAGAGTTCCAGCCTGGCGAAGCAGCTCCGTCTGATGCAGAAATGGCACGTGGTGAGGGTTATGAATGCGGATCATCTTCAAAGAGTGAAGGGTACGGCTGAAGTGAGATGATCGGGTTTGATGTCGTGATGAGAAATCTCATGTCAGCCTTTAGATGGGGGAAAAACAGAGGTTGAGTGTGTCATGGGACAATGAGGAATAATCGTTGACATGACAGAGTACTCAGAATATTGTAAAAATCTTAAATGAATCTCCCAGGAAATTATAAAAATATTTGGATTACATAAATAACACTGTGTTTTTTTATGTAGACAGTAATACCTATCTCTTTGAATATTTTAATTGTTTGTCTTTTTTATTTTCTTATTTATTGACTTGATTTTTTTGGTTGATTGGCTATTGTTTATTCATTCTTCGATTTATGTATTTATCTGGCTTAGGTATTGTTTGGATATCTAAAAAAAAAAAATCATAATAAGACAAAAGATTTATAGGCCTGTAATTTCCCCGAACTCAATGCATTGAGATTTCAATCTCTAGACATCTAACAGTCACGATTAAGGTGATCAATAACCGGACTTTTTACATGCATCCAAGGACTGATCAAACCTGTCACTGTTCAGTTGTTTTAAAACTAAAAAAGAGATCTCGTAGCTTTCAGAGAGATAGACCGAAAGAAAGACTGAAACATAGATAAGCTCGAAGAGGTAAATACATATAGCAATATAGGCTAAGGCATTTGACTTAATTTCAGAGATTGCGAAAGACATATTCAGAAGAATTGAGCAGGGTTTTTTTCCTGAACTCATCAGCAGCACAACACCTCTAACCTACTTTCATACATCAGACAGACAATGTAATTCACAAAATGAAACTCTAAACATGTTTAATCATTTCTATCTCACAATACATTCAACCATGAACTGGAATTGTAGTGTCTGTGTATGGCTCAACGCGGAGGTGGACATGTCTGGTCATGTCAGGCGGCAAAGGCCCTTTCGCATTTTGCATCATCTTTGAAATTTTGTTGTGGAGCTTTTGTGATGAAGCCACAGACCTCTTCAGAATGTGAAACTCTGACTAATGCCGGTACGCTGAGACTCGTAAGAGTTCAAGTTTGTTTGATCAACAACAACAGTATCAAAGCCATACAGTAGGTCGGTTTAGATATGCATCTACTGTAGTAGCAGTGTGATGTGGTGTCTGGTGAAGCGTTTGATTACAGTACATGTCAGCTGCATTCTAATTCCTCACAATTGCGCAGAAAGTGATGCGGACTGTGTGGGGAAAAAAACGGTTTTGATACACAATCTTGAAAGGCGTGCAAAGGCACTCCAAATAAGAACCACGACCATCCTGGAATTTGAAATGGACAGTAACGAGATGCAAAAGATTCTGTCGTAAGTATCTCAGTTTGCGTATGTTTTGTCGTTGATCTGACGAATGCGCAAAACAAGAAAGTCGAAGAGTATCGAATGGCTGCAAAAACCTATGCTGATACGATCACTCCCCCTCAGCTAGGACGCAACGGTGACGGATTGTGTGGAACACACTGTACTGAGATGACGGTGCTTGATGTTCTAATTACTAGAATTGATGCTAAACTGGTTAAAAGCGAGAGACACACACACGCAGCAAAGCATGAAAAAACAACTGAAACAACCCAACGTTAATATTGCAGGCATTATACCAAACAGATGTGTGCAGATACTTTCATAACTGTCCAAATTAACGGTTGACAGTTTACGCACTCATGTTGTAGTTTACATTTCTGCACACAACTTATGTGATCTGGAACTAAGTAAAGTAATAGAACAGTTTACCCTAAAAATAAAATGCGGTCATCATTTACTCTCGCTCCTGACCTTCCGAATCTGTATGTCTTAATTTCTTCACAAAAGAAGATCGTTAAAGGAACTAGGCCTACATTGCCTTTCATTGTGTGGATGTACAATGTACAAGACATTTTCTTTTGGAACGAAAGTGTGTAAGTGCTATGACTATATTATTATTATTATCGTTATTATTTTCATTTTTTAAGTGAACTGTCTACTTAGCAGTCAACAAAATAGAAGACTTCTCCTTAATTTCCACCTTTGTTTGTAGCATTAGCTTGTGTGTGTATGTGTGTACCTTAAAAAAAAAAAAAGCCAGATGAGTCATGTATTATTACTCTAATATTAAATGTCTAGTGTTCCACAAATATAAGTGAGTCATATTACTGTACTTAATCTAGCATACATCAAAGATTAGAATACATTTAGAATAGGCTATACCATATATTATTCCTTGGACATGCAAAAATGAATATAATATTTCCAAAGCTACCGACCTAAATGCATCTCTTGATCTTGTTGTCGCTTTGCACAAGTCACTGGAAAATTAGAATCAAAGCTGAAAAATTTTGTCAAAAATGAACTAGTTATGTACTGTATATAAAGCACATTGTGTAGCCTACGCTAAGCAAATTTTAAATTTAAAATAGCCTAAAAAACAGTAAAATGTTCATTAACCGCATTATTGCGTTTGCTGTATTTTCTACAGCTATCGTAATTACAGTCCCCCCGGCAACTAAAAAACAAACAAACAAAAACAGCGATCTGTTGTCGTTCTGTTTATGACTACGGTAAAATTAGCAACGCTAAATGAAATTTAGCAAATTGAAACACCAAGAAATTACTAAAAGCGTTGCAGTTTTTTTTGTTGTGTCGCAGTGAATGATACCTCGATCCCAATGATACCTTCACTCATTTCTTTTAAAGCCCAAGTGGAAATGAATTCTCATTTGAGCATGATAATAAGCAGAATGAGAATGAATAAGAAGAATGAAACTGAGGACGATGTGCAGTAATTGCAATGCAATTCTGAGTCAAATGACTGCCAATTCTGCAATAGTGCAATGAGCAATTGACTTACCTGCCATGCAGTCCTGTGAGTGTCTGAATCTGAGACCCAGGTTACACTCTGTTCCGTAACCAAACTGAAGCCTTGCCTTCATTGTACGAAACTATAGTACATCGAATGTCAAAACAACTAGGCCTATCCAACAAAGGGCATTACACCTGGTCACAACAATCTGTAAGCATCAACAAAAATCTCACCCACTAGTGAAGAACGAACCTATAGACTATGTAACAGGCACTCAAATGCAGGTGATAACTTTAGAAATCTGCAAAGTGCAACGGTCAGGCCCACATAAAGAAACACAGTGCAAAAAAGAGGCCCATGAGTAACAGGGGAAAACCTGTCTGCAATGACACATCCTCTCCGGGCCTGCAGTCAGAAGAGACCTCAACACACAATCAGACACTTGCACGGATGCTTTTGTAATCAAAAGATGTTTTTCCAGATATAGAAAGCACGGCACTTGGTGATGGGGGAGGGGAAGAGGTAGAGAGGCAGCAGACAAGATGAGAAATGACAAGATGACACTAGAAGGTGGAAAAGAAGAAGAGCCTGGTTGACAGAAACTTTCAAAGACGTACCTATATGATCAAGGTAGAGGCTGCGTCCTGCCGCGAGCAAGTCAACAGAGACGCATTAACACGCATCGCGACCTCAAGCAGAGGTGTCATCGCCCAGTGGAAGTCTACATGTGGGTGAGATCTAGCAAGGCCACCTCTAAACTCAAACCAGCCCCTCCCCTTAACACCTCAAACATCTGTGATTGGTCTTCTTTTGCTTTTTTGCTTCCTTTCACCATTTTTTTTTCTAGAAATAAATGCATCTGTGCTGTTGACTTATTTGTGCATTGGAACCTTTCCTGATAGCAGCAGAAATACGAAATGGTCAAGCTCAGAAAGTTGTTTGATTATAATATTTCCAAGAAAACTCATTTGTTTTAATCATTTTGACAGGAGGAATAAACTTCAGAAAGCACCTGTAAAATTAAAAAATTACAAAACATGTTCTCTTATAAGTGATATTGTGATAAAATGAGTATGATTTCAATATTCCTGAAATGAAAATGAGTTTAATATTTTATCAGATACATAAAGACATTTATGATGGGGACATGAAGATGCATTCCAACTAAGATTCAGCTACACTGATTTTTTCTTTTTTTCCAGAATAAATTAAAAATAAATCCATTGTAATTAAAACAAATGATTTAGGGGATATGTTTTACAAGATAAATACTAATTAAATAGTTGGACTTCAAAATTTCACATTTAATTCAATGTAACTTGATATTTTTTTTGTAAATGTGAAATGTATGAGCAATTTCTTAGTGAACATTGTAGCAAAATAAACCCTATACCATTTTCTTTTCAGAGTAATATTCACAAGTTCACATGTTCATCTAATTCTTAAATTCTTAATTTATAATGGGAGTAAGGTAATTAACTACTTATATGCTTTGGTGTTTTTGAACAGATTATTAAGCTTCTCCAAAATGTTTAGAACAGAATATTGGAAACATTATTTTCTTCTACTATTTGCATTTTTTTTTGTGCCAGTTTTTTATGCAACTGCCCACACTTGTTCCCATAATTGCAAAATATCATGTTATGGAAAAACGCCAGTTTAACACGAAAGAAAGGGTGCAAAGAAACGGAACTCTCACTCTTGGCCACAAGCGAAACTCTGAAAACAATAGTAATTAAACAAAAAGATACACCTCTTTTATCTACTACTCATCTCTTTGAACAAACAACAGTTCACACATACATTTCTGTTATCTGACACTGAATATATAATCATATTTTGCTAAATTAATGGCATTGGTTAATGAGCAACTCAACCCACCAGATAAGAACAATTCCATGAAGAGAATGAATGCGAAGGTGTGCAAATTGTTATTTGAGATCCTCTTAGCCATTGCAGTGGAGGCTGAAGATCTTTATCAAATTATAATGTGCAATACTTTACACTATCATGGAAACACTGTGAAATGTGACACTTCCTATTAACTGGCAAATTAAATAAACGAAACTTAAACAAATTAACAAAGACCTGGTCTTCCATGTCTTGAGATTCTCTATTTTTCCAATGCCATTATGAGGTTCCTAAGGTTATAGTCAGAATCCTAATTATGTGCGTGTATATATATATATATATATATATATATATATATATATACACGCACATAATTATGATATATATATATATATATATATATATATATATATATGCTAAATGTATTAAAATGAAAAATAATGAAAAAAACCCCAAAATACTAAAACAAATCCTGCATGTCATATGACCATAACCAACCTCAGAGAACCATTAAGATGCAAATGTGATACGTCATTATAAAAATATTTATTTTAAAAGCTTAGGGGTACCTTATATAAACATATTAGGTGAAAGAGTAACAGATGACAAAAAGTTGGTGAATTTGTGCATTTAAATCTTTTTGAAAGACATTAAAGGTACTACATTGTAAAATAACTGACTGAATTCAAATGCAAATGAATACTTTCATCAGTAGTTGATGCAGTGTTGAAAAACTTATTAAACCTGAAATGCTTTTTGTAATTCCAGTGGTCAAAGGCAGTGGCAAACAATGGTTACTTCAGAACAAATAGTTCACAAGTTATGATTACTAAGTGACAGTCCACTTTAAGCTCACTCAGGACATTTCTGTCAAAGACCTGTGAAATCAGTATTAATGGATTGGCATGTCGTGCAAGTGAGTAAATAATACCAGAACTGTTATTTGCTTCAACTATCCCTTTAGCAGCTTTTATGTTACATTGTTTTTATTAGTGGAAATTGAATAGCATTTCTTTCATAAAAAGTCATTTTTGTAAAAGTAAACAGAGCTTCAGATAAAGTTTAACTGCGTTAAAGCCCTCCCGGCTGACAAAAAGAGGTGCGCAGGCTGGTTTCTTTTGCTAATCTGACTAGTCTCAGTTGATCATCCTGCTGACCAATCAGATAAAACCAGCTTGACCAGGAAGACCAGCTATTTTAATCTCAAAGCAGCTTAGACAAGCCATCCTACTTTGGTTGATTTTAGCAGGGTTTTTTTTCTCTCTCAGCATTCATAGGAAGTATCTAATAAGATAAAGTTTTAATAATCATTATTATTACGTAAAACCAGGAAATCAATTAACAAGACAAAAGAAATTATTTCCAAAATGATTTTTCTTTCCAGCCATTGAGCAATTAGTGTGAATTATAAACGGCCCTTTAGTCCCCTAGGGGACTAAAGGGCCGTTTATAATT
>JAUCMR010000032.1:15573067-15600261 GCA_032357425.1 Enteromius argenteus | reverse complement strand
GAATACATTACTTTAAATGAGTCTACACCCCAAGATTACAGCTATAAAAATGAGCCACGTCCGAAAGGCAAAGGAGGGGGTGTTGCTACAATTTATAGCAATATTCTTAGTATTTCTCAGAAGGCAAAAAACATAAAAAATCTTATGAACTTTGAACAGCAGTGTACATAAACAAAAACCTTGTTCGTTTCATGTCTACAGAATGTAAAAACAGAATGATAACCTACTAACAGTTTGTTTTGAATGAATCTTAAATTGTACTCAAATCATTTTAAATGCTACTCAAGCTTGGTTTTGAAAAGTGAAGCTGCACAACCAGTTTAACTGGCTCAACATCCCTCTCCAAACATGTCCATGTTTACCAATTTTAAACAGATCTCAGATCAGACATAATACGAAGAGATAAATCTGCAAACCAAAATGTGAAGTTTATCCACCACCAAAAGAGGTAAACAGGAGAAATGAAATTATATTCCAAGCTCATATTGTTTTCTTTTGTTTCATAAGAGCAACATTTACTAAGCCAAGATGACATGATTATGGACAATGCAGCTTTTTACTAGTGTGCAAAAAATATGTTGGCTATTGGTAATTGTAATCAAATGAAATAACTTTGGGCCAGTTAGTTAGACATAGCTACTATATTAAGTATATTATGTCTAAAGCAGTCAAATAGACCAATCTGCCTTGTTATGTAATTGAATTAACAAATTTATGAAAACTTGAGCTTTGTAAAAATTGACACATTTCAAGGCAGGGCTCAGAGGACCAACAATAATGTACAGTATGTGGAAAATAATGCAACCAATCAACCAAAGATTTCTTAATGGCCTTTCAGAGATTTGCTGCAATTAAAGTTCAGCAAAGTTATCAGTGTCAATCCAGACAGTTAGAGATATAGATATACAGACATTCCCAAGTTACCCTGAGTTACCAGGGCCATAGTTCACTGATATCACGTTAATCGCATGCAATCCATCTTTACTTACAGCATGACTATCACATGAAACTGATGTTTCATTTACCTGGTTAATAAAGACCATAATCTTGCTGACAGTATGATGCTGCTCAAAATAAGCACTATTCCAAAAGTTAAAAGCCACAGTCAGATTGTGTGGGTCATTTATAATTTTATTGTCGTTTTAATGCAAGTACAACAAGCCAGATCAGTTCACAGGTTGCTTGCTCTTACAATACATGTCAATTAAAAATATAACACATTAGTTGGCCTTCCAATCATATCCAGAACATTTCTTTGGCGAAATTCAGAATGAATCAAGAACAGCTTATTTCAATGCATTGACTTCAGTAGCTTAATGACAAGTTCCTTAAAGTACCAGTTCAAGTTTTCAAAGTTGATCAAACTTTTTTTTTTTACTTTTAACTAATTATTTTATATTATCAAGCTGTATCTTCAATACATGCTAGTAATTTGAAAGATAAAATTGGGGTGTGTGGGATGTTCAACACATTATGTAGGCTAAAAATGTTTCCATCTTAACCTCCACTTTATTGATTCTTCAGCAAGACGAAGAAATATTTTAAAAGTACTGATGAATGGACACAAATGAATCAATCTGGATACAGTTGTGCTCTCTGTTATTTAGTTTCGTTTTCAAGCATGAGACCCGTTCAGTGTTTACAGTCCAAATCTATATAGCAAATGACCCAAACTCCAATTAATATTGACTTAAATAAAAAATACACATAATTACATCCAAAACACAGCATTGAAAAAGGCAATAATGCAGCAGTTAAAACATCTGTAACTTTGTTTACATTTCTATTGGTTCAGGATAAGAGAGGGAAAGGTCATCTCAACCAAGAGAAGACACGTACAAACTTAAATTCAATCCCAATTGAATACACTGTCCTAAATCTACCCGATGCTGGTACGAAATCTATATAAGAGTCCTAAATTAGGGCACCAAACCACAATGTTAACTCATTACAATTCATAAATACACATCAGAGTGATCAAATCAACAGTAGGCCGTCCATATTTTGCTTTAAGTGCCATGAGCTCTGGTGCAATGTGTTGAATTAGGCTGTGTTAGAATGTGTTAAGAATTTAGGAATCTAACAATGCCTCGAGAAGCTTTCATCCAATGTGTGGTTAAACAAGCTTTTTCTGTGGTTTGGTTTCAGTTCATGTATGTTCAAAATGTTGCAGAACAAAGGAAGACAAAAAAGGCAATCAAATACAAACAATCATGTCATACGGTTTGGTGTTTCTTTACTCAGAAAAAAATCGGTATATATTTTTTTTTCCCAAAATAAATAGGTTTCACAGGACAGAGTTTGGTTTGGTATAAAAGTGTAGATTTGGACTGAAGTAAAGATAAACACAAACATACTGGGCCCACATTTTGGTTTCACTTCTGCTGATATGTCACTTCATATTTAAACACAGGATGATGCTGTATTCTTCTCAAAAACCTGTTTGTTCTACTAATAAAAAGATTTAGAGCAAGACTTGTCCTTTCTACGACAGGCTAACAGTAATTGTTGCGTTTATGTTATTTGTGTCACAGTGACAGACACCCAAAAAATTGATTGAAAATCATGTACTAGAACAGAAATGCATTAGACAGACAACTCTAGAACCCTCTAATATTAAAAAACAAACAAACTTGATTTTCAAGACTTAGTGACACGAGTACAGAAACGTAAACCAGTTCTGGAATCACATCTTGTCAGTCAAAGCTGTTTACCACATCTCAGAGGTGACACTAGTTTCAGTTACGCAACACAAACCCTCGACAGTTAAATCAACTACTGTATGAAAACGGAGCGATTAGCTAAGCTACCTAACCTACGCTCTAACCGCCGCGGTGTGTTAGGAGGAACGTGAATGGAGCCTATGTCTACCGAAGATACATTCAGTCAGGAGTTACTGTGTCATTTTCTTGTGCTGGTTTATACAACAGTCCGTTTTCATTCAGCCATGTTAGGAAATGTTTCGTTCTCTGTGTGAGCAGCACAAGGTCATCTTTACGTCCACACGTTGCGTCGATACAAATTAATGATAGAAACGTCTATTCGAGTTACGTCTTTAGTTATGTACACGTCATTGTTGCACTGTGATATTTTCTTTTTTATCAAAAAGCAAGAAACAGGACCAACACAAGTACGTTATAGCATCATACACCAAATTTCGCATGCTTTTCTTTACGCGTATGGACTTCAGATTACTTAGAATTGACTTTTAAAGAAGCAATACCAGAAAAATATTCTAAGCTTTTGGGTAGTATTGTTTGATGAACGTTCGTGGTACATTTAAAACACTGATTCAGTTTCTTACGGTGTGATTTGCGACTAACAATCTACCAGAATGTCCGACGGATGAGTTATACGTGAATACAAACCTCGTTCGTTTTATGTCTGAAGTCAAACAGAATGAAACTAGCAGTCTAAAATGACTCGAATCTATAACTAAGTCGTCTTAGAGGGTCAAAACATCTTCCGGTGAACTCAAAAATATATCATTCGTATCACAGTCTCACCATGAAATAAACTCTGCTTTGAAAATAGAAACGACAAAACAAACCACTCAGCTTCTTTGAAACACGTAATTCATTCGTAAAAGAAAGTGTGACGCTGTTCCAAGATTTTAAAATGGCCGAACATGCTCGGCGCGGCCACACCCTCATGAACGAAAGCAAAAACCGGGGGATAAAGGAGCTTTCGGTGCTCTGCGGATTCTCTTATTAGTGTCTCTCCCTGATGAGAGAGTAGTATGCAAACGTTTTACTACAAACTCCCTATTTGCGTGCCGGGTTTGTTGTACATTTTGAACATCGGTCATTTAGACATACATACAGTACGAGGGAGAGGGGGTTGCAGTGGGAACCCCAATCGAAAAACGGGAGGCGAGAGAGGAGGGCATGGCCTTGAGACTGCAGCGCCCTCCTCAGTTCATTTGCTCGAAGAATTTGTAAGTGGGGTTTTCGTAGCCGTGATTCTGCATCTTATTCAGCTGTCTCTCCTCGGGGGTCAGCATGGGGTCGACCTGCTGGGAAAGAGACGGGGAGATGGGGAAAGAATCACTTAGAATGGAGCATAAGTGAAATTAAATGGGAAGAATTAATGAACGGAAATGTTGTAATACGCTGGCCGTGAGCAAATCTCAAATCATTAAGGCAGGCTTCCCATATGGAAAAACTTACATGTAACAAGATTAGAGACTTGTGCTATCATGTGTGGCCAACCAGTATACAAATGCAGGAAATGTAATGAAAAAAAGAAGAAAGAAATGGAATTCGAAAGATACTGTACTTATGTTAGCAAATAAAATTCTCTATTTTCTTTTTTAAAAATAAAATGACAGGATACCTTGTGTAATGAATATATACGGGCACATCTTTAATAAATATATGATAAATCTATGTGTTTATTATATATTTTTTTAGTAATAGAAAGCACCCTGGAAATGCTTAAAATAAATTGTAGTAGTCATATTTAATTTGTAGCTAGTATTATAATTTAGGTCAAAATGTGAGGAGATCTTTGTTGACCCTGGAACAACATTGTGCTGAGCCAATCAGATATGAAGAACCAGTTTATACTTTTTTGAAGTTTAGGCTTACAATCAGTGTTTGGTGCTTGTACATCAGTGTCAGTCATCTATCATTAAATATGATTTTGGGCATTACTTGTGGGTAAGGTAAGGTTTAGGTGTAGAGATATGGTCAAAACTAAAATTTTGGATTCAAATGTTCCAGGGTCAACAAAATATGTTAATCCAGGAACACGTCGAACTCAGCAAAATCAGGACTCAAGACGTGCTTTTCGGTTTCATACATGCTTAATTTTGTCAAATATTTGTGCATTATGATGATCTACCATTATTGTAATATCATATAACATGAATTCATACAGTGATCTACTATTTACATATAATGAACATGATTCATTGGGCCTGTATTTACCTTTTACAAGTTTTGCACATAAAAAGAAGTATGAAATACTGAATGTACAACATGTATATGTATGTATAACTTTTTAGTCAAATATAAATTCTGCTTTATGACTTGCCTTTTCCTGTTATGTTTTTTTCCCCTATCAAATCAAAGTGTCAGATGTAAAATGACTAGATATCAAAGCAGATAGCAGGGGTTGGTTGTTACTTCCTCTTACTAAATACAATACTTTGTTTATGGTGTTTTAACTAGGCTATCACATTGTAAAAACCAGAAACATTAAGCAGAATCTATTTTGAATCTTGGTTTGACCCAGTTTCTTGGACTTGCTGCTTTAAACACAAACACACAGATGTCAGCAGTGATCCTCGAAGAACCCTCACCTCCACTATGCCATGACTGATGGTTCCATATGGCTTACGGCGGACTAGCAACAAGCTGATGACCATCACCATAGCAATGGCCACGGCAACCACCAGCAGCCCCACCATTGCCCCACGGTTAAACGTCTCCAAAACGTCCGGCTGCTATGATAGAATACAACAAGGCACACATTCAGCACAATACAACAACCAAATCAGCACCTGAGGGCCCCTAACTCTATTTGCTTAGGACGGAAATGATCCAAATGCATCTTATTCTATCCATGTGCATTTGTATCTGTCAGAGCTCAACAAGCCTATAGTAACTTTTAGTTAAGTGTCTAAATAACGGCTTTGCATCTATGCTTATGCTGAGCTGAACTTAAAAGTACAATGAGAAATATTTGGCACTGTAAAGAGCTAAATTAAAAAAAGAAGGATTGATAAATGAAGGGCTTTAGATGCTCACCAGCTCATCTCTCTGGATTCCTGGAGACTGGTAGACCACCTGCTTCAGCTCTACAGATGTGTTGATCTGAGGAACAAACAAACATGTAATCAGGCTTGCTAGCATGAAATAATAATAAACAAATATTCAAGACTGAATTCTGAAACTATTATTCTTATTATTATTTAACTTGGGGAAATATCATCTCAACTCATTCCACTTCAAACAGTGCCACCCAGTGGCCAAACTGTTCTTCTTCTTATTATTAGTGGTAGTAGTAATACTAACTATTATTATTTATTATCATTAAAATTGTAATATATACAACTGTTTTCATTTTTTTATAATTTTAAAAGTTGTAAAGAATTCCTTGTTTTTACTGTTGTGATTATTATTTTATGATTCATTTAATTCCTTGTATGTAAAGCACTTTGAATTACCAATTTGTATGAAATGTGCCAAATATTTGTATTTATCTTTAATAATAATAATAATAATAATAATAATAATTTTCCTATTATATATAACCATGCAGCCCTATCTGACATGCATCTTAATAATGTCATGTGACAACAATGCAGCATAACTACAGTTTTAGATGTGGACTAATTAGGTAGTAGGTAGTAAATAGTGTATACTACGCAGTATTCAGGAAGGACTAAACATGCTATTTTGTGTCAGAATTTGTCCTAACCTTCTCCTCATATTCATAAGTTGGTCCTCTCTCAGATGTGGTGTAGTCATACTCATCCACTGATGAAACTGTGGATAGACAGAAATATAAATATATAAACACACACACACTCACACACATACAGTATGTATATTTAATTATACAATATATAAATCAAACTATACACTATAAACTATAACATGAAATGATACTGCAGGAAGTGTGTGAACACAGCTTTAGGATTTACCTTTCTTTTCGTTAGGCTGGGGGTCTACAGTATGAAAAATTAAAGAGATAAAAGGAATAGGATAAAGGAAGGTTAGTTTTTTTCTTTGTTAACATGCTCAAGAATTTTTTGTGTTAAGCATTTCCTTCCTCATATTGTTTTGTACAGATGTGGTTATTGTACCGATGCGTGGTGGGTAGGGGCGATTCTGAAATGCTCTGTCTTCTTCCTCTTCGTCATCTCGCTCTTCTTCGCTCTCGGCAGGAAGCAGCTCTTCAGTGGTGCGCGTCTCAGAGAAGGAAGTGGTCATGAGCTCGCTGATGTCCCCCCTCTCTGTTCTCACCAACTCCTCTGCAGAGACACAGTTTCAGTGGATGAGAGCGTGTTGACTTTAAGGCAACAAAGGCTTCACAAAAACACATCTTACGGATCTCATCGTGAAGTTTTTCAGCCAGGCCGGGGACCTTGTAGAGCAGAGCCAGGCTCTGGTTCATTCTCTCTTCGATCACATGGAGGTGTGTGTACACCTTCAAACACAGATATCAAATTCATTTTCATTCATTTTTCCAATACTTGACATGACCAAGCATATCTTTTTCATATCTGCATTAAACAGACAGACATGAGCAGCAAGACATTTTGGTTTCTATTCCTGTCATCCTGTGCTAGGTAGCTCTGCAGAGACGGAAATCTTACTGGTCCAAAATTTTTCTTCACACAGCAATATATTACAAATCTATGGAAGCCCATTTCTGCCACGGAGTAAAAATTAAAAAATGTTATTGGAACTTTTATCTCACAATTCTGACTTTTTTCTCTCAGAATTGCATAACACAAACTCACAATTCCGAGTAATAAAATCACAATTGCGAGATAAGAAGTCGCAATTACGTGAAAAAAGTCAGAATTGCGTGATATAAACTCGCAATTGCAAGTTTACTTTATATCTCAGAATATAAAGTGATATAAAGTCACAATTCTGACTTTATAACTTGCAATTAAGAGATTATATCATGCAATTCTGACTTTTTTTCATGTAGTTGTGACTTGATATCTCGCAATTGTGACTTTATAACTCATAATCATGAGTTTGTATTAGAATTGTGACTTCATATCTCAGAATTCTGACTTTAGAACTCTCAATTGTGGGATACAAAGTAACAATTCTGACTTTTTCCTCACAATTCTGAGAAAAAAGTCTACAATTGCAAATTTGTATCATGCAACACTGAGAAAAAAAAAGCCAGAATTGTAAAATAAAAAGTTGCAATAATAATAATTATTCAGTGGCGGAAACGGGCTTCCATACAAATCAGATATTTTTTGATAGGCTTTTATTATTTAATAATTCTTATAACTTAACTTATAAATATTTAATTATCATAATAATTTAGCATAATTTATCAGTATGCTTATTTCAACATTTTTAAAGTTCAAGGTTATATCTGTTAATATTATTAGATCTTATTGTAGTGTTAAATATAAGCGTTAAAGCTGTAGACATGAATGGAAGAGCATATTTTGGTGCGTATCAAACCTGGAATTTCATCTGCTCAGCTTTCTGAGGGTCAGCAGATTCAATGTGTTGATAATGACGTAAAGTGTGTCTTCTGTCTTTCTGCTCTGCGGCCATATAACGCTTCAGAGCCTGAAGAACACGGTCCGGCTGTGAGGCAGAAGGAGGAAGATAAATCATGTCAAAAACACAATATTTACTACAGTGATGAACAATCAGCTTTGAAAAGATAAACAATGTTTTTGCTGTAGCTCAGACAATAGAGCTTGGCACTAGCAACAGCAAGGTCACAGGTTCAGTTCCCACAGAAAGCAAGAACTGACAAAATGGTACCTTGAATGCAATTTAAGACACTTTTGATAAATGTTGATACAAATAAATAAGAAAATATACTGTTCACAAACTGCAAATATTGTTTTGTGCTTATACTCTCGTAGCAGTTCTCAGTAGGAGGGACAGACCTGTGGAGGGTCGCTTTGTACAGCGCTCAGGTAGCTCTCCAGAGCCAGTCTACGGTTGTTATTTAGGGTGGCAACAACACGGGCCAGGTGCGTCTCCACCAGCCTCTGCCTCTCACCCGCTACCTGCTCCTCAAGAGTCTGTAAAACAGACTGGAAGTGCTGGGAAAGAGAGAGAATAGGAGAGAAATTTGTAAGAATGGTCACAGTAATGACTAAACACATGAAGTAGCATTCACTGTAACACTTTAGTATAGGGACTAATTCTCACTATTAATTATTTGCTTATTAGCATGCCTACTATTAAAATATTGGCTGTTTATTAGAATTATAAAGCACGTATTCTGCATTACCATGTTCTAAAGCCCTAATCCTAACCAATAAACTAAACTTAACCAACTATTAATAAGCACAATGGCTTGTTAATGTTGTGAATTGGACCTTAAATTAAAGTTTTTACTTTTGAATTGTCACATACTTTATATCGAAGTAGGATACTTAAACAAATTGTAAGGCAGAATGGGATTTTTATTTAATAGGAATTTGCTGGAGTGATAAAAGTGGCCATTTCGGTAACAAAATGTTGCAAGTTTTTCCACTTTTGAAGACGATTTCTTAACCAGGATGTTAAAGATAAAGATCAAGTTTACCCTCAAGAAAATGATTAATATTTACTATTGTTGCTATAACCTTTATTTATTTTATGTTGATCCCATTTTACATCAGAATTATAAGATCATAAGAAACATATGAAGATCATATGAAGTTATAAGAAATTAAATGTCAACTTTTTTTGATTCAAGAAGAACAAAAAATGTCACAAGTGTAGAATTTAATCCCTTTAGCAGATTTCCTTACGTTTTTGAGGTGTTACAAGTTTGGCGGAGGATTTTATTTTTTTTATTTAAATAAATATTTAGTTCACCTAGTCTACATTAATTTGATAAAATACACATATTGTTTACATTTTAAAATATTTAAATGTATTATATTTTAAAAACAAATTTATTTCTGTGATGAAAAGCTGAATTTTCAGCAAAAATGATTCACAAAACATTTACCATACCATTTTCAGTGCTTATACATTTGTGCTGCTTCATATTTTTGTGGAAACTGTGATGCATTTCTCAGAGGTTTTGTAACATTGCACGTTAAATCATGTTAAATCAATTTAATGCATTCTTACTTAATAAAATTATTCAAAAACACAATGAATTCATTTATTTGTGTACCTCGTTCAGTGCCTGGCGGTCTGACCTTGGCAGGTTCTTTGACTGGTTGTCCGCCTCTGCCCACTCCTTCATGATCTGCATGCACAAATAAATCCCTCTTAAACACTCTAAGGTCGCATTAGATATTAAATGCACAAATAAAAAGCCCCGCCTCCCTCACCTCATTGATGCGTTTCATTCGTCGTTCCTCCAGGTCCAACTTTGCACGTAGGAAGTTGGCATGTTCACTATCGTCACCCGGCATCTCGAAGTAAACATCCACGCCATCTGTAGGACGAGGAGTGGGCACTACTGACAGGAGAGAAAGAGAGTTAATTAAGCAGCAATCAGTGATTATTCAATCAATTAATCTATCAAGAGGGAAGGAAGGATCACTACAGCTCAGGGAGACTGAGGTAGCATCAATCCCAGCAGTGTGTTAACTTAAATCTATATGAGAGGGTGTAGGAAGCATTAAAAATGCAATGTCGTTTAACCTCACGCATCCTGTTTAACCTCTTCTGAGTGCCTGTGAGTGTGAGGGAGACAATTTATGACACATGAAACATCAGTAAGACTCACGGTTGTCCATCCGTGTTTGAGGTTGGGTGGAGGCTTTGGCAGTCTGGAGGTTCTTGTCGTAGTAGAAGTTGTCCATGTAGTCTTGTCCTTGGAAATGAGAGTCGATGGGATACTCGTACTCCTCCTGGTCTTTTACCGTTGTTGCGGCTTCTTCCTCCTCGGCTTCTTCTACCTCAGCTGCCTCTTCGTCGTTTCCTACTTCCTCCTCCTCCTCTTCCTCCTCTGCTTCTTCCTCTACTACTTCTTCCTCTTCCTCCTCCATGTCGTCTTCCTCGATGTCCATCTCAGGAGAGGGACTGGGAGTGGGTGGTGTCGTTTTCACACTGATTGAGTGGGAGGGATGTTTAGAGTTAATTGTGTAGTCTTTTCTGTGCATATAGTCTGTACAGAAACAAAATCTAGTGAGATTATTCTAGTGAATTACATATGCAACACAATTAGTGTAGCCTGATTTCTGTACAAATGGGAATTCGCATACAAGTTTATTTTTCATAATTCAAAATATAAAGGTAACAAAAATATACAAACCACCAATGTAGTCTGATTCTACTTTTATGAGGTAAGAATCACCTCATAAAAGTAGTGAATCGAACACATACCAGTTTAGTCTGATTCACGTACAAATTACTTTTATGAGGTGATTCCTTTTAGTGAATCAGACACATACAGTCCAACCATTGTAGTCAGATTCACAAACAAATGACTCTTATGAAGTGGTTCTTTTTAGTGAAAATTAATAATGAAACCAGATATTTTGTACCTTTATTTTTAGAGTGAAACAGACTACAGAAGTTATTTACCTGGTGACCACTTTTTCTCCAGCCATGGACACGAAGGGTGTTGTTTCTCCTTGTACAGCGTCTGTAGTCTCCGTCTCTCCTCGTCCACTTGACCCAGCCCTGCCGGGGCAACAGACGTACTCCACCCCACGGAAACGGTCACCACACGGCAACAACATCCCATAACTATGCAGCTCCAGACTGTCAGCTGTGCAGGCCTAACGAGCAGAGCAAAAGATGAATGACTGCGGCAGCGCTTTAAAAAAACGTTGAAGTGCATTATTTCTTTTTTTTAATCTTTTTGTAATTGCGTGTACGTGTCAGGGTGAAATGACCTACAAAACTCAAATGGGAAAACTTTAAGTACCAGGAGATACTGGTGATAGCGCAGAGAGGAAATGAGAAGAGATCATAGATCACAGCAGGGACTGCAATTTCACAGGCATCCGACTAACCATTAAAGATGTGAAGCTATTAAAGTTGAATTCCAGTTCTAATACTTTTCCAGGTTGTAATTTTGTGAGCTTTTATTATTTACCTCTTTGGCGATGTTGTGCCAGTACACGTAGCTCTCACAAGAATCCATCTGCTCCTGGTGTAAGAAACGGCAACGATCCGGAACCAAGAGTGCTTCGCTGACATACTCACCCACTGACAGACAGAGACGATGGGTCATTTAAAAAACCCAACAAACAACAAAACATTATCAATAAAGGATGCACTGTATATTACTCTTCACAAGTTTTAGGCTAGTAATAAAAATTAAGAAAATTAATACTTTTTTTTCATTAAATTAAACTAAACTGACAGTAAAGAATATTTATAAAGTATAAGCATGTTACAAATTATATTTTAAATAATTAGATTTAAATTAAATTATGTTTAACTTTCTTTTTCAAAGTATCTTGCATCGTGTAGAATCATGGATTAAATTAAAATAATTAATTGTGACTTTTTATCTCACAATTTGGACCATGTTTCTGGGAATTATGATTTGAATTGCAAGATATAAACTCTTGCTAAAGAGTTACATCTCACAATCCTTTTTTTTTAAACATAATAATAATAATAATAATAATAAAGACTTAAGAAAGATTTATTAGAAATTATTAGAAAAATGTCAAATTGTGAGATTTAAATACTGAATTGTGAGAAAAAGAGTCATAATTATTTGATAAATTACCTTAATAGCAATTAACCTTTACATTTTCTTATTCTGTGTCAGAAATGGGCTTCCATAGTTTCAACTTTGATAATAATAATAAATAATCCTGAATGATTTCCGAAGGATCATGCGACACTAAATACTTAAGTAGCAGCTGCTAAAAATCCATATTTTAACCTCATTAAAACGCAAAGGCTCATTTTAAATTGTAATAATATTCCACACAATGTCTCTTTTTACTGTATTTTTGATCAAATAAAACACAAGATGGTCAGCACATTAATAAATTCTACAAACGCCATACTTTTGAACAATAATGTATTTATGATAACGACCGGAATATATAATTTTTTTTTTTTTTTAAATATAACGAGAAATGAGAAAGACAATACTGGCAATAAAAAAGCGGCGTTAGCATTTCTGAAAATGCCCATGCGAGCTGATGTAGCAAATAAAAGAATATAAGATGTGGAGACTTAAAATATGTACAGTATGTGAGCAAAAACCAAGGACAAAAGCCCCTCAGAGCCAAACAGCTGCACAAGCATTACATATTCATCAACATTAGCACTGAGCCAACGCATTTATGATTTATTTATATAATTTTGCTTGTGATATAAGATGCTTGTGAGGCACTGCAGGGTACAGTGTACTACAAAATGATGATTAGAAATTTCAGAAACTAAATATACATTCACAAATCATTCTTAAAATAATAGTTATGTGTAAGGTTAATTGAACTACATGTGGTATTGCAGTTTAAATCTGTATTTGTAAAGGGATATCTGTATTATAAAGTGTTCAGGGTGTATTTTTGACTCACTCAGACAACGGTAGGGCACGACGATGAAAGTGCGGGTCTGACAGTGACCCCAGCCCTTCTTACACCAGCCCGGGATAGTCGCTGGAGATGAGGCCTCTTCCACATGGGATATCTGCAGTCCTGGATACATCTGACATACGGAGAGAGCCACAGACACAAACACACGTGAGGAAAGAGCAGGGATAGGAGTCAGGGTCACGACAGTCGGAAAAAGGACAGGGAAATCGTCAGTTTATCATGCAGAGAACATTAAAAAAAAAATACACACACAAAGGGGATGAGAAGGAAAGGGCCAAAAAGAAATAAATGGCACTCCACTATATTGAACAGTGAACTATTCTTGTTTCTGAAATGGGAGTCTTTTAATATGACCATATAGCTAAACCACACATGCAATTAATAACAAGCCAGATAAATACATAATGGATGCTTTTTTTAGCTGATGGTTACTTTTTAATGGGACACCTCTCATTTGACCACAAGAGGGAGTCGTTGAGTCAATCTTGCCCAGCTGAGACTGCAGCACTTTAGAGTTATTAAAGGAATATGAAATTCATTTCTGTATTTGGCACCAGGGGGCGTCAGAAAACTCATTGCATATTATTCCCGAATTTTCAAAGAAATTACACCTCACCTTCAAAACATTTTGCAGGGGCACTGAGTCATACTGAGTCATCTGTACATTATTAGGATTTATTTATGATTCAAAACATAATCATAAATAAACTGAATGTAATAAATCACAGATGGGAGGGAAATAGGGAAAATGTGTTGTATATTCAGGAATATACATGAGTGTACTGTCACATTAGGTTGTTGTTTCACTATATATTTTAATATATAGAGATTGGACAAGACAAGGTCAGTCACACAGATATAAAAATTAGCAACCTGTAATTAATAACACATATTGATAAACATCATAACAATTAATATTTAAGACTATTGTTTATTGGGCTTTCAATATTCTGTATTTCAACATTTATATTCTAAAATATATGGTATATACACAATACATTAAATTAGATAATACGTATTCAATATTTAATATTTATTGTATATATTTGTTTATCAGGGACAATATCTTAAGGATGAATCTGATACATCTGATAACAACCTTTTATTTAATTTTTAACTTTTTATTTGACATTTTATTTTATCATCAGGGACTAAAGTGAAAGGAAAGACGGATTTATTATTAAAATTAATAAAAACTTTTTTTTACATTTTCATATTTAGGATAACGCTGAAAATTGCGAATATAGTCATGGCTAAAGGAGCTGCACATACACTGCTGCATTTCAACAGCTTTTATAACACAGGATAACCTTGAGTCCATTTTGACATAATTATGACGTATTGTTTAAATTAACATCATGAAGAGTATACAAAAATTATAAAAAAAAAAAAAGAAAAAAAAAAGAGTATTGTTCTGGGCACATGCATGCATCAAATCAATTTGCACTGGGCTGAAGCGAGTGAGAGTGTAATCTTACAGACATATGGGAAGGGATTATTATGTTCTAAACAAGCTCTGGCGATGAGGCCTCAGTCCACTGGCAGACCGCCTGCGAGTCTAAACCTCATCCAGCCAGGAGAATGACATATTCTTTGGCCTCTTCATTCAATTTTGATGTCACTCGTGCCAGCTAGCTTATGTATATGCCACTTCGTGCCAGGCTAGAATGCAAGCACAATAATGCTTTTAAAAGCCATTAGGCAGAATGACTGGTTGAGCCCAGATTAGCACACAACGAGGTGATTTTATACTGCGTTGGTACGGACAGTGTGTTGATTCAGACAAGGTTGAACAGACATTGCTGGCACTTATAGAGCACAGACAGACAAAAACACGCTTTTCTTTCAGACTGACATCTCAATTTTCAGAATTGCTGTCATGCAATAATACAGGCTTAGACTGATTTCAGCCATGAATATACGCACAATCATATTTGGCGAGATGCTTTGCTGTATTTGGCAATGGAGACATTAAATGACCAGAGGAATGCAGGAAAGCGTGGCATTTTTCACTCTCATTATCCACAAGGAATGCAATGGAAACTGGCATTGTACAATGTTACAACTCTACAGGGATGCAAGAAAATGCTATTCTGCTATGTTGATATCCTGAAGGAACGCGGAATAGTGTTCGGAAGCGATGAGGAAAACAACCAGGCATCATTGCTCATCCCTAATTCCTCTGGATGAGACAACAGGGAGAGAAAAACTTGCAATCCTCTTAGAAGTCAGAGAATACAGTCATATTAGCCGCACAATACGTTTGAGCCCGGGGCGTACGGAGACCATAAATCTCCACCGCTGATTGATGGTGAAGAATATGGCCATTATCCTGCACACTTAATACGGCGAGAGTTAGAGAGAGATTTGCATCGAGTTCCCTGTGTGTGCACGTAAACGCCGTTTTAGTCTTGTTTTACAATGCTAATATTAGAGCAGGCTGCCCTCGGCATTCACCTTGAGAATATGCTTGAGTGGAAATTGTCTGCGGATGCTTGTCCACATAGTAATTAAACCAATCAGTGCGCATGCTAATGTAGGTGCACTGAGTTTGATGTTTAGCGCTTGACTGAAATTAATTACACGAGTCAAACAGAACAGAATAAAAGAGAACAAAATACAATGAGTCAGATAAAAAAAAAAAAGAAGAGCGGGATATAGCAACAGAATGAAAGAGAACCACAAAACAAATGGAATAGCATAAAATCAAAACAAAACAAAAATTAAAAAAACAAACAAGTAAATAAAAGTAAATGCAGAGCACGAATTTCAAGTATGGGTCACCATATTTGGCTACAAGTCACTTCACTTAAAATTGAATAGAATAAAGCACAAAACAAAATAAATAGGCGACAACAGAACACAAACAAAAAACAAAGGAACAGAACGTAACAACGGAATAGAAAAGAATAGGATAGAGCACGAAACTGTAAATGGAGAATAGAGCTCAAACAAACAAACAAAAACAACAACACCAAAACAAATTGAATAAAACGTACAAAAGATTAGAGTAAAATATGGTAAATAAATCTGAGAAACTAAAATAAATATATAAATAAATAAATAGAGAATAGAGCACAAAGAATATAATTTGACAGAATATAAATTAACAGAACAGAACAGAACAGAACAGAACAGAACAGAATAGAATAGAATAGAATAGAATAGAATAGAACAGAACAGAACAAAATAGAACAGAACAGAATATCACCTCCTGGCAGTATGACAGGATCTTGCTGGGCTGGGTGAAGCATCCCTGTCGTCCCTGAGGATCTGGTTCCCACTGTCCGCTCTCAGTGTTCATGTGTAGAAGCTGACGACCACAAAACATGGCAATCTGAGGTTCTGCCACATGAGGACTAACCGGTCCATTCACCTCCGTCATGGCCAGAGCCTGAGAAAAAGAGAGAGAAGCTGATTAAAATGCTGATTCTCAATTCAACATTAAAACATTATTTGCTGTACATACATATTCTAGGCAGGTGCTTTCTTATGGAACTAGACTTGTATATTATAAGCAAAGCCTCAAGTGCTAATTTCTTAAAATATTACAATTTAGTAAACATATTCAAGAGGACGATACTTTTAGAGAAGACATGCAAACCTCCCAGTATTGAGAAAGTGAAAGAACTTCTGAATTATTTCGAAGTTTGGAGTGGCCTACATTCCTGATAAAAATACAGGCAGCCCTGTTATTACTGCAAACCACAGAGAGATAAGAAATATTTGAGGCCAGCAAAAATTCAGAGCGATAGGGAAGTGGAAAGGACAGGACAGGATGAGGAGAGAGGGAAGAAGGGTGAGTACAGTTGTTATCACTGGCCTGACAGTGAGGAGGAAATATAACATGGAGGCTCATTATTGAATTTCAAATTGAGCCAGAATGCCAGACTCGCAGATAACCCTAAATGCAGCTGATCCATCTCCCACCAAACCTGCGCGTGTAACTGGAGGACATGCAAAGACAGTACACTCAGCTGCAGATCAGCGCTTTTATCACAAATACGTCTGCTCACCCATCAGCCTAAAAATCTAAATGTTAATGAATTCGAAAGGGCAAAGGGGAACTATTATCTTAAAAAGGTAGAAGAGGCTCAGTTTTATAATTGTCATTTTTCATCAAAATAAAGTGTCGTTTTTCTCTGAATAATGCTTTTATGATCTCTATGGTGCCCTTTCCATGACCCCTTCTTGATTATCTCAGGCTATTTTGGGAATGGAACTCTGGACAGCATGTGAACATCATTTAAATGAATATTTTTTATAATAAACAAGAAATAAATAAATACTAGTGAACAAAAAAGTAATTAAAAATAATGCTATTTATAAATAAAATAGTACAATTGATGCATAAATAAATAATAATAAATAAAATACAAAAATACATACTATCAATAAATTAAATAGTACTGATAAGTAATGTTAATAAATAAGAAAATAAAGCTAAATAAAATAGTACTGATAAATAAATATATAAATAAAACAGTATTTATAAATAAAATAGTATTGATATATAAATAAATATGAACAAACACATACTAAAATAAATCCTATAATAAATAAATCTGTATTGATAAATAAGCAAACACATTTGAATAATTAAAAAAATAAATGTCCTATTCCTAAATAAAACCGTATTAGTACATGCATAAATATCAGTAAACAAAATATTTTAAAAAATCTATTTGTGAATAAAATAGTATTGATAAACATTAATAATAAAAAAATACTATACAAAAAATACAAAAAAATAAATACTATCCATAAATAAAATAGTATGAATAAACAACTAATAAAATAAATAAAATATTGAAAAATACATACTACTTACAAATATAACAACACAGTTAAATAAATACTAACATACAAAACACTAAAAACAAACACTATCTTTAAACAAAAAAAATATTTTTTTTAAAAAGTATTATTAATAAATAAAATACAAAAAATCATGCTATAATAGAATAAAAAACTGGATTATAAATAAAGTTACATAATAAACCAGCTCATTCTGCATATTGAAACTGGAAAGTAGATCGTATTATGGGATACAGTGAGCCTATAGTACACTACGAGTACAGTAAGGCTACGGCATTGAGAACACACCCTCAGTTCCTGATTCGTCCTAGTCTGGCCTTCTCTCTCTCTCACATCACTCAGTTTCTAGTTCATTCACTTCCTCTCTGTCTCTTTGGCAAAGGATGTAGGTATTGATCTGAAATGTGTTCAGTGCTCCAGGAGGAAGGGCCCCGGGGACCGTCACACATGCAGAGCAAACAGTAGCCCCGTGCTGGAGTCAGATGTTAATACAAGCTCATTGACCACTGGGTCATTTGAGTACATCAACACAGAGCAGGAAACAGGGGATCAGGCGAGAAGAGAGAGTCTAATCAGGGAGAGGCTTCATTTCATCTGGTTATCTACCCATTTCACCGGTTTAAGCTTAGTAGCGGTAGCCTGCACACTAATCGCTTCTCTGCAATGAGAAAAAATTTGATATTTCTGTGTTTGTATAATATATGTGTACCAGACATAAAATGTTATGTATGTAGCAGATAATATAATCCAAAGACTCTTAGCAAATATAAAAAAGCCTATTGTTATGTACATAAATAATCCCAAAGCAAATGACATACACAGCTGAGATCATACTAAATTCAGAAATATTGAAATATGAAGAAAAGTACTTTGACTACGTAAATATTGCTTAAAACAAATGGCATAAAGACAACAAAATAAAAAAAAATTAAAACATGATTTATGAAAAGAATATAAAATAAACAATGAAAATAATAATGTTGGTGCAAATAAAATCAACATGTGCAAAAATCATCACTGACAGGACTGCTTTTCAGAAGAGAAAATTACTGCGACTTTCAAAGCATCATTAATCTGGGGTCTGTCTGCGCCGGAGTGATTTATCCTGGATTACGTCTAATCTGACAAATTAGAGTCAAATTTGTATCAGGGTACAGACATTGAATTTAAGAGAGGCAGCAATTTATATGAGTGATTGTTTAAAAGTGTCAGATAAAGCACTAGCTGGCTTCACTTACACAACCAGCACTGAATATAATGATAATATATAATTTAATAATATTTAATAATATCATTAAATATATAATAATATATAATTTAATAATAATAATAAATTATAAATAATTTAATAAAAAAAAAACATTTACTTATACATGCATGTGAGTGTATTTATATATACATACAGTAATAAACATACAGAGCACACACATATATTACTTAAACAACTTGTATTTTGAATGTGATTAATCGCAATTATACATATTTAACATACATTTAAAATGTTACAATATAATTTGAACATTCATAAATAAATAGATATTTAAATAATAAAAAATAATATTAAATTCAACTGAATTAAACTACTTTGTACTTTCATAGATACAAATACATATAGTTATAATTTATATTGTATAATAAATATATTGTATATGAAATAAAATAATATTAAATTAGAATTATATATATATATATATATACACATACACACATTATAATTATACATTGTGATTATAACATTAAAATTATCTTATAAAATCTTAAAATATAATATTAAATATTTTAAATATAATTTTAAATATAAACTTTGTATACTATCATATATATATATATATATATATATATGTGTGTGTATTATATTATATTTCCAACATATTTTTATTTATAAGTAAATTACATTTATTTTAAATTAAATCTGATTAAAAGTAGTCTGTTGTTTGTTCCAGGTTATACAATAACTTTAAAAAAAAAAAAAATAAATAATCAAAACTAAATCAATTTTAAATAAAAACATCATTAAACCATTAAAGAATTCAATCAAGCTAGAAGTATGTTCTTCTCATTACAGAATTAGTAATTTTGATTACTTCTGTTCTGTGGCCAAGAGTGATTCTAGGCGAACTGTAATAATGACTAATAATGAAGAACACACTGTAACATGTGATTATAACACAGATCTCGTGTGCGTCAGTGCTGTTCTTCTGCACGCATGGATTCTGAGGGGGAGTGATGCTGCGAGGTTGCATGACTTCTTACTTGTGGGCGGAAAGACGCAATCAAAGCACAAAAACAGCTTTTAAAGCCTGTCAGAGTTTTATTACACTCCAAAGCTCGCCGTGTTTCAATGGCATCCCGAGCGAGGGCACCAATCTGGCAACCCTGGCAAAGACTGGAAACCCGGCGTACTTTAATCTTCAACGACAGAGCGAATGACAGACACACAGCACTCAGGCAACCAATTAGAGTGGAGATGCCCACAGGGAAGAAGAGGGAAAAAGAGAGAAAGGCGAAATGTGAGTGTGATCAAAGAAAAACCCTGCCTCTGCTGGCCAATGCAAAAACGTTTGAAGTCCTAATTAAAATTTATGAGGAAATAAATATATAAATCGGAGCCGTAAATATACAATAAATATACAGAGCCCGCAGGAGAGAGAAAGAGAGAGAGCAGCATTAGTGCAGAGCTGAGAATAAGAGGCAAATGCCATTAGGAGACTGTTGGATTAAAAATGATGAAAAAATCTCATCAGCTTGAAGGCTTGACGAATCGGTTTGTGCCGCTGCTGCAGTGTTTGCAGTGCACACACACACAGTGTGTTAAACGCTCAGACTGAACCCTGGTGTCATGACCTTGCACTTAGTCATCGCTGAATTTCAGCTGTCGATTACTCATGAAACGGTTCTCAAGTGAACATCTGCTGGTGTCACTCTTATTTTGGAGTAGAACAGATTTTCAGTTGACTCAACTCAGTACACTTTTCACAGTTTCAGCACAGATTACAGGGAAAAAATATATATTTTTCTTGTATTTTTCGTGTTTTTTTTTTTTTTCAATTTCGACAGTACAATATTTTTCTTGCAGTACAGTAATATAATATATATATATATATGATCTAGAGATATGCATACACACACAATATACATTATAAATATATATATTATAAATACTACTACTACTATATTATATACATATTTAAAAATTACTACAACTTTTGCTAACATTTTATACAATACTATTTAATGTACAGTATATTAAACATTATTGTATATTAATGTATAATAATAGATTACAATAAAATATTGTGTGTGTGGGTGGATGTGTATTTTTAATATATTTTCCATTTCCATTTTAGTTATGGTTGTAGTGAATTTCTTGTGTTTTTGTCATTTTTATTATTTTTTATACATATCTTTATATAGTTTTGAAATTTTATTTTTGGTCATTTTTATAGATGGAGTTATAATTATATATTTAAAATACACAACTGAAAATAAGATGCCTTGGCAACTACTTAAAATTAAAAAAAAAATGTAAATGTTAATTTTAATTTTTATTTACTCTTATGATTATTTTATTTCCTTTTATGTAAAGCACTTTGAATTGCCATTGTGTATGAAATGTGCTATATAAATAAACTGGCCTTGGATTACTAGCCCTGTAATTATGTAATGATGCATAATTATGCAATTCTACACATGTATACATACACAAATATAACATGCATTATTTTTAGAATGTATTCATAATACATCATATATGTATGATTTCAAACATCAAAAAATATTTTAACAATAGTAATAAAAAACAACAACACCACATACTTTTTGGCAAAAAAAAATCAACATAAACAAATAAATAAACATATAATTAATATTTTTAATATTTCACATGAATTTTAAATCAATGTATTAATGCTTAGAGTACTTACTGGTAAGCTGAAAGATTCTAAATTATTCTAAAATTCTAAATTCTTTGAATATAGAAGGAAAATAAATGAGCAAAAATGAAAATGAAGGAAAATAAATGAGCAATGTGTAGAACTTAAACTTTGTGTACATTCTGTGCAGATCTATTTGTTTACATTACATTGAACACACAATTTGTACATACACTGACATACAACACATGCATCTTCAGTAAACCTCACATGCTGCATTACAGCAATGCCTGGAGGTATTAGGACTGATTATTATCTGCCAAGATGTTTAGAGTTTTCTTTAAGACCTCTGATGTGGTTTAAAACAGGATGAATGCAGGCATGGTACGGGGCCGGCACCTCTATCTCCTGAAACTCTGCTCAGATAATAGGATGAGATCATTTTTTTTTTTTAACTGGAGGAAGGTCATAGCCACATGGGAGACTTCCGGACATTTGAGAAGATAACCTGCACGCTCTCCAGCTCTTAGTTCCATACGCACACATGGCACAAACACACACTCAGAAACACACACAGTGAAGATCAATAACCAGAGCTGTTGTACAATCCTGCTCCTTCAATCGATATCAGTGCATCAGGAGCCCCAAGGTCTGATCTAAAACATGCACACACACACACAAACAGGAGGCTTGTTATATGCCAAGTCTTTCAGGCTTAGACCAGATCGCATTCTGGGAACAGCAGATACGCATGACTCCATGATGTGCATCATGCGATTAATTCTCGCAGTCTGCTAAAACCTGAGCCGGGTTGCACAATGCTTGACGTCCTCCATCCAAAGCAGAAAAAAAGCACTAAGCAGCAACTCTTTCCCTCAGATAAAAGAAGCATCCATAAGCGTTATTGTATTGGGGATGACAGAGACGAACGCATGCTCTCATTCACTACAAGGTATTTAAGACGCAGCCTTTTATCTTGCTTGTTGATGACAGATGCCATCAGTCTTGAAGGACTCACCAGGTTGAAGAAGGATTATGCTTAAAGGGATAGTCCACATGAAAATAAAAATTCCGTCGCCATTAAATCACACCCATGTTTTCAGAAACCTGCATGAACTACTAGCTTCTTTGTAACAGTAATTTTGAGAAACGTAATCTTTTCAAAGAATTTATAGTAACATGAGACTAGAACTTGCAAGCTTTAAAAATATATATTTTTCAGTTTATTTAAAATTCATATATATATATAGGCAAGAATCCATTAAAGTGATAAAAAAGGGAAAATAAATGCATACATAATCTACAGACCCCAAACCTTAACTGTAGTGTATATTCAAAAACTTAAAAACCACTGTAACTGAATCATTAAATCCACTTAGTGAACTATTTTTTTTTTTTTTTTGATTTTCAATTACTGATGACATAAAGGGGTCATTGATGCAATTTCAAATTTTTCCTTCTCCTTTTTGTGTTACAAGCTGTGTGTGCATAGATTAGATCCCTAAAGTTTCAAAGACTAAATTCTTAAAACCAAAAAGATATTCTTTATTAAAGATAAGACTTGTCCACACCCCCCTAAAACAGCTCATTTAAACAATGGCCCCACATGTCCATGTCACTGTATGGGTTTATATTCATAACATAACGCAAAGAAAGAAGGCAGAGCTACTATTCTCGCTGTAGTGTTGCCACAAGCGCCATGTTCTGGAAACGATGTATTTTATTATGAAAGTGAAACTACTTTCTTTGGGCTTCCAAAAGAGGACACAACTAGAAATCAGTGGTTAACACTGTTCAAGAACAGTTCAACATAAATTTTCAGATGTGTTAAGCGCATTTTAAAAGAGGCTATAAAGCGGGGCAATTCCAACTTTGCAAGGACAGTCTGGTGCTTCTGACTCACAGCCTGTAAGTACACTTGCTTATTTAAAGAATCTGCTGCTTAGTACTCAAACATGAGTTTTAAGCAGCGTAGAGTAGTGCTTGTTGTTTGTTGATTCTCCGATCACGAATGCAAACAGGGTGTTATGTGGAGCTTTGTAAAAATCATAGAGGAGCAACAACATGTGGAAAATAATGTGTTTTTGGAACCTTAAGCTGCATAAACACATTGCATTACACCAAATACACAAAATAATGTTCTTTTTAGCAACATCATATAACCCCTTTAAATTTCAGTCTTTTTCCAATCATATACTGTATGGTTTCAGAAGATTCATAATATAGCACATGACTGAAAAAAAAAATACAAATACTGCTTTAAATCTTGACAGCTCCAGACCCACTTTCACTGTACTGACAAAAGGCTTAGCAGAGTCTTTAATTAAGAAAGAAAGAAAATCACACGGATGTGGGTTTGGAAAAACACAAAGCTGGAGTAAATAATTGTCATTTTTGGGTGAGCTATTGCTTAAAGTTCTCTGCTTGAGGAGATTCAACTGCAGTAAACCAAATGATGCATGTAAACATCATCTAATAGCAGATTCCCCTGCAGACAGAACCAACAACTCGGCATTATTAGATACAAAAAGGAAGCAGGGATATGGGATCGGGTTTAATTTTCGCTCTGAGGCAAAGGGGAAAATTAGCAAAAGATAATAACAAAAAAATATCAAAAGATGTATTTAAATGCAGTCCCGAGGTAAAGAAAACATTCTGCGGTATGATAAAATTGCATCTGCATGCCGCTCGCAATGGAAACTGCAGCATTTTATACAAAGTCTTATTTAAAAGAAAATCCCATAGATGCAGATTCATTGTTTCACTTTAATCGACCACGGCATCTCGCAAACATAATTAGATTATGTTCTGAGTCGTTCCATTAAGTTCAGTTCAATTCAGTTCAAGGCATCATTATCCATTACCTTTAAAAACAGAAAATGATATTTGACTCATAATGCAAGTCACAAGCTCCATTGTAATGCTATTGAAAAGCTCCATTTGATTCCTGCTAACATTCAGCAGTCGCCGATTTAACCCTGTTAAATAGCCGTGACTACATTCACAAACAACACCGGCCCATTTAAAATGGATTTGCTCTCATTCACCACTGCCCCCTCTCCATCTGCACAATGGAAACTCAAGATTTTATCGTACAAAAGGCCATGCGTTCACAGCTCGCGCCGCTCAAAACAGCATGTGTACTTGTTTTTGGAGGGTTATGTCGTGATTGATTTTCCTTCATGTCAAAGTCAAGTGCAGCAAGCTACAGCTCATTGAGGCAGAGAGCGAGGGTTCGTCTGAGCCCAGTCAAACTCTTAAATTGGACAGTCAGAGCTGGGTGTATCCAGAGCGAGTTCAACATAAAGGAGGGAAGGCAAGCACAGACAGACATGCACCCACACACATACACTCAAATGTGTTTGATTTGGCTCAAGAGCTTAACAAGACTTGGAGCCAATGACTTCTAACTCAAAACAAACTACACACACACTACACTTTTCCTAGTATGAAGAGTGCGAACTGACTAGTTAGATTACTTTGACGTTAAAATAGACCTCTACGTTATCATTTAAACATTTTAATTAATACTTACCAACCCTAGACTTTCGAACAGTATAGTGTATATTCCTGTTAAAGCGTTAAAAGCCACTATCAATAAATTACACTTTTCAATTTTGATTCCTCTTAGTCTGCTTTAATTAAAGCATGGCCTGTTTTTAAAACCTTCCTTACATCAAATTTATCTCTAGCTGTGTTTTTATCACCCTGTTTTTATGCACATTTTTAAGTATCACAACAGTAACAAATGACATAAAAAATCATTTAATTTGCAAAAAAAATTTTACTCTTACTTGTGGTGGTTTTTGACTTATTATGCGAATTATGGGACACGGAAATGCATTATATACGAATAAATTATTTTATGTGCATTAAAAAAGTCATGGGACTTAGTTGTTCATGTGGAGGCACCAGTAATTTATTAGATATGGTAATTATTAAAATCAGTGGCCCCTGCTGCTTTTCTTAGTGATACTTAATGCCAGACTATCAGGAAGGGATGATTTTGATATTTTTGGATGAAAAAGTTGCAAATGCTTTATGCGATATTCCAATTTTGCGCCAACAAAACAAACACTACAGAGTGTTTTTAGTTCCGTAATCAGACATATAACAGGGAAAACAGAATATTAAATAGAATAAAATAAAGCTTCAACGTTTCCTAAAAAGATAACCAATTATCGATTTTTCTTCTTTGGAATAACACCAATAAATCACACCAGGGATGTGTATTAATGAAGTATATTGACCACCATCCTAAAACAAACATAAAACCGCCCCATATTCAATCTACCTTCCCCTGAGATTGTGTTCCAGGCAGCTGTTGCAGCAACATATGAAATATGGTTCATTCAATAACAGTGTCCGGCTTTCTGATTAAATATTCCACACCAGTCGTTGTTCCTGGTCGTGGATGCAGGATGACATCATGCCTGGCGATGATGCAATCGTGCAGAGCTGCTGGGTATGTGAGGAGAGAGAGGACGCCAGTTCATCATGTGTCACCTTTTAACAAGTCAACCTTCTTTTAATCCATCAGACTGCCCTGCAGTAAATACGGAGTGTATGGATTCTGTGTGTGTGTGTGGATCCTCTGTTCATTAGAGATGCAGTCATCTCCATTTGTACCTGTGTGTGGTAGGATGAGTCCATACACCATGCTCCATTTCAGACATGTGACTGTCAACTGAAAATAGTGGGCTGCAGGTTTTTTTTTTTATTTTCCGCATAATAATGTGGCACTACTGAAGCACGGTTCCTCCAAACCTTGAATGTAAAACAAAACATCAGTGGTTCAACTACGTCCGACAAGGTATACGTCATATTAAGTCTGTTTAGGGCACTAAGAAAAAAACAGTGTAGAAACTATTTCACAAATAAAAAAAATTTTTGCCATTATCCTAGGTTTGGCCCAATTGTCAATAAGATTTTTTTTTACTAAGTTAAATCACAGTAAAATTGTATATGCTTCCTTATTCTTTTATATATTTTAATACGTACAAGTCAGTATGTTTTACAAAAATATTGTGTGAATGACAATATAACATTATTTCAACCAAATTGTAACATTTTATTCTCCAAACACTTATTTAAAACCTAGTCACTAGTCACTTTACGCCTTTGACCCCTACATATATACAGTGGGGCAAAAAAGTATTTAGAAAAAAAAAATCCAGAAAATCACATTGTAGGATTTTTAATTAATTAATTGGTAAATTTATCAACCCTAAATGATCACAAAACCTGTGAGCAAAAATCCCAGAACCACACGGGGGACCTAGTGAATGACCTGCAGAGAGCTGGGACCAAAGTAACAAAGG